>JAGFZM010002190.1:246188-257020 GCA_017657215.1 Limnothrissa miodon
AGAGAGAGAGAGAGAGAGAGAGAGAGAGAGAGAGAGAGAGAGGGAGGCATGGAGGGAGAGATGGAAGGGAGGAAAGAGAGGAAGGACTTTGAATGAGGGATGTGTGGCGTGACGGCAGACTCAGACCCTTGAGAAGCCTCTTGGTAAATTTCAAGCTCTGCTGGTTGCGGAGGCCACTGACAGATTGCTCAGGGCCCAGATACAGGCTAGTCACTCCGCGGCGCACTGCCTTTAACTCTGGACAAGTGCCCACTGCCCAGCCAACCAGACAGTTAGACAGTCAGATAGCCAACACTCAAAATGGCCCCCAGCCTGAGCTTGATCCTTGTGTGGATGTTGGCTTCTAGATAGGGGTGGGCGATATAGTCTAAAATTTATATTGCGATATATTTTGAACCATAGACGGTATGAGATATATGTCACGGTATACTTTGGTATGTAACTTTCAGCATAACAGTTTCTTAATGGTTACCATAGCATAAAGTCAATATGTACAACAGTTGTTTAGTCATCGTTCGGAGGTGTTTATTTTGGGCTCTCAAATTCACACAGAAGTAAACTGGTAAGCTGCATTTGTGTGAGGCAGTAGCTGTTCAATTTATAGGCTCTTACACAGTTTCGTTGTAAGAACGAAAAGGTGCTATCAATAAGGTGAAGCCACAGGTCAACATTTTTTCACATGGTTGTGGAGACGCAATGAGCCTATCACGGTATGCCGATATGACCCAAAATCTCTATCATTGGCCAAATGCATATTGCATATGGTATATATCGTCTATATTGCCCACCCCTACTTCTAGATTTATCCTTAGATACTCATATGTCCTCTCATTGAAATCAATGAAGCCGCCAGCCTTTGGGAAACTTGAGCTGACTTGGGGCTTGAGAGACTACATGGTATTGATAATTATGACAAAAATAACTTGGTTTTCTTTGTTTTGGCTTTGTTTAAAAATATAACTGCCATGTTTTTTGGAGTAGATTATAGTTTGGCATTAACAACGGGGACGATGATGATGCAGTTGTTCAAGAAGGGCTGGTGGCATGAGGTGCCAGAAATGATTGTGTCGAAACTGACACTGGCATCAGTTAGTTGGTTGAGATGGCTATGAATCTGAACGCCTTTAATGATGACCTCTAAGCAGAACCATGTAGGAGGCTGTGGCTTTGCTTGGCTGATGCCACCAGTCATTTCAGCTCCGGCAGGAGCAGAGACAGTCGTGTGTGTGTGTGTGTATTCCCATGCATCTTAATGCATGGCAGTGCTGTGCCTGAGGCTGGTAGGATGGGTGCTTGGCAGGCAGTCGCCACTCTTCTCCAAGGGTGATCTCATTTGCATAATGGGCTTTGTTGCTGTTTACTTGCCGGCGTTGAAAACTGTCTCTAGGGGAACCAGAGAGAGCCAATGGCAATCAGTACAGTACCACAAGGTAGCCCAACCTACACACACACACACACACACAGTCACACATTTAGAATAGGTGCTTTTACGCTCACAAGATGGGATCCATCTATTGCGAATAGAGTCTACCACAGAACATTGACTCTTAAAGGCCTGTGAATGAGCATATGATTGTATAGGCTAAAGGGGAGGAGACACAGGGTACAGTTGGTCTGCCTTATGGAATCAATACGTCAAATTTATATTCTGCCATAACAGTTGGCATTTACTAGAGTAACCTGAGATGTCCACAACGTGTACCTTCTACTTCTACTATTAACAATGAATCTGGATAAACAAGATGTGACCAAATGCAACCAAGAAAACAAAGCCAAAATTAGGCAAGCTATCTAAATATATTTTGACTTGACGTAATGTAAGGATTTCGTATCTTATGCTACACTAAGACTATGCTCAGGGTGGAGATTGTATCCTAGACTGACTAAGCTTAGAGAGAAGATTGTATCCTAGACTAAGACTTGGCTCAGACAGAAGATTGTATACTAGACTAATACTAAACTAAGGTAGGAGATCGTACCCTATACTAAGTCTAAGCTAAGGTAGGAGATAAGAGTCAGAACTTAAGACTTAGCTTAGAGAGAAGGTTGTATCCTAGACTAAGACTTGGCTCAGGGAGGAGATGGTATCCTAGACTTTGACTAAGGAGAGGAGATTGGAGCAGAAGTACTAATGGGATGGAGGGTGAGGGTGAGGGTGAGGGGTGGAGTCAATGCTGTTACAAATGAGGAGGCCGTGAGTAGCAGTGGGTGGCCCCCCACACACATGCTGCGTGCCTTGCTGACAGATTGCATTATTTGGAGGTTGAATTGTTCCCCCCCCCCGAGAGCTTTTGTGTCTGAATGGGCCATAGTGAATGGGGCCTTGTGATGATGCAAATTGACTAGATAGCACAGTAATTGTTGGATCACATATAAACATAAATGCGGGTTTATTTAGTTTAGTTTGCCTCGGGTGAAATGAGGAAGCGAAAAGGCAAATGCGCTTATGATACCTGTGCATTTTAAGACAATAGACTTTTCAAAATCAGTATGAAAAAAAAAATACTTACATTTTTTCACTTCTTAAAAATTCTGAAATTATATTAAAATTGTCTTGGTATCTGAGAGGAAATAAAATAAAAAATGTTTTATGAACGAAGCAAAAAGCTGCCTTGTAAGTCCCAATGAAATTAAGATAAATTAAATCACTATGTTTGAGATCTTGATTCTAATAATTAAGTCCGAGCCTTCAATCAATTAAAGCAATCTTATGGCATTGAAAGCATAATAGCCTAGTATTATAATACTTTGTGGATGAAGCACATCGCACAAAATTTTTTACTTATAGCCTTTTTTACTTTCTTGCCTTCTAATGTGGTTTTGAATTTGTATTGGTTCAGTTGGCAGAGACTCTTATAACACGTGATTCACAGATGGAGAAGTGAATTTTACACCAAGAGGCAAATAAACACATTTTTTGTTAGAAAGTCAATAAATAAAATCAAAAGGCTATATTACAGTCCAATCAACAGTAAGTGGCAAACACATAATATTTATTAGAAAGTCAATAAATAAATAAAAGAAAAAGCTAAAGCAAAAAGCCAAACATGTCTATATGTCCTATGAAGTCCTGCATGTCAATTCCAGTGACCCAGATTGCATGTTAAAATGCATCTTGTGATGGTAAATGGTGAGTAATGGCGCCATTATTTCCTCATTAATGGCCTCGTGCATGCTAGAGAGCTCCTCTGAATGCTTAAGAGGCTTGTCTGTATAAAAAAAAATCAAAACCTGCAGTTTTTTCTTCAGTATTACCACAGTGTGTTGCAGTATTACTGCAGTAAAAACTGCATTCATGAGAAAATAAGACAAAAATGCTGCATTTTACTTCATTGTATTGCACAATGTAATATTTTCAACCAAAACATTCTGTCTTACTGTATAAAAAACTGCAGTGTTCTTGTAAGACAAGGGCGATTTCGGGCCTGTGATATTTGCTGCTGTGAGCTGGTGGTGCAGGGGCAAGGTTGCCCTGCGGCTTTGCCTCGCTTGGCACAGGTGACCAGAGGGCAGAGAAGGAGCCACAAGGGATGTTTATCTGAGCTGATGGTGATTCATGATGATCGTAATAGTAACGCCCGACTGACCTTTATACCAGTTCATTTGAGAGAGATTGAGGGAGGGTGGGTGAAAGATGGATAGAATGGAGCAAAATAAAAAGAAAAATGGGTACAGAGATTGAAGAGGAGTAAAAGAAGGGGGAATGAAATATATCGGCCCGAAAAGCACTTTAGATGCCTGACTGCTGCTATGTCAGGAATCCCTCGTCCCAGGTCACTTTGCTGGGGCACTACTTAAGTAGCAGATTCAAACTGTAGTTTACAGTGGGTACAGTACTGGTACGTTTTCTCGCAACAATCACAGAGTTACCTTCGGCTAAGGAGTTTGACCACTATAGTATGAGTTCTACCTTGACACCCTTGGAGGCATTAAATGTAAACATGAAAAACTACAAACTTTATGTTTATGTTTATTTGTGTGTGTGTATCTCTTAATGTGTGGTTATTATTATGGTGTGTGCTTGTATATTGTGTGTGTGCGCGTGTGCGGGCATGTGCGAGTGGTCATTGTTATTGTTATGGATTGTGCTTGTATGCTGCGTGAGTGTGTGTTTGCGTGTGTGTTTGTGTGAGTGTGTCTGGTTACAGTTATGGTATATGCTCATATACTGTGTGTGTGTGTTTTAGTCTATATGCTATAGATTGCTGCTGCTGCTGTAGCTGCTGCAACTGGTTGAGGGCACAGGAGAGGCGGATTATGATGTGGAGCTGATTCAGTGTGCGTCTCCACTTCAGCAGAGTGCAGCGGGGCGCCGAACGGGGCTCACAATTACTGATGCATGACAAAAAAATACAGAGCATGAAATTAGCTGAGCCTGAGAGCTAAATTGCTACTGTTCTTTTCTTCTTCTTCTTCTTACTCTTCTTACTCTTCTCCCTCTTTTTTTGTTGCACACTCACACACTCATTACTGCTAGGGCCAAGCATTGCTATATCATCTGAAGAAGTTAATTAAAGGAAAAATGCAGAGTAAAATGCGACCTCAGACTATAGGGGGCTCATACTGTACATTGTGTTGATTTTGAGAAAGTTTGGTATTTGTGATTTCCATCAAAAGGGCTAAAATGACAGTTTGTAGTGCATGCCATTATGCTGTGCATGTGTGCATACATTTCTCTCTTCCAGTATACTGTATCATATATATTATCATAGAAATATTTATGTTTGTATTATTTCAATTTTTTTACTGTATTTTTGGCTTTATGACGTATAAAAGTAAGTAGGAAATGAAAATTAAATAGCATTTTTTTACACAAGGCTCACTCAAAGACAAAGACAAAAGCCATCCTAAAAGTGATTATTGTTTGTTGTAATTTTACCAAATCAGTCCATTTCTTTCAGCCTTTTGTGCGTAGTTTACAACCACAATATTGTAATGCACCCAAGTAAATTCTGTTTCCCACAAATTGCCCATACATTTTTAAAACCATAATTTTTCTGCAGTTTTCCTGCATCAACCCAGTTAGAGCAAACAAAGTATTTCTAGGTTTTGCACAAGCACCAAGAAGTAGACAAACCAACATGTAGTCCATGGGTAGTGATGTAGGCTAAACACATGCATGCTCATCGGTTAACAAGTGCGGGGGCAGAGACACTTATGACTTAAATATTTTTATTATTGTTTGGTTTGCGGCAGGTCAAAGTGAGAAGGCAAAAACAGGACTAAACTGCTGCACACCACATTAGATAAAAGAAAGAAAAATAGGATGTAGAAAAGTCAAACGGGAGAAATGCTTTTGTTATTAGTTTGGAGTATCAAATTACTTTTTTCAGATGGCATGCTTTTAGAGTTTTAGATTTTAGAGGTTAGTGACACAGTTGTCCAGGCTGGGTTTGTTGAACAGATATCTTGTCTGGGTTTGTAGCACAGTTGGCTAGACAAGTTTATAATACAATTTAGTTCTGCCTGGTCTGCTTGCCCATCTGGTTAAGTAGTGCCTTCACAGTGGAGGTTGTGGATGTAGACGACCATGTTGATTTTGCTCCTAGTGGGACTGGCTATGAGTAGCCTTTAGACTTATGCAGAGTGTCAACCTATGTGTGGGAGCTACAGAGACTTGTATCATCTTTTTCTGTGTTTAAAAATGTTTGCTACCCTTATCTTGTTTGATTTTCTTGAAACGTTTGTCAGTTCTGTTGTTTTTGAAGTGTAATCTCTTTCTGCTAGAAGGAGTCGTCTTCTCTGTGTCTGATTCCCTGTTATGTGTTGAGTTTGGCCTTGTAGTGTACATCCTTGTTGTCTTAATGTGTGTGTATGTTTGTGTGTGTGTGTGAGAGAGAGAGGCAGAGCAAGAGAGAGAGAGAGAGAGTGTGAAACTTTGAAACTGTTTGAGTGAGCGTGTGTGTGTGTGTGTGTGTGTGTGTGTGTGTGTGTGTGTATATATGACGTTTGTCTTGGTGTATACCTATGTTTGAGTGTGAAACTTGTATTGGTGTGTGTGAGTGTATATGAAATTTGTATTATTGTGTGTGTGTGTGTAAATGTGAAACCTGTCATGGAGTCCTTACCATCTGTGCCACACTGATTGGGTGTGCGTTGTGTTGTGTGTAAGACGAATCTCATCGAGGTCGTTTCTTATCTTGCGGATGTTTTCACAGTTGCTTAAGATGTTCACAGTCTCTTTCTCCTGACATATCGCTGTGAGTATTTCTCCCACTAAATTTATTTACCTGCTCCACTTGGAAAACTGACGGGTAGAGGATACGGAGTCGATGGCACTGACTGTTAAACCTTTAAATTACATGTCACTGTTGAGTGAGTATCAGCAGGTGGAAAAAGACGTTTTGAAGTCAAGAGAGCGCTATCAATTCCAAACAGGAGAAGGGATTGTAAACATCAGTATATTCTAGTGAAAATAAAAATAAGCATTAAAAGATCTATTTTAAGGACACATTAATATTATTATTGTTGATGTTGTGTTGTTATTATTGGTTGCAATGTAGTTTTTAGCTTGAAATATCAACCTTGTTGTGGTTTAGTTATCTATTTGCTACAGCTAGGCTAATTCTGACTCAACAGGGAACCCTTCCTATTACTGCACATCTTCTTTCTTCTGCCATTGAAGTCTATGTACTTCTAAAATTTGGCACACTGATTTAGGATTAGCTAGTGTGCTTAGGGACTCATTTAGGTGATGGAGTACTCAAGGACACTGTCAGGGAAATATTTAGGTGATCGTGTACTTTAGGACACTGATTCAGGAAGAAAGCTAAAGGGAATCATTTAGATGATTGAAGGTTTGAGTGGTGGGGTATCTTTCTGTGGTTAACTCTGCTAAATGTTACAGGAGAACACTCCTCTTTCTCTGTCTCCTTCTTTCACTCTCTTTCTTTCACACATTTTCCTATCTCTGCTTTAGAAGGGCGCACACACACAAAAAAAGCCTATGCTGTATGTGCCAAAATGTTACAAGTTAATTTACGTGCCTTGCTCAACGTCAAAGAGGGGCTAAGCAACATTCTGTTTTTCTCTCTCACGACCTCCCTCTAAAGACCGCTTTATTGCATTGTATTGCGCTGCATTCTATTGGAGGCGGACCGCGCTGCTGAACATTGCAAGTGCTGTATCTATCGCTATTGGCCACGGTGGCGCATTCTACACCGTTCGTTTGCCGTGTTATGACTAATTTTAGCATCCTAAACAGTATGAAACGGATTAATTAAATGAAAAATGTTGCATAGTGGGCCTTTAAGACCCACACCTGCATTGAGGCTGCAAGTGTTCAGCCAGAGGTACTTAATCATATTGGATCTTCCACCATCATGGATTGTGGTAAAACAAAGTTTGCCATCTGATTGGGACGAAATTTGGCACCTGGACCTAGTGGGCCTCATAGAATATCACAAATTTCTTGCGATTATACAGAATTCGACCATAATGCCCAATTGATTTGGATGGCGAAGCAATTGCATGGTGTGATGGTTGCCCCCTCATTGCTGTTTGCAGATATGTTTGTTTTTGTCAGTACTAATTTTGCAAATGCAGCTCTGGTGTAACCTCTATAGATACCACTGGTGAATTAGACCACGTGTGTAAAAAGAACAGCCGGCTTACAATCTACCATCGATGTCTGTGCTCCTGATGTCTGGGGTATTCATTGGGTTGTACTTGGCTGCTGGTCTCCCATAGCGACGCTCGAGGAAAGAGGAGGAGGAGAAGCTTCCTTGAAACAATTTGCCATCTGTACTTAATGGGCTTTGAAGGCTTCCTGATTGGGCCGGCCTGTAGGCTGCTGATCAAAGGTTTAATTATATGCTTGATGGTGGTCGTGGGTGGTGATAGTGGTGGTGGGCTGACCAGTGTAGTGAAAGCAAGAGAGTGGCTTCTGGCAGGTGGAACCTCACAAAAGACAGAATTACTTTAAGTAGATAGCCATCTTGCTGACTGGGACAAGGGACTGGGACAGGGGAACTGCCTCTTCCTGCCAAGAGACTCCGACATGGCTGACTGGATCCCACCGATAGCACTGTAGTCTTTCTTCTTCGTTTGTGCCTCCTTTGTCTCTCTATCTCCTTCTCTCTCTCTCTCTCTCTCTCTCTCTTTCTCCCTCTCGCTCTCCTCCTTTTTTTTTTGGTGGCTGTCCTGATTGTCGAGTTGATTTGTGACATGGCTCGTCTGATGGTTTCCACAATGGAGTCTTTCTGTGGGAGCTCTGTTTATTTCTATCTCTCCTGTGGTCTGAACGCACGATTTGTAAATTTCAGCATGATTTAACTTGCAGCGCAGGCATGTCAGAAAGCCAATTAAAATGTCTATCTCTAACCATATATTACCATGATCTTGACAACATGTTCCTATCTTTGAGATCCAGGTACATGATCATCCTATTAATGACCGTGAAGGTTCTTTGACAGGCATAACATGGGTGGCTTAAATGAGCATGAAGTAGATTGCTTAGCGCTGTGAGGGGAGGGAGGGAGGGAGAGGGAGAGAGCGAGAGAGAGGGAGAAGGAGAGGTACAGGCATGCTCTGTCAATCTCCAAATCTCTTATTAAATCATGGAATGCTAATGTGCACGTTAGCATCCAGTCACTGCCACGACCCCCCGGTCTGTTCACACCCTGCAGCCTCACTCTAGTCTACACCGTCATCAGGATGCGATGCGGAGAGAGGCTTTTAATTTCAGCTAATCTCAACACCCCTCCAGGACAGACAGACAGACACACACACAGTTCTTTTGCCTAGTGGGCAGTAGTCTGACAGGAAGTCTATTGATTGGGCATCAGCCGGAAGCAAGGGTGGGGGGTGAGAGACAAGCATGACTCGTCTCTTCAGACGACAGAAATCCTGTGTGTGTGTGTGTGTGTGTTATGTGTGGCCTGCTGTCAGCGCATCCTCCCTCTCCAGTGCTCCTGCCCAGCAGCACAAACGGGGC
The DNA here is from genome assembly GCA_017657215.1 of Limnothrissa miodon. NCBI lineage: Eukaryota > Metazoa > Chordata > Actinopteri > Clupeiformes > Clupeidae > Limnothrissa > Limnothrissa miodon. The sequence goes on from JAGFZM010002190.1 coordinate 255,124, forward strand.
TGGCGTTGGAAGCCGGATGGAAGTGTTTGCAGTTCCCTGTGCCATATCTGTGTAAAGTGAGGAAAGTGACTAGGATTTCAAAGGCGTTTTTATCCAAAACTGTGAAAGCTCGCAATGTTGCGTTCCAGAACCTGGACCCGTTTTGATATCGGTAACACTACCCGTGTGGAATGCCCGTGGTGAATGGTGTCCAAATCTGACCCATGGTCATTTCCTGATTTGATCCCACCTCATCTCTCTCAGTCCCACTGGCTGCATGTCACGCTTCACTGTCCAATCTGCATGAAAAAAAGGCCCCCAACATACACGGAATATGCGGCAACCATGTTGCTGTCTCCGAAATGGCGTCCTGCCATGCTGCTGCCCCCGTACACAGTGGCACACACACACTCTACTCCTTACCCCAGTAGGCTCTGGATGAGATCTGCTACTGTATGATGACATGATCAGCACCTCATTAACACACACACACACTATTCCCCATCCCAGTGTGCAGCGGATGAGGTCTATTACATTGACACGATCAGCACCTCATTAAGTAATGAACCGCAGGTGCTCTGCCTGACTGCTGACTGGCCCAGTACACACAGTTATTGTGTTTCATGTTATGCACACTACTTCCTGCGGAGAAGCCTAGTGTTTGAACAATTCTAACGTGTTGGTTTAGAGAGGAGACCTGAGTACAAATTACAGTTTAAAGCGGCACCAAGGAGTTTTGAAAATCGCACCCTCCATAGATTGGAACGGACGCATCCCATAAGGCAAGTCAGTTGTAGTTTCACTTGAACTACAGATCGCTACCCGATTGGACAAACTTGTTTAGTGCCGTTGAAGCCAATAGAAGGCCGCGGAGCAAATGCAGCAAGTATCGCTCACCTTGTTACGAGGACCACCAAAATGATTTTGAAAATATTTATTTTAAGGTTTTAAAAAGTCTTTAGTGCCGCTTTAATTTGGTAAAAAGCACACGGCAACCAACAAGTTACAGAGTGCTGGAGAAGGATCTTTCTGCCTAATACAGGAAAGGTTCTAACTTAAGTAAACTCAAGTAAGGTTTTGCTACATCTACAACTCTTAACCTTTCTCCCTTGTATAGCATGTGCTTTTTTCTTAATTATTTTACAGTATCACAACTAAAGCTGTAGAATGTAGCAGTAGGCAGATTCTGTGGTAAACAGTTTGAAACACATCTGTCTGCTCACCGATCAGATCAGATCTCATGTCTTATCTGATCTCACATCTGTTGTCTGACCTAGAGGGCACCTTTGGGATGCAGTAAGGAGGCAGTGGGGCCACACTAGTACTCTACCCTACTACTACTATTACTACTACTACTACTACTACTACTACTACTACTACTACTACTTGTCTGATCTCATATTATAGGGGTTTGTCTCTTTTCTTAGCTGTTCTCAACAGCTTTAGTAAACACACTACTACTCACACACGGAGTACACACTTGGGATGCAGTGTGGAGTGGGTACAAAAGCTCTTGGAGACACACAAATCTATGAATCTACCACTGCCACTACTTTTCTGATCTAACCTCATGTCTGGACAATGTATCTGTCTGTCTCTTCCCTTAGCTGATCTCAACAGCTGTGGTAGACACACTACTACTCACATATGAAGTACACACCTAGGATGCAGTGAGGAGTGGGGCCAAAAGCTCTAGTAGACAGAAAATGAGCTTTCTGCAACTCTAGACTTTATACTGCTGCCCTGTGTTTGTTTCCATTTAGATGTTTAATCGCCATTGGAAACTTTAAGTGAAATCTTGTTGCTTTCCTGGTCTTGTGCTATGTTTCCTCTCTCCTCCTCATCACTTCTTGATCTCCAGCGGCCATTGAACACGAACTGTGTGTGTGTGTGTGTGTGTGTGTGTGTGTGTGTGTGT
>JAGFZM010002190.1:257030-271006 GCA_017657215.1 Limnothrissa miodon
GTGTGCGTTTGTCTGTCGGCATCATGACTGTCACTCAGCAGGTGTTTGTGATGGGTAAATGCTTAGCTAATAGTCTCATCTCTCCACTGCTGTGACTCAGACAAGAACTCACACACACTCAAAGCCACAAGATGCAGTTTGTCTTATGTCATATGTCAGACGTCAAGACTGTTAAAGATCAAAGGAAGCTGCTTCATTGTTGTAGTCATTTTTTGTAGCAGTAGTAGTAGCAGACCAAAGACAGTGCATTGTCATTCTGTTCCAACTTTTTCAGCAGAGTCATAGTCCATGGATAGTAAACAATGTAATAACTTGAATCAAGAATAATGCTGTGTGAATGACCAAGAAGAATGTTATAATTTAGTCACTGTGACTTAACTATAATCCCATTGAAGCCCAACAGTTGTCTGGCTTTTGACTCTGATTCGGTCAGGGTAAGATTAGCATTCTGTCAAGTAGTCTGATTCTTGATGCCCAAAGGGCTTGCCGACACAAGCTTGGCCATTTATGTGTATCTTTGTGTGTGTGTGTGTGTGTGTGTGTGTCCACTAATAATGCTGACACTATTCCCACTAGCATGTCGAAGCCTTAGTGGGCCCACTCTATTAGATCCTGTGCAAGCACTTCAAGCTGTGCGGCGGGCCTTTTCAATGGAGCCGTGTGACCTCCCCTTATCCTTCTAATCACATCACCGCTTTCATCTTGGCTGCCATGGCAAACACAGAGCTGAACTTCATGACTGTGCAAACACTGGCTCGTGTGTGTGTGTGTGTGTGTGTGTGTGTTAAAATAATAGCAGAAAGGATTAAGCCAGAGGGAAGATGTCATTATTGATATGCCAGCAAGCTCAGGTGCTTGTAGTGTAGCATTACATACTGTTGCAGAAGAAGAATTAAAGACACAAAAACAGCAACTAGCTTTGACACACAGAGCGATATTACGGCTTGTAGCATTATGCATGTGTTGACAAGCTGTTTGCTTGTACACGGGTTGTCAGTATTGTCCTACTGAACATGTTTTTAAAGGCTATCACACACACATTTTCAAGACCACTATTACATAATGAAAAACCTACTTCTCAGTAATGAGATTTATCAACCATAATTGGCATTAAGGGCTGGGGGTGAGGGGTGAGAGATGCTGAGGTTCTTGTAGTATGTGTGTGTGTGTGTGTGTGTGTGTGGATAAATATTAGATAGATTGAAGAACTTCAACAGAAGACAGAAAAGTTTGTGCATAATAGTACAAGCTTTATGGTCTAGAACATCCAAAGGTGACTTGAAGGAACATTGTACGCCAGAGGGAACCATAGTGGAAAAAAGATGTCTTCAAAAGGGGGGAAAGAAGTGTCTTTGTGACACCTCACATGCCATTGACACTTTTTCATGAGAGCACATACAGCAGTTTTGAAAGCAAATACCTGTGATTTCTGTGGCAGGAAAAAGAAGAAAGAGGGGAAAAAAAGATGATAATGTGTACCATCACAGAGATGTGTTCATTCCACAAGGAAAGATGGGATCAACACTACAGGGCGAAGTGCGCCGCTGCTGCACTTGGCTAACTCATTACTTTATGTTAATTTCTCGTCACCGCTAGGAGTTTGCCCGAACACACCCCAAGGCCTTCCATCTGCCTATACAATTTCAAACTGAGAAGGGAGGTAGCGAGAGAGAGAGAGAGAGAGAGGTGGGGGAGGATAAGAGAGAGGGGGTCAGAAAGCAAGGTAGAAAAATAAGCCAAATAAATAAATAACAGAGGATTTTTAAAAGACTCTGCATTTATTGACTGCAGAAACATTTTTGAAATTGGCCGGTTGCTAAATTGATCAGTCCCTGGGGTTATGTGTGAATATGTAATTTCATATAAAGCAATAACGGTCTGAAAGCGCAACACACACCACAGTGGTATTGGGCCATGAGTCTCGTCATGGGACATCATAAGCTTTTATGCTAATGGTTGTGCATAATGCATAGTTTTGCATGTGATCATTTTTGAGAGTGTTGAACAGTAAATACAGGTGTTTTTAAATCAAATATCTAAAAGTGTTTTTTTTTTTTCATTAGAGCTGTGTCTGAATATCTAGTGTCTAACCCTCTATTAGTGAAGAACAGCAATAGATGGGGGAAAAAAAGAACTAAACATACCAGGTGCGATAAATCCCTTTTTCCTCTTTTATTTTAATCACTTTGCCAGTACTTGCTTTCCTATAAGGTCTTCATGTGCAACGCAGTGTTTTTAAAATATGCTTGCTCAGTAAACACAGCCGTGTAATAGCAAGGTTTCCGGATCAATAGTGCATTAATGTGAAAACGGTCACGTAAATGTCCTGTCTGCTCCAGGGCTCATTGATTAGCTTCCCTACCTCGAGGCCTAGCTCTCGACACCTTGAGCGCGAGTGGGAAAAGTCGATTAAACAATCATGGTAAACGCTGGTCCTGTTACAGTAGTCAGTGACGCCCCAACACCGCAACAAACCACTCTGGAGGTCTATATAAGGTTTAAACCATGAAGAGAGTAGACTTCAGAGATGAAAAGAAAAATAATTTTCTCATTCATTACATTCAGCAGATGGCAACTTACATTTGTCAACTACCAAAGCAACTTGGCAACTTACATTTGTCAACTATCTCCCCAGTCTTCCCCAGAGCAACTTGGGTTTAAGTGCCTAGCTCAAGATTCGAACCCACAATTTCCAGGCTAGTAGCATGCCAGCCGACTTAACCACCCATGTCACAACCTCAGTGACCACAACCTCCAAGACTGCCATAGGGGAAATACAACTGTACCTGTATGTGTCTTGCCTTATGTTATTGAAACAGTTTCTCTGAGGGTCAAACTTGGTGCATACTTACAGGAAAAATAGGAAATATTTCATAGGGATCATTTAAGACTGTTTAGGACGAGTATGAAGATCTGACTTGAATTGACAAACTTGACTAAATGGTCCTATAACATTGTAAAAAAAAATGTGATGAGATGATCTCGGGAGTTTTTTTTTTTTTTTTTAATTCAAGCTTTTTTTTTCTTTTAACTTAAGTGCAGTTTTAAAACCTCATTGCTTCACTGGCCCTCATATGGGCAGTGAAAAATATTCCATAGAATTCTGTGATAATTATGGTCTGTCAGTTAAGTTGTCAAGTTGTTGTTTTCTCCAATGGTAAAAATAAGGAAAAAAATAAACAAAAAGGTTCCTGTTAATAAAAACAACATCAACAACCACAAACAACAACAAAAAAGATAAAACTTGACAAATGTCCCAGAAATGGTCACTTGTAACAAGCCACACTGAACACATATGACACATATTTTGCCATGTCCATTCTTCGGCAATATTCCAACCAAGCTGTTGTTTTGATGCGAGTAAGCACTGGCCTCAAACATTTACAAACTGGCAAAGTTTTTAACGGCAACCTTGTATAGTAACAATGTTGGTCCCTATATTGCTGCTTTCTGCATACTACATGTATTGACACACAATTTTTTATTTCAAGTGCCACAGTCTTGTCCCAATGCCATTTCATGCTTTGGTAGTTAGATAGTAATTTGAAAATAGATCAAATAATATTCTCCATCTAACTGGCATTAGGATTGTTTTTCAACAATGTGGGTTGTTTTAACATCATATCTAATTATAACTAGCTTTATTATCTAACACAAAATGTAAATGGTAATGAAACGAGCAACAAAGTCTCCAAGAACTCTGCCACAATAAGTACATAAATCTTAAAATTGATATAGGACATTTTTTCATAAATAATATTATGAATATTTAGCAGTTAAATGTTATTTTTTGCACTGTATAATTTCTGTATCAGTTAGGATGTCAGTTTTGTTTTTGTTGAATTGAGATGCCTCTTTCTTTCAGTAGTGTTTCACAGCCGTTTACAGAAATTCTCCCCCATTCTTCAGCAATTTCAAAAATTTCTATGAGCCAAATGAGACCTATTTTTCAGTCTCCACAAACGGATCCACACAATTCCCATATTAAACTTGGTAACCAGACAGCAGGGCTATTTTTAGTGTCCGTGGTGAATAGTTGGTTCAGCATATTTGGCTGGTTAATTACTGAATGTAACTGACCCCAAGTCAAAGTAGACTTAAAATGCCTTGAATTACAATGTGTTAAAAATTAATGCTCAGTCTTTAATTAAAACTAAACTGTGCTGGGCTGTGCTGTGCTGTACTGGTTTGGGCTGTGCTTGGTTGTCCTGTGCTTGGTTGTGCTGTGTTGAGCTGTGCTGTGCTGCTCTGTGTTGTGCTGTGCTGGGTTGGGGCGAGAAGTAAGGCAAGAGCCGGGAAGGGAAGGGGAGGCTTTGGTGCAATCACTGGAGCCTCCCCCCATTAGTCCACTGGCAATAATACACCCGAATGATGGCCCTACAAAGCATTTTTCAAAGGCCATCTAATGGCTTGTGCCTGCTGCCCAAATATGTCATTAATGTCCAGGGCAATTATGAGGGCTGTCAAAGGCATGGCTTTGTGTGGCAGGGGCACAGGATGAAAGCAGGGAGGAAGAGGCAGAGTGAAGAGGAGGAGGAGTGTGTGTGTTTTTGGAGGGGTGGGAGGGAAAGGTAGATAGAGATATAGAGAAAGCAGAGGTGGCCTCTAATTTAGGTGAAGCGTATTTCTGCAGTGTTGTCACAGAAAGGTAGGATGACATGAGAGAGATAGAGTCTGTGTGTGTGTGTGTCTGTCTGTCTCTCTGCCTGCTTGTTTGTGTTTGTAGGTGTTTGTGTGTATGTGTGTTTTAGAGAGAGAGAGAGACAGAGATTGAATGGCTACTACCCACAGGCTGCAATTCAACACTTCAAACAGTACCAGAGTGAGAAATTCCCCTTGAATTTTTTTTTATCATGATCCCTTCTTTTTTTTTTCTCTTTCTGTAGTGACTGTGATGGTGAGTCTAGCCCAGTGTTGCTAAAGCAGGCATTTCTCTTCAGTGACAGGCAATTGCCTTTTACATTGCACATCCATGAGTCCAACGGAGCTGGATAACATGAACATGATATATCCACCCATCTCTTGGACTATCTGTGTATATCGATGTCCTCTCCTCTCCTCCTTTTATTTAGATGTGTGTGTTTGTGTGTGTGCGTGCGTGTGTGAGTGCAATATTTAGTGTTATTGTATGTACTGACACACACACACACACACACACACACACACACAGACACTTACGTACACACACATTTAGTTTTTTAATAAATCTGTTCTCTCCCCCGGGCCTCTTGTCAGTTCCAGGTAGCCTAACTTTATTTCTGGCTGTTTTCTATGTGTGTTTACAGACGCTGATAAGGGGCTTTAAGCAGCCACTGAATAATGAACTCCGTGGTAGGGATTACGATGACATTGTCCGAGGCCGAAGCATTCGGTCCGTAATGAAAACCTCCCTGTAACATACAGAATAGGATGTGAGATGATTCCTAATGTCTGGCTGATGTCGGCCTGTCCACTTAACCAAAACAGACAAATAAATAAATAAACAAACAAACTAGAATAATAGAAAAAATAAATAAAAGTAAGCAAGTCTGACCCCTCCCCTATCGGTCTTTGCATACGCTGGTGAGTGGCTTTGTGTGTGTGTGTTTGTGTTTGTATGTGTGTGTGTGTATGTGTGTGTGTGTGCTGGGACTGGGGACGTAAAGCATATACCTATATCCCTGTTTTTTTAATTTGCTAACTACACATCATTCCCTTTTCCAAGTTCCCCCTTAATAATAATTTAGTATTGCATCTCCTTTTCTTTGGCTGTTGCTGTGGTAATAGAAATGCACTGCGGTTGCCTCTGTGTCTGTTACTGTCCATGAGGATGGCTTCTGTTTTTGGCTAGTGTCATACTACCAGTGAGGACGGTTACTGTTTTGTTAACCTGGTATAAGTGCCCTGCAGTCGGCTTCTGTCTTCTCCTGTCTTTTAAGGACAATTACTGTTTTGCTGACCTGGTATAAGTGGGCTGCGGCCTTCTTCTGTCTACCACTGCGTATGGTTAGTAAGGGTGTCCTGCTAAGCAGTAGTCTAGCCTGGAATCCTCCTTTCATTTGAGCAGTCAGTGCCTTTTTTGCCGGCGTTTTCCCTTTGTACCTCTTTGATGATTAGCATGCAGAAAAGAAGAATGGGGGATTGCTTTCAGGCAAGCTGCAAACACTGCATGGAAATGGAAACACACACACAATAAGAGCACGTCCAGGAAGTGCTAATAGGCTTTTCTGTGGAAAGCTCGTGATTGGACGCTTTGATGCTTAAGAGAGTGGGCTGGCTGCCGCCTCGCTGCCTGTGGTGGCGTCGCTGGGCCAATCTCCATGCAGTTGCGCCGTCACGCCCTGTAAACGCCAACGTGGCGGTGCGCAGGCTGCACGTGCTTTGGGCACCTGTCTGCCAGCCTGCTGGACTGGACCAGAGGCTCTCGCCGCTACGCTACGCCGTCCACAGGCTGCAAGAATGACTAAATGAAGAGGAGCGAGAGAGGAAGACAGACAGACAGATTAGCGTTTGGACGCAGTGGTGTACAGGACTCTCTATGTGAACCCGTGTTTGTATACTACCTCATCTGTGGCGTGGTTGCATAATAAATCACATTTCAGTAAAAATTGAATTGAATTAAATTGGTAGAGAGAAAGATAGAGAGAGAGAGACAGAGAGAAAAGGTGATAATGATTCGTCTCCCCACGGAATTAACTAGTAAAAAGGAACCAAATGGAAGAAGAAAAGAAATCCTCCTCCTCTAGTCTTTTCATCCCCTTTACTGTTGTCCCTATCATTGCAGGCTCTCCATAGTGTAGTAGCAGCCATTGCGCCTCCCCCTCTTTGTGCACAGGCAGCTATCATCCCCACGGCGACCCTCTCTCTCTTCCTGTCCGATGAACTCTCTCTTCCTCCTCTCATTCGTCCTCCTCCTCCTCTTCATCCCTCTCTCGCCATCCAATACATGTCTGTGGAACCATGCTTGAGCACCTGTGATAAACACACCATCAATAACAACAACTATAACAGTAGCAGCAAACAAACAAACAGCATTAATGACAAAAGCTTTCAAAAAACTACAACAACAAAGTAATCCCCCACATCTTTGCTTTGAAAACGAGATATCGTTCACTCACCGCTGACATGTTTGCAAGCAACAGCGTCGAGTGTGGAGCTAAGACGAGCTGAGTGAAGGTTTTCTTTACGCCAAAGTGAAGTGGGCCTTCCTCGCTTCCTCGGCTGCTCTGTGTTCCTCGTGGAGCCGTGCAGAATGCCCGCGGGGCAGCCTTCAAATCTCCCACCCACTGCATGGCAGGATTAGCGCTAAGTCCTTACTGATGGATGTGTGTTTGCTCGCTCACTCTCCCTCTCTCTCTCCATCCATCCATCCTTTCCCTCTATATACATGTCCGTCCTCTACAACCCCGTCAGAAAGATCCTAGCAGAATACAGTCGAGCGAGTTTGCAGGAGTTGAAGTAACAGAAAAGAAGGCAACGGTGGGAATACGCTGAACAATTAGCCTTGTTGCCTTGCCTGTGTGTTTATTGTGAGCACTTAATAGGAGTAATTCATTCCACCTCTGCTCACTCATCCCCCCCCCCACACACACACAACACACACAAACACACACACACAGTCTTTGGCGGGCTCCTAGGGAGTGCCCATCCTCCACACAAAAGCCCGGGCCTTTTGTCAGGATGTGGGGGCTAAAAAGAGACTAATTTCATGCTAGTTTATTTCTGGGGGTCCCAGTGGGAGCTTCCCGCCACGAACATTATCAACTGTACCAGCTGGCTCAGGGGACCGCAAATCACCAGGGCCGCCATCTCCAAAACTGACATTTCATTTAATGATCCTAAAAGACATGCTCATCAATCCCCCCCCCCCTTCCGCCCCCTTATGCCGGACTTTGCTGTGCCATGGCAGCTGAAACCATTTTTTTTTCTTTTAAAGGAAAAATGTTTTAGTGGTATCTGCCTAGCGCTAGTGTCATTATCCAGTCCTTATCCTTTGGGAACTTGTCAGTATGGGTGTATCTTGCTTATGGTGAGATACTCCGCAGTACCAGTGCATTGACACTAGAGGGAGCTTTAGCTAATATTGTGTGACATGAATCCCTACCTTCACCAAGAAAACGGCTGGGACAGGGGACAACACAGAACTCTGATGAATGTGAAATGTAAAAGCCTTTAAGTTCACATCCACCCATATCAATTATCAGGACAGACTTAATGGAAACTTGAACGTACAATATTCTGTCAATATATGACCATCTAGCAATCAATATAATTGCATACAGTTCAGCTTAGAACACAATTACAGTCCTGGGTTGTAATCAATAGGTAATTGCTTTTAAGTGGGGCAGAGAGAGAGAGAGAGAGAGATAGATAGAGAGAAAGAGAAAGAGGGTGAGCGCTGACTGGTGTGGTAACTGCATCGTGCTTTTTGGTCATGTAGGTGCACCGGCGTTCGGCGGAGAGGCTGCGTGACCTGTGCTGTGCCAACCGAGGCACCTTTATCAAGGTAGGGCAGCACCTGGGCGCCCTCGACTATCTGCTGCCCCAGGAGTACACCAGCACACTCAAGGTTCTGCACAGCCGGGCCCCACAGAGCACAATGGACGAGATCCAGCAGGTCATCCGCGAGGACCTTGGGAAAGAGGTCAGTGTGTGTGTGTGTGTGTGTGTGTGTGTGTGTGTTTAAGTGAGTGATGGATATGTGTGTTTATTTATAGATACAGATAAGTGTGTGTGTTTACGCATGGATATAGTCAAAGGTAATGAAGACATGATGGCACGGTTGCCATTTAGCACAATAAATATGTTTATTGTGAGCATTTGCACAAGCCAGCATCAAGACTGCAACATTTAGTGATTCAGATATTCAGTGAGACAGAATTCCTTAAGAAAACAAGGTGAAAGGGGCAAATTGCTTTATTATTCAGCAATAAAGGTTTTTGTTATCACAGAAAACTTTACACGCTGCATCTTTGGTGAGATTTGTATCCGCTCCGCTAATTTCCCCAAAGCCGAGCTACTGTGGCATCTTTGACCAGTCTCATGTGCTTTAAAGGGAGCTGGGAATAGCAATCGACCGCAGATTGAAAGAGACATCTTGCGGGCCGCTCCCTTCATGCGCTGTTGCCTCCCGTCATTGCTCTGTATACACTTCGGCCCTCCGGAGAGGCCGGCCTTTGCCTTCCACTCAAAACGGCTTAGGAAGACATGCCGCGAAAAACGCTTCCGACCTTTGTACTATTGGTGGAGAGGGGATGGGAGCAGAGGAGAGGCGTGGTGGGGGTGTGGGGGTCAGAAGAGGCTTTTTAGAGGGGGATGTAATTAGTAGATCCCACACTAGTCAATTAAATCTCCTTTCTTCCTCATAGGATTCTCAGAAAATGGTCCATCTGTCAGGTATAGAGCCAACACAAAATGGCAAGTTCCTTTGGTCTAAAACTGATTTGACATGTTGTGCTTACTGAGTTTAAGTAAGTTTATTTTTGTGTCATGTGGGCCAGATTCCCCATGAACTTCCCCATGGTCCATTAGCACTGCGCGAAAGGGTTGTTCACCAATAGAGATACATTTTCTAAATTTGTTCCTAAGAAGGGTTCGATGAAGACCCTTAAGTCATCCACGACTAGAAAGACTAGGGGAGCAGTAGTAGTGTCAACTCTTAGTCAACTTAGTCAACTCTTACTACTTAGTCAACAGATGTACGGTTCCCTTCTCCTGATTTTCCCATCTTCAGTCTGAAACTGATGAAATACCTTCAAGTTCCAAAACAAAGTCCACTATACTGAATACTTTGACTACCATGACAGGGATGAATCTTCACATACAACAGCTCTTTGATTGGCTAGAGGTTTGATATTCACCTATGTTGTTGTATATAACTGCCAAGGACCCACCCACAAAGCTTTTACTCCAAGACAATCTGTTTTCAGAAAAACAAAACAAAACAAAGGATAGCTGATGTCCTTGTTGCTATTTTGAATCAATTTCAAGCTGCCTGTTGTAAAAGATTACTACCCATTCACGGGCAGCAGGACTCCCTCTCTCTTGCTCATTGTTGCTGTCAAGGTCACACACGGTTCTGTAGTTTGACCTTGACTGCTAAAATTACAGAGGCTTAAACGGCAGCAACCCCTCATCAGTAACTGAAGCAGGTAGCCAATAAAATGGCGGCCCTCCCCGTCGGTGACCTTCAGAACTCTTGGGTTTCTCGGCGGTGACCGCATCTCTGGAGTTTTATTATTGTAATTATTAGGCCTAATGGAGCTCAGCGATACCACCATCTCTCGCGCTTGCTCTTTGTCTCTTTCTCTCTCGCTCTGTCTGTCTGTCTGTCTTTCTCTCTCTCTCTCTCTCTCTCTCATTTTCTATCTGTTTCTTCCTCTGTCTTTCTCTGTCTCCCTCTCTCTCTGTCTCAAACACACTCATACATAAACACTCACACAGAAATCAACACACACACTTGCACACACTTACATTCTCTTATGCCCACACATCCTCACATTGACACTCACATTCTTGGACATATTCTCGTATCATCCCCCTTACACACACACACACACACACACACACACACACACACACACACACTCAACAACACAGATCCAGATGGGTAGGGGAGGAAAAGCAGTAGCATTACGTAATCTCAGCCCGGTTGCGACTGGTTTGAGGGTCTGCAATGTTTCTTCGGCGTCTGTTCCGCCGCTCCTTTTATTTATTTGCTCTGTGCTGCTGCAGTAGCGGTGGTGGCTGTGGCCAGGGCTGCACTGGGGGACGACTGGAGGGAGACGGGGGTAGAGACAGAGAGCCATTTTGACTCGCTGATCCTCGGCACGCTAAGATGCGTCGCGCTGCGAACCGAGCCAGAGATGGACCCGACACGGCTCGTTGGGCTCGCCACCGAGGATAGGGAGAATAATCTGTCTGGCGACGTGTCACAATAAGAGTCCTGTTCCTCCCAACCCCACCCCACAGCAGCAGCTTCTTTTGCTTTTGTCTACTTTACTCAATCGCAGTCTGATTCTGACTTATTATCTCTCTTTCTCTGACCCTCTCTCTCTCTCTATCTCTTTCTCTCTTTTGTCTGCTTCTTTTGTCTGCTTTACTCACTTGCTTGCTTTTTATCTCGGTTTGACTTATTCTCCCCCCCTCTCTCTCTCATGTGTTATGTGCTTTCATTTTCGAAATGACTTTGCAGTGTCTGTCCCAGACAGAATGACCCATGTTTTAAAGGACTTAAATGAAAGCATACGAGGACAGACAGACACAGCTGAACATTCAATCACATAGTCTTCCCCCCTCTTGTCTCACACACAGTCATGCACATGCTTTCACACGTACACACACACACACACACACACACACACACACACACACACACACACACACATATCCACACCTACATTCACACAGGTGGATGAGCATTCACATGCACTCCTCTTCATGTCATTGACACACACACTCACACAGGACTCACACAAATGAACGTGCCTTCACATACACTGACTTTCTTGCACACACACACAACGTACAAAAACTTGTGTAAACACACACCTTTATGTATATTTTCATTCACACACACACACACACACACACACACACACACACACACACACACTCACTCATACACACACACATTCTCACAGTATAGGAAAGTTGTGTCTTTCGCAGTGTGTCTATTCTCATCACCTGTTGCTAGTGTGATGTGTTTTTTGCAGATGTTACTGGTTGATCCAGACACACACATATATACACACACACACACACACACATACACACACATACCTGTCTCTCCCCTACCGCTGGCATTCATAAGTGAACGTTTCATTTACTTCCCGGAGTAGGCAATCTAAAGGGCTGCATGCCCACTCGAGTTGATATTTATTTATGAAGCTTTGGCAGAGGCGCACAGAGCCCAACGAGCCTCTGGCTCCATTTAGATAAGGCCTCATCGATATCGCCCAGGTGAGGAATGAAAGGAAAGAAGGACTCCAACCATCGCTGATCTTCCAGCCCGTCTCTCTCTCTCTCTCTTCTCGCTCTCCTGCTGCCCGATATCTTTTGCCTTTGCCATCACACAGACCTCTCGTTGCCGAGGTGCGTGCTGCTCCGATTGTGAGGAAAACACTTGCTTCCAGTGAGCCTACTCCGCAGACATCTTCGCTCTGGCACACGGGGAGTCCTTCAGCTCAGAATTAGGAGACTATCTCAGTTAGACATGTCAGTTTGTGCGTGTGAAATATAGCGGAAACGAGCACACGAACCACCCTGTAGATATTCAAAATTGTCAGCTGTTGACAGTAATTAAACAAATGCGAAGCTTGGAGTCTGAGATGTACTGTAGGCTCTGTGGTGCTCCGTCTTGGGCTTCATGAGTTTGTCACTTGTCAAATCACTGCTTTAACCATGTGTCACTGTGTCTGTGTGTGTGTGTATGTTTTTATGTCTTTTGAATGAAGTAGTATGGCTGAATTCACCTAATTACATCCTACTGTGTGCTGTCACTCTTTACCATAATAGGGGATAAAAACACAAATGTCTGGTCCTAGCTGTTCCTTTTGAGTGTGTCTATGTTAGTCTGTACAGAGGCTGGATGAAGATAGATAGACCATCTTGGTTTCCTTTCCCCAGTCCATGCAGATGTTGCTTTTCCCGTTCCATGCCTGGACAAAGCTGTGAGGTTTTTGTGTGGCTGATTATAGATTTTGCTGCGAAAGCTACGATTAGCGTCGCCAGACCGACAGCGTGGAACATGCGAGCGCTTGTTCCTCAAACGCTCAATCACGGCTTCATCCAGATGTTCCGGGCGCTTTCAGACGGGGCCTTTACAAACTTGATGCCCGCCAGCCTTCCCAGAATGCCTTCAAAGCACAGCAGTCGTAATGGAGTTATCACCGCCGAGATTGCTGTTTTTTTTTCCACCGCCGGTGCCGTTATTCAGTGTTTCTTTACAGACTCAAAACGTCTTTATTAATATTCATTGAAGTCTTTATATCCAGATTCTAATTAATTTTATGCCAGTCAGGTTCATATCCTGCAGCACGCTTTGACATAATGCATTATCTGAGCCAGCTTTCTGGGCTTGTTGTGTTGTTGTAACCTTCAGTGGTGTATTCCTTTATTGTTCACATCCACCAAACAAAGAGTAATGTGTTTCTTCAAGGTCAGCTGTAAGCCGGATGCCTGGAGGCGTCGTATCCCAGGACCCCTTGAGAGTGCCGCTCCCCCCCACCGAAAACGCACACACACACACACACACACACACACACACACACCGTCCAACCTCGGAGTGAACCCCGGATCAGGCTGTGCTGTGCCTTCACTGGGGTGAAAGCAGAGACAGGAACTCAAGAAACAAACCAAAAAAAGGTGTCAGAGTCAGTTGCATGTCTGAATATTTATCAAAGGTAATTATCACGTTTACTAGATGCATGGGCCAGAGGGGCCATCACACACACACACACACACACACACATACACACACACACACGCGCACCATACTGTGAAATATCTTAACTGGTAATATTATGCGGAGCAGATGTGCCCTCTGCAAAGAGTGATGATGCAAAGGGAGGCTTTGAGTTTTCTTTCGGAGGAGAGGGGAGTGCGTTTTATCAGTTTGATGGATGAGCCACTGAGCTGTTGAATTTCTGTGAGGTAAATGCATTGAAAGTGACAGCAGACTAATGCCGAAGTGGCATAACTTTCCTCGGGGGCCACGCATTAGCAAGAGTTCAGTAGTTTTAGGTGCCAAAGCAATTAAAGTTTGTGTGTGTGTCGCGCTCTTATCATCGCGCTGCATTCAAATGAGGGTGAACTTTGCTGTTCTATTGTGTTTTGTTGCTATACTGTATATTTTCGGCTTGAGCGTGAGATTGACTTGTCAGACGTTTTACACAGACAGGAGACTCCGATGCAGGCAAGGTAAGGAGTGTTGCATCACTCTCTTTTACACTCTCTCTCTCTCTCTCTCTCTCTCTCTCTCTCTCTCTCTCTCTCTC
>JAGFZM010002190.1:277158-287794 GCA_017657215.1 Limnothrissa miodon
TGTGTGTGTGTGTGTGTGTGTGTGTGTGTGTGTGTGTGTGTGCACATTTTTGCACACTGTTCTGCTAATTACAACACAACATACAAACATGTTGCTGCTTGGGCAATTATGTTTTTTTTGTCTTGTGATCTTGATGTCCTCGTATATACCACCATCCCTCCATGTCGCTTTCACCTTATAGAGTTTATATATATTGTTTTTATGTCTTATACTATACAATTGACCCTTTTTTGTGCCTCGATAATGACAATAAAAAGTCTTGAAGTTTTGTGATCTTGTGGCATTGTTGCTTGTTAGGAAAGAAAAATGCCTCTCCTTTTATCTCCACTGTGAGATGGCAAGAAAACCTAATTTTGAATCCCCTGTGTGTCTGGTACATGTGGCAAAATTAACAATTAAGCTGACATTCATTTTGTTACCTGGGTTGTCAGTAAGTGTAGGCTAGACATTTCTAGTAATTTTGTCTGGACAGTATGAGCCTGTTCATAATAGTCATTGTGTTTTAAAAGTGTTTTGCGTAAGTCTGATTATAAATGGTTCATTTTAAATATGGGTGTGAACAGTGACCAAAACAGCCATGATGTTACATACTAGTAGAATTCTATATTGCACCTCAGAACAAAAGCATTTTAGAGATTGATGGTGGTGCCACTGGCAAAGGCGCCATTCAAAGTGTACTCGAGTAAGATGAGTGATGAGTTATGAGTAAGAGTAAGGGAACCCGGAATGTCTCCCAATGAGCAGGCTGGCATCTTGCACCCAGTAAAACGTGCTATATGAACGTACAATTTAAAGGTGCATTTTCAAAGGGAAATCTAACAGCAAGTGATTAGCTGACACACATAATAAAAACTGGTGTGATTTACCCAAGACACATTCTAATGGCTATTGTGAAGCTACTTTGTGTATGCAATGCCCAATACTTTTTTTTGCCTTGCCTTGCTTTGCTTTCTCTGCTTAGGTGGAACACTTTATAAAATGCTCAATTTGTGTGTGTGTGTGTCTTTGTTTGTTTATTTGTTTGTGTGTGTTTTACTCTGTGTTTGTGTGAGTGTGTGTGGGCGTATGGGCGCAGTGCTGGAAGACTGGGAACTACTAGGTCAGCGGGGCCAACAACAGATGTCCGGGGTGGGTCAGCGTGGCGTATCGGACATGCCGCATGGCCTGCATTGCTCTGAGGACACGGACTGGACCATGACATTAGTAGTAAACCGCGGCTGATGCAGCTGCTAATGTCAGAGATATCAGGAAATCAGGTCTCTTCTGATCACTGGGTACACTGAAGGAGAGATATGCAAAGGATCTACAAAATCCGAGGCTAGATGTCAAAGTCAAGTCTGAACAACCTACAGCACATTAGTCCCTTTTGTTGCACCTTTAAAGTCAGAAGGGACCCGCAAGCAGATGCTTAGTGGGAGTAGTAGTGGTGGGAACAGCAGGAGAGGTAGTAGTGTCAGTAGTAGTGGTTTTAGTAGTATTACATGTAGTAGTCGTAATCATGACTGAAAAATAAATGTGCCCATTTCTGTTGTGCGTATTGTATGTTGTGCAGTGAAGACTTATCTGTGGGGCTCCTAAAGTTCAGTTGCAGTTTGAATGATGCGGCAGGCATTAAAGCGTATAAAGAGGCCCCATTCCTCTGTAGATATGCAGACAGCCAGGCATGTAAATACAGTAGGACTCATTTCTCTGATGATCTGCGGCACGAGACTCAGCCCAGTACTGGGCGCACAAAACACACTTTGTACATTCTGTGCGTGTGTTTCTGTGTTGGCAGCCATGATTCATGACTGCTATTTTATTCTTTTCAATTTCTTTTCTCCCATCTCTCTCTTTTTCTCTTTTCTTTCTTCCCCTCTTTAATTTTGTCTCTCTTTCTTTCATTGTTTCTTCTGTCTCTGTCTGTGCATTGTTATGTTTGTTCCCCTTGCTCTGTCTCCTTGCTCCGTTACAAGCCCAAGCTTTTCTCGGTTGCGCTGCAGTGCCTTCCCTGCGTGATTCCCTGCGTGATTGTTTTGTCCGCTCCTCTCTCACAAATGACAGCCCTAATAGTCATGTATGCCGTCTCTTTGACGCCTTGTCTTTTACATACAGCCCGTCTGTCTGTCTGTCTGCCTATATCCGTCTTTCTGCCAGCCGTCTGCCGGAAGAAGTCAAGAGTTGTCCTCGCCCAGATTTGACTCTGCAATAGCTTGTCCTGTAAGATCAGGGCCCTAGAACTGGAATAGGAGAGTGGAAATCACTATGCCACCCCTTTCTTCTCTTCTGTCATGGTTGTCCGGCTCCTGTTTTATTCTAGTGAGGGTGTGGGGGTGTGTCCTGTGTTAAAGCGCTGTGCTGCCATTTTTGCCAGTGTGTGCGTGTGTGTGTGTTTGTGTAGTGTGTGTAGTAGTGTGGAATTTCAATGTTTGTGTGTGTGTGTTTTTTGTGGGTGTGGGCATGTGTACTGTATGTGCGTGTGTGTGCACTTTTTTGGTTTGTGTGTGTGTGTGTATGTGTGTGTGTGTGTGTGCAAGGACATGACCCATGTTTTTTTTTTGACAGGAGCTGTTCTCTGCTGTATAAACGGCGGTGGTCATGTGGATTCCTGTGTCAGCTCACTGGGCGTGTGTCCATTCAGCTTAGAGCTACCCCTCTGTCTCTCTCTCTCTCTCTCTCTTTTTATATCTCCTCAGAGCTCACTCTGTTACTTTTTTTTCTCTCTCTTGCTCTTTCTCTCTCTCATAAGTAGCCATGAATTCTCTTGTTAGCTTTGAAGTGTATGTGTGCATGTGTGTTTTGACATTTTTCTGTGTTCTACACTTGAAGGAAACCAATTTTTTGTACCATTCTCGTTGTCATTGATGAGTTGCACACCAACGTTTAGTACATTAAATATAGGATGTCCTGCTTACATCACTCTCACCCAAACACCTCCCCCTTCTCACAACCCTACACACACACACACACACACACACACACACACACACACACCGCCCGCGTGTGGTTATGTATTCACAGACGGCGGGTCCCCTTTGTCCTTCCTGTCTCCGTATGGAGTGTTTTACTCCAGTGACACATCGTGCTGGAGGATGGTGCCAAGACCGCTGCTTTTAGCAAACGCCTCGTCCAACAGTCACAGTCCTCTTCCTGGGAGAGACACACACATATGCCTTTTAGGGCTGAAAATGATCCAAACATTAGGCCTGTTGGGAAGCCAAACTCAACCATCAACCATCATTTTCTGTTGTCTTAATATTCATAAGGAGTTATCACAAAGCTATGATTCTATGATTAAATTATTATTATATGTATCAACTATATTAGCTTGTGTAGGAAATATAAATGCATGAAAAGTTGAGTTTTAGAGCTCTGTGTGTGTGTGTGTGTGTGTGTGTGTGTGACAGGGTGTTGTGGGTGAATGGGAGGCTAACTGCACCATTTGTGGTGACATATGCGACCCTATGCTGTGGCTTTGGAGTGCTGCTTTAAAATGACTCGGCAATCTGTCAGCTCGGCTGCGATTCATTCCACTTAAAAAAAAGAAAGAAAGTACTGCGATAGCAGAATGACTGTCCGCATTGCAAAGAGAATCCTCTCGGTGGGACCTAAGATATTACTTAAAAGATGTATTTCAAAAAGGGAATAAAGAAAGTGTGATGAAATAATCAAATAGTTTGATCTTAATTGACCCTTAAGCACAACTTTTTATCAATTCTAATGAAAAAAACAACGGTGTCACATTCACCTGGTTAAATATATAGTTTTCTCTAATCATCTACTTTCCTGTGTAAAGTATTCAGCCACTAACATTAATCCCCTAGAAAATTAAAAAAAATATTTGAGTGTTTTTGTGCTTACCCGTGTGTGTGTGTGTGTGTGAAATCACTGGAGAGATTCCCTTTCTTCCTTTGTCCTGGTTTTTGGTCTAGCCTGGAGATGCCCTGTAGTGCCACTGTGATTTCTCTGCTGTGTGTCAGGCGTAGTGAAATGTTTGATGTGTGTCACAACACCGAGTCAACAAAGCCCTCAGTTTCAAAGAGAGAGAGGAAGAGAGAGAGAATAGAAAGAGAGAGGGCATGCTCACAGCGGCTGAACCGAGCGACCCCTTCTCGCTGTCAAAACCAGTGGTGTGGGCACATGGCTCGGAGCTGTGTGGGGGCACCATAGATTTGGTCCGTTCAGAGACAGGATTTCATCACCTCTGTGGCCCTCAGAGGTAGGTTGATTTGGCCGGCCCCGGCCGCACAAATCTTTAACACACGGCTGAAAGCCCTCCTGCAGCCTTCTTCAAAGACCCAGCATTAGCTGAACATGGAGGGCAGCCACTGGTCTTTAATAGAGAATGGCCCGACCAGCATCTCTGGAATGATGTGTGGCTTCTACCCGCTGTGCCATGTTGCATTGCTTTGGACATTTTAGAGGGGATCTTTTTTGTCATTTAAACTCATGATCTAACTAAGAGAGCCTTTTTGAAATACATACTGTATGTACAAATTCTACTGTATAGAAAAAAAAGACATGGCAATGGCATATAATAAACACTTGTAACATGATGTGAGTGACACATTTCGTAATCAGCAGTTGGTATGCCTTGGTGTGCAGGTTGAACTTTGTAAGAATGTAAAGTAGCATTGCTAACCTAAAGTAGTGTTGCTAACCTGTCTTCTCCTCACAGCCAATCAGGCACAACTTCCTTGTTTGGAAATGAGGTCAGAGCCAGCTATACAGAGAGCATGAGAAAGTGTAGTGCTAGATGGTCTATAAATAGGCTGTGATTTATAGATTGAGATTGTGTCATTTCCTGAACCCCTAACCATCATGTGAAGGACATGGAGGACATAATTTAGTCTCAGGGCAGTGACTTCCTAACGGTTGCCATGGTCACAGACCACCAATAGAAGACCTTTGAAAGAATCTTGCTTCAGGCATACAGTACATTGTCTAACTTTCTTTTCACCTCTATATTTATTACCCTAGAATCCCAATGTCTTTCCTAGCCCCGGACACTCAGCCCTCAAAGACTAACTGCCCTGATTTAGGAAATCATGTGGTCAATTCATACAATTCTCTAAAGGTTTGGGGCCTTGG
Organism: Limnothrissa miodon; assembly: GCA_017657215.1. Taxonomy (NCBI): domain Eukaryota; kingdom Metazoa; phylum Chordata; class Actinopteri; order Clupeiformes; family Clupeidae; genus Limnothrissa; species Limnothrissa miodon. The sequence goes on from JAGFZM010002190.1 coordinate 282,229, forward strand.
GGATTAGGATTGTGTCATTGCCTAAGGCTGTGAGAGCTCAGACCCTGGACTGTGTAAAGATTGTATGAGGGAACAGTAGCAAAGAGCATTTGGCATGTGTGCCAGTCATCTAATAAGCTGGTAAAAACTTCCTCCCTTATGCTCCACTCAGCTGAAAGAGATCAGGGTCATTACTTGCAAAGACATCAGAGGACATCATCTCTCTGTCTCTCTCTCTCCTCTCTTTCCTCTCTTTCCTCTCTTTCTGTCTCTGGTGTTGTCTGCTCTGTTCTTTTCTGGCCAGTTCAGCAGAGCAGAGCCTAATCTGGCCATCTCCACGCAATCCACTTCTCCTCCATTAGGCCTGTACCCGTGTGTGATGTGGCTCGGAAGACGAGCGAGGAACAGGGAGCTCCAGTGTGTATGGTGTGTGTGTGTGTGTGTGTGTGTGTATATGGTGTGTCTGTGTGTGTGTTTGTGTGTTTAGTGTGTCTATGTAGGGCCCTATGATTTCCGCGATGCAGACGGAATCACGGAATCTTGTCATAAAAACGGAATTTACTCATTAACATGGAATCGAACGGAATTCAGGCATTTCCGCGTTCACAAAATAAATGCGATCGCCCACTTAGAAGACAAACACGGTTTCTGCCCGCTTTTGTCACAACTTTACATTTCAATGAGTCTCCGAGGTGGCCCAGAGACCATATCTTGTTAATCACGTGAGTTTGTTTCCAATCCACACAGATGCGAGGGATATGTCTAAACATAGCCAGCCTCTGCTGAAAAACCAGCAGCTTCTAAAGAGTTACGAAATACGCGATTAAGCAAAGATTTTAGAGCGGAGCGCTCTAGAATCTTTGCGATTGACTGCCAGATTTCAGGCAGAGCTATATCCATATCCACAATTATTATGCATCTGGCCAACAACTTTTCTGCAAATACTGTTAAGTTGTAGCCTATTAAGTTAATGAAGTTGAGCTGTATAATGAAAAAAGTTGTAATGGACTTTTTTTTTCCCCCAACCTATTTTTGGATATCTACTTTTGAGTTAACAGTGGCTATAACATATATTTCTGTATGTGTTAAAATGAAACTGTTCATTTGATATGTGTGGTTGTGTTTGTCATTGACTTTTAAAGCTAAATATTGATTAAAATTGTATAAAATAAAAATTTAAAAAGTAGAATTTAGGAAAAAAGAAAACGGAATTTGGGAAAAAAAAACGGATTTCATAGGGCCCTATCTATGTGTGCGCATGGTTTGTTTGGGTGGGTGCAAGCGTGTGTGTTTGCGAGCTCCAGTGGGGACGCTTCTGGACAGAGCTGTGCAGCAGCAGCAGCGTGGAGGACAAGCTGTCCAGTGTGATTGCACGTTTGCGTCATGTGCTGCCAGCGGCGGGCTGCAGTGGACGGACAGGCCCTCTGTGTGGGGGGACATATCGGTGGCCCCAGGCGTTGTGGGCTCTGTGAGGCTCATGGGCTAGCAGCATCATTACTGCTCCCGTTCGTACTCCGCGCTCAGCCTCCCAGATCCCGACGCTGATGCGTGGTGGCAGCTGGCATGGGGAGAGTGGTGCGGGGTTGGAGGAGGGGTGGGTGCGGGTAGGGGAGGGCGCTGCCATTGTTCCCCTTGTTGTCCCGGGTTACCATTCTATCAACAAAAGCTCAGGAAGCCAAGCGGAGTATGCGATGGGTTCCGTTTCCATGGCGGCAGACATTCCTCCCATGAAAGTTCTCCAGCAAAGACTCCGGATGAATTTGGTTCTTGTGCGTAGCTTACACGCGGACGTCTTTGACTTTCTTTGCTTTCCTTGCGCGCACCTCATCAGCAGAGAGAAGAGGTGTGTGTGTGTGTGTGAGTAAAGTAGGGGAACGGGGGGGGGGGGAGCAGGTGACATGAAAAGGCGCTCCAGTGTGAGTCCTGCCTCCCTGCCGACCCTTTCCTCCTGAGTTATCAGAGATGAATAGTGACTTAAGTGGAGCTGATTTATTTCATAGGGTGAAAAGAGGAGCGCTTTAAAGATTAAACATTATCTTTCTCTCATCTTTCATCAGCAACCCTTCTGATTAGAAGCAGCCCAGCTGCACCTGCTCTCCTATTCATGGTACGGAGACTATGTGCTTGTTTTACAGCCCCTGTGAATGCCATTACCATGCCAAACACACACACACACACACACACAGAGCTCCATCCTGCGTTCCTTCCAATCCGGAACTTTTCTCTGCCTGGGTGCAGTGCCCTAGCTGTTGCTGCTCACAGATCAGGGATGCTTTTTTGCCTCTCTCTTTCTTTCTCTCTCTCTCTCTCTCTCTCTCTCTCTCTCTCTCTCTCTTTCTCTCTCATATGGTCTTGCCTCTTCCTTGCCTTAATCAGTCGTGTCCTGCTGCTTTTTGTCCCGTCCTCGGGATTGAGGAGTAGAGAGTGACAGGAAGTGTGTGTGCGTGTGCGGGTGATCGGGGTAAGGTTGATTTGAAAGATGGAAGTTGTTATGAGCTTCATTTATGCACCACTTCCATTAGAGTGAGCATGTAGATGAGAGTTTTTGATTCCTCTAAACCCATCTCCGGGCTTTCATTAGATACAAGTCTATTTTTAGGGAATTTTTTTTATTTTATTTTATTCATTTAACAGTCTTAATGTTTCTCTCTCTCAGCAGGCATAATGTGAAATAGATGATCTTTAAACTTTAGATTGCTCTCCAGTGCTGTTCAGAGTTTGAAGCTGCTCATCATCATGCTCAATCATTCATTCTAAGGTTTTTTTTTTTTTTTTTTTGTTTGCACTTTTTGTCCACCATTTTGACTTGACATATCCAAATATGGCTCTATCAGCGAGACCTGTGCATTAACGTTTGCTCGCCATCGAATGAGGGCTGCTTGGTGACCTTCAAGTGCAATTGCTATGGACTAGTTCCTTCAATAGCCTGCAATAAATAAAAAAGTGCTTCTAACCTAGTATGCCTTGAGTCTTATCAACGCTGCTACGTGCCGACCCCACCTGGTGTGGAAAGGCTTTGGAATGCCAGTGGAGTGTATTTTTGTCTCTTTGACACCTCTGCCCTTCTTGTTCTTCTGAGTGCACCATCATAAGAGATGTATAATCAGGTTGCTTATTGTCTTTTGCGGCTGTGTTTTTTTTTATTTGAAGCTGCCTGTGTGCAAAGCAGCCTAATGCCGCTTTATCTTCCTTTATTTCCATTCCTTCTTTGCTTTCCTTGTACGCACTTTGTGATCGTATCCCAAAACAACAGAGCGACCCACGGACCGCAGCACAATGCCTGGCTCTGTCCTGAAGCCCTAATTTTGCTTGCCTCAGGCACACTGAAGTTGTCCGACTGCTTGTTTCGCTGATTGCGTGCCAGGCTGAGCCAACGTGACATATTGGTGGGCATGCTGACTCGTAGCTCTCTGCCAGACTCGATGTTGGCATCCCGGTGAGGAGAGAAGTGAGGCCTCCTGGCTGTTGGACTCATTGGACTCATTGCAAACTTCCATGAATGTTTGGGATCCATATCCACTAGATACGGCTCTTCAAGATGCAATATTTCTTCATGGATTAGTCCCAGTTTGTGACCAAGCCTTTGAATATTTGGGAAATTCTGTGAGGTTTCCTTGATGACTCTTAGGTCCAGATGTACGTACATTTGCGAACGTAACGTTATGAGCGCCATGGCCAACCCACAGAAAGCGCACGCTATTACACCGCAGCATACGTCCAATTTACTAAACCTGAAATGCATAGGGTAATCAGTGCCTATCTCCGCCCCCTGCCGTAAATTGCGAGCGTTTACAAAGCGCAATGGATTTGGCCTCTTCAATAGCTCCTATGCAATCAATAGCTCCTATGACGTTCGGAAAGTTGGCGATATTAATGAAATCCTGATTGTGTGTTATTTCGCCATTAGTTGTGGAGAAATTAATGTATTGACTCGTGCACTGTATCAGAGTGTTGAGTACTTGTGTTATAATGAGGCTTAGTGCAGACTGCGATATTCCCACTGATGATGCTATGATTGTTTAAAATTATCCTGATGCCAATATCTGCAAAGTAGCGGAGTTTAAGAACTGTTGGAATGGAATGTGAACATTGATTCGGAGATGCGATTCGTTAAGTTTGTCAGTTTTGTGTCATTTTCAGTTAACGCGGCAGGCAGTTTGCGCTTTCACCTCAGTGCGACCTGTTGGTACATACCTCGCCATGTTTTTACATGCAATTTGCGAAGCAAATACGCCTGAAGTGGGCGCAAAAGCGTTAGTACATCTGGCCCTCAATGTGGTGTTGTAAAGACTTCTTTTAAAGCAATGATTTAAAATATGCCTTCAGATCTTTTTTCAACTGATATGCTTAAGTTTGTCATGGCCAGATAGTATGCCTAAAGGACTGCTGTTTAGGAGATTGTAAGAGGGCTATTATGTCAGTGTTGGACTAATGAAGGCCAACAAGTTTATCCAGAACTTTCTACACTTAACCTGATCATCATCATCACCTCTTTCACAAGCATTAATCTTCTTACTCTTAGGACTGGGATATCATTGGAGTTGCAGCATGATATAAGCTGGCATGGCGTCTTACTGTGTGTGTGTGTGTGTGTAGAGAGGGAGAGAGAGGAGAGACAGAGAAAAGGAGTGCGATGAGGGGAAGATTATAGCATATGTTTTAATTACACCTCTGTCGTGGAGAGGGCAGGAGCGGGAACAGTGCACAGCCATTAGCGTGTCATCTCTGCTGTCCTCACCTCTCGCCGCCACCCTCTGGAGCGAGGAGGCAACCGGCACCGCTGCCGCCGCTGATTACACATGCCACCCATGGGGCCATTCTGGTCTGGGCAGGCCCAGAGAAGGCCCACAGTAGTCCTCACAGTCCTATCCAAGCCACACACACACACACACACACACTCCCACCACATTTACTGATGCTTTTGAGGATGCTTCTTTTGCAAATGCTAGATGAGAAGGCCCTCAGTAGTTCCCAATGTCCTACTCAGCCACTGGGAGCTAGGCAGGGAATATCAGCGATTGGACTGCAGCCAGCAGCTAACGCCACCTCAAGCATTAGGACACGCCACAAAGAATGAGCGAAATTAAAAGAAAAAAACACACACACACACACTCACCCGCAAATGTGAGGTTGTGATATTGAAACTGATGCTTTCCATACTGCTTTTTGCAAATGCAAAATCTACACTTGGTAACTTGATGCTTTAAACATAGGTTCATAGGCGATAGGCGATTTTCTAATCATACGTAGCATGGAACTATCGTCTCATTCCTGCGTAGTTAAGGAAATGTCTGAAAATAGTCCCTCCATGTGTCCAAATGAAGTAGGGCAAGCCACTAATATCATGTAGTGTTATGGCCTCAGGCCATTCCTGCCTATACTATCATGTAGACACTTATCATTACATGTGGTTGGATGTTGTCATTACAAATGGAAGTTACCCCCCCCCCCCCTTAGGCTATTCTCTCATGATGGCCAAAGAAATCAGCCATGGATTTCACTGTGGTCCCCAGCTCTCATACCTAAATCAGAAAGCTCTGCACACACACACACACATACAGTCTCTCTCTCTCTCTCTCTCTCTCTC
>JAGFZM010002190.1:304849-337978 GCA_017657215.1 Limnothrissa miodon
GTGTGTGTGTGTGTGTGTGTGTGTGTGTGTGTGTGTGTGTGTGTGTGATGTGTGAACAGGTAAATGAATGCACTGTGGCCTACATGTAAAGGTAACGATCATTTATGCCAGCTAGGCTGTGTGTGTGTGTGTGTGTGTGTGTGTGTGTGTGTGTGTTTGTTTGTGTTTGTGTGTATGTATACGCTGTGACTCAAGGCTTGTGTAGCAGGGTAGTCTGAGTATAACTATATACACTGTTTAAGCCTTTGAGAGAAATCAGGTCTTTTTTTTTTTTGAGTCTCAGACAGAGAGTTTCGACCACTAGTGGAAAACGTGACTTCAAATGTGACTTCAACTCTATAGCTACAGTTTCAAAGCTGTCTTGGTGCTGATTACACAATCCCGAGCCATCAGGTGCATGTGTACAGACATGTTTCTAAGTGGCACGTTGTGAGACTATCAAAGCCGAGCAGCCACCTCCTTACGTCCGTGAGTCGCGCGAGTTGTCTCTATCCTCCCCGCTTTTATGCCCGTCTCGTAATCAAAGGGAATTGGCTGCTTTTACTTAAATACCAGCCTGTGGAGTGACTCTTCAAATGAGCTGCGCCGTATGTAGGGGCAAGAGATGTGTTGTCTCCTCGCATTATGGAGTCTTTAATTACCTAAAACAAAAGCCCAAATCAGATGGAGCACTGGGACCCCATGCGAGCGTATGCCACGTGACAGCGCAGTTTTTCCTTTATGTGTTATTTTCAGAGCTGTTTCTAATGGCAATGGGCCTGCTACAGGGAGGTAATGACAGGTTTGTGGAGGAGAGAGAGAAAGATAGAGAGAGAGGAGAGAGTGAAATTGCTAAATCTATAATGTGTGCTGAAAGTTGGTTTGTTGCAAATCACAGTCACATTGTCAGGTTCACGTCAAACTCAGCATACTTCAAGAAAAAAAAAACATGCACGTCCGTCTCATTACATTTTAGGTGCAAGACAAAAAAAATAAATAGGTGAAGTAGTCTAAAAGTCTTCTAAAGGACTTCTTCTAACTTTCTCTGACTTGTTATAACTCTTTCTTTTTCTTTAACTTCTTTTATAAATAAACTCTTTTATTTTTTAACTTTAAATTTAACTTTTTTTCATTTGCATTCTGTTAGGCCTGGCCTACTGGCGAATTTAGGAGCTGTAGGCGAGACTCTTGGACAGCACTTTCTAAGTGCATCTCTGTCCCGGTCATCACTAACAAAAGGCCTACCATCCAGCTCTTCAGAGCTTGGTTCCATATAAAACTAGCCTAATTTACAGTTACATTATGCATTTAACAGACGCTTCTATTTAAAGCAACTTACGAAGGAGGATGACAATCAAGCTACATAGAGAGAAAGAGAATGAAATTGACAGAGGTCATCCGCTACTTTTTCAAAAATACTACAGTCATCGCTAACAAAAAAACTAAAATCCTGCTAAGATGAGCGGCATTGTATATTTGTTGGATTATGTTGTGTATATGTGTATTTTAGTTGTGTTTAGAATATTGAAAGTACCATTAGCCTGAACACGTTGCCACGGTCCAACGACTGTTTATTTTGTCTTTTGAGCAGGTACCAAAAATTCACTGGGACCTCTCGACTAAGCGCATCCTGACGATGGACTTCGCAGAAGGAGGGCAGGTGAACGATCGGGAGTACATGAGGCGGAATGGCATCGATGTTAACGAGGTAAGAAGGGACCCGTACAGTACATCACCCAGCCGGTGCTTGAAGTACTTCAGCTTGCGGTTGAGGCTTCAGGGGAACACAAATCCAGTTGTATGGGAGTGATAAATGCATGATATTTGCAGGTTCTTACTTGCACACTATAGTGTTGGATTGAGGAGACATCTGCACGATTTGACTTGTGAATGTTGTCATTATGGCGGCTTCCTCCAGAAGTGCTGCTTGAAACGTTCATAAACATTTATAAACTCCTAATTAAACAGTTGTAAATGAATATGACATATTGCACCATTGTGCGCCATTTAATTACCTATTGTGCCTTTTAATGTTAATGGAGCAATTAGTTTTGATTTGACACATCGGAAATGACGGTGCGGCGCATCAGGAAAGCTTTTTGGGGGCTCTGCTCGGTTGTTCATAGAAGAGAGCGTTGACATTGCTGAAATGGGATCTGCTGGGTGAGATGTATTATGATGCTCCCTCAATTTCCTCTTTTTTAGCCTTCAGCAAATGAAAATGGAGTTGAAGGAACCTCTTTAATGCTGCAGTAATGTTTTGTGTGTGTGTGTGTGTGTGTGCACGTGTGGGTGCTGGTGCACATGTGTGTGTATGTTTTGGCGGATAATTTATTCTCCTTTGCTACTCCCTCATGCGTCATGGCTCTGTAAGTGACTGAAAGCTTTGCAGTGACACACTTTTACATTTGGCTACAAGGTGACCTCAGCCTGGGGGACTAACGTTGGACCAGCGCCAAGCAGCAATGGTTGAGAAACGATCCCATGAAGTGTGCATCACGGGGGCCCGGTAATCTCTGTGGAGCAGGTCATGCTTCTGCTGTGTGTGTGTGTGTGTAAGAGGCACACACTCCTATAGGAAAAGCCCTGCTCGTGCTGTAGGTCTGTGATGGACTGGGTATGCCCAGAGGAGAGGAGACGAAAAGAGAAGATTAGGAGAGGAGGGGTGGTGTAAAGAAGAAAGGATAGGAGAAAAGAGAGAAAAAAAGAAGTATAGGGAGAAGAGATGAAGAGAAAAGAGAAGACGAGAGGAGCATGGTAGAGAGAGATGATGAAGAGAGGAGGAGAGAAGTGTAGAGAGAAGAAGAAAAGAAGACAGAGCAGAGAGAAGAGATGGGGAGAGGAGAGAAAAATGGAATTATAGGGAGAAGAGAGGAAATGAGGAGAGAAGGATAGACAGAAGAAATGGGGAGAGGAGAGGAGGAGAGAAGTATAGATAGAAGAGTTTGGAAGAGAGGAAGAGAAGAGAAGTACACAGAGAGAACAGGAGAGGAGATGAAAAGAGGAGAGGGGTTGTGTTGTACCATCCTCTGAGCCTCAGGATTCAGCAGTACGAGCGGAACAAAAGATGTTAATGGCTTATCGATCGTCCCACGGTGTGTCTGCTCACAAAAGGCTATTTGGAAGGCAAACTGACACACACACACACACGCCTTATCATCTTCTGATTTTTGATGATTGTGAGATTCTAGAGGACTTAAACCCCAGGCCCTGAAAACCAGGAAGGCTCAGTCCCATGGAGAAATTCTCCCACTTTGTCTCTCCCTCCACCCCTCCTACCCCCGACCCCACCCCATCAGTGTGTGCCCGTCTCAATTTCAGCCCTGTGGTGTATTTTTGAGCGTTTTATAAAAAGCAGATCCTGCTTACAGGTATCTGGTTGTGTTCTTATCTCCAGTGGAGATGGAGAAGCATCTGCTGTAGGGTGAGCTCCCATCAATTATTCATACCCATTGGAAACATCTCATTCCGGCCGGAGAATGGGAGAGACAACACTTGACTTGGCTTGCCACGGACATTTGGACCGTGCACTCCTCCACCGTGCCTTAGAGTTTGTGCTGCGCATTGACATGTGGTTACTGTACAGTATCACATTGTGAAGGCCCTCCAATATTGTCCATGACAATAGCAACGATGTTTCATGATCATGCTGTCCAAAGGATGGTACTAAACTTTGCCACTAACGCTGATGCTACTTTATTTCTGCTGCTACTACTGCTACAACAACAACTATTACTGCTGCTCCTACTACAGTTACTACTAATAGTACTACTACAACTATTACTATTCTTAGTGCTACAGTACAGTATCTTGACATTCTTAACTTAAAACATAACATCCATAAAAACATCCATATAAAAGTACATTTTAAGTAATAAAATGAGAGTGAGGTGAATGTAAAGAAAGTTTATTTTTAAATAAAGTGTAAACACACCCTTATGAAATCCGACAGGTAGACAGACAGGCAGGCAGGAAGGTGTGTGCGATAAATACAGCCGTCATTAAGGCTGTTTCATTCGCTGCTCATGTCTTCCCGCGCCCACAGAATAGTGCTTATTAATATTTCTCTGCTGGCCTGGTGCTGCTGCCCGAATAAGCCATTACCCTGTGCACTGGGTCATTTCATGCACAGCTCCACTGAGAGGGATGGAGAGAGAGAGAGAGTGAGAGAGGGATAGCGCAAAGGAGGGGGGGGGGGGGGGGTGCTCGGCTCATCAGATGATCATTTTGGCACCGGCTTTGTATTTTTTTTTGTTATTGTTTTTTGTCACTCCATCCTGCCTCACTACATGGAGCATTTCCTCTCCTCACTGACTTAGTTTTTTTATATATAATTATTTTATTTACATCTACTTGTTTATTTCTCGGTCTTATTTAACTGTTTTGAATTTGTTTTGGTATCTCTTCGGTATCTCTTGCTTGTTTTTGTCTTCCAATCCATATGCACAGCAGGCCGTCTCCTCTCATGCACTGCAGTCAGGGCTTTGAGCAGCCATCTTTCCTTATCGTGGCGAGCCAGCCAGGAACAGTGAGGGACAGGTGAAGTGTACGGTAGCATAGCACAGCACAGCATAACACAACATATGGTAGCATAGCACAGCACAGCACAGCACAACACAGCGTACGGTAGTATAGCACGGCACAGCAAAAGACACCACAGGACAGGATAGCACACCACTGTACTGCACAGTACAGCACAGCACAGCACACAACAGCACAGCACAACACAGCACAGCATCTCCTTTGAAGGAGTCGCAAGAGGTTTTGGAGAGAACTTGATTAGATGACTTGACTAGATGGACGCATCAAACACTTGTCTCTGTACTTGTGTGTGTGTGTGTGTGTGTGTGTGTGTGTGTGTGTCCTAGGTGTGTTAGGGAGGACACAACATAATCCCATATGTCATACATATGTTTGCATGGCATTCTCAAAGTCTGCCATGCTGACAAAAATGCTGACAGCCTCCACTGAAAGGTAACAAATTAGTTTTAAAGTCTGTCAATTTCACTCACTTGATCTAACAGACACACAAAACACACAAACACACACACTCACTCACTCTCTCTCTCCACCCTGAATTCAAAGTTTTTTTTAAGTGAGCATGTGCTGCATTGAGATGCTTGAGATGGCAGCGAGTGCTCAAGACTTGCCGTGATCTGGCCACTATTATCCTGCAGTAAATGCTGTCATTAAGCCTTATATATCCAAAGACTAATACATGCAATTGAAAGTCTGCCCTTTCATGCTATTCGTCTGAACTAATTGCAGTCTATAGCCCCTTCCCACTCCAAAGCCTGTGTGTGTGTGTGTGTGTGTGTGTGTGTGTGTGCACGTCTGTATTGGAGGATGGAGCAATGTAAGGAGTTTTGGTGGTGTGTGTGTGTGTGTACATGTGTCTGTCTCTGTCTGTGTTAGTGTGCATGTGAAAGGCTTTTTAGACCGGGCTATATAGCTAACAACATCAGCATCAGCAGCACAGCACAGCACAACACAGCACAGTCGCAAGAGGTTTTAGAGAGAACTTAGATGGATACATCAAACACTTGTGTGTGTGTGTGTGTGTGTGTGTGTCCTAGGTGTGTTAGGGAGGACACAACATAATCCCATACGTCATACATATGTTTGCATGACCTTCTCAAAGTCTGCCATGCTGACAAAAATGCTGACAGCCTCCACTGAAAGGTAACAAATTAGTTTTAAAGTCTGTCAATTTCGCACACTTGATCTAACACACACACACACACACACAAAACACACACACAAACACACACACACTCACTCTCTCTCTCTCTCCAGCCTGAATTCAAAGTTTTTTTTAAGTGAGCATTTGCTGCATTGAGATGCTTGAGATGGCAGCGAGTGCTCAAGACTTGCCGTGATCTGGCCACTATTATCCTGCAGTAAATGCTGTCATTAAGCCTTATATATCCAAAGACTAATACATACAATTGAAAGTCTGCCCTTTCATGCTATTCATTTGATCTAATTGCAGTCTATAGCCCCTTCACACTCCAAAGCCTGTGTGTGTGTGTGTCTGTGTGCGCGCGAGTGTGCGTATTCGAGGAGGAGCGCTAGCGTGTTAATTGGAGGATGGAGCAATGTAAGGGGTTTGTGTGTGTGTGTGTGTGTGTGTGTGTGTGTATGTGTGTGTGTTCCAAAATTGTCACACACCTTTCGGAGCATGATGCAGGATGAGAGGTTTGACACATTACCTGTAAAGGAAAGGGAGAATGGTTATGATTGATGGATGAATAGATTAGAAAAGAAAGAGAGAGAGAGAGAAAAGAGAAAGAGAGACATTCACATGAGCAGCTCTTGCTACGTCACATCTGGCGCTAGTCACAGGCTAATTGTGACAACAGCCATACTTAGTGATGTGCGTTATGCATGTGTACACATTTAGTGTGCCCATCTCTGCAGAACTCGGGCTCTCTCTTTGATCTAATACACATCAGTAATATACCGTCATTAGTTTTGGCAACATGTATATACTTGTACGCTGGATGAGGAATTGGAAATGCATGTGTCATTAAGAAGTGGCATTGGTAAATTATGGACATGCTAAATTTGATAAAATAACTATTTACTGGTGGTGTGTGTGTGTGTGTGTACATGTGTCTGTCTCTCTGTCTGTGTCAGTGTGCGTGTGAAAGGCTATTTAGACCAGGGATGATGATGATTATATATAGCTAACAACATCAGCATCCATACTGACCGATAATGACAAAAACCTCATTTTGATTTTTTTTTTCTCCAGAATGACTTTGAAGGTTACACCAGCAATCATGTTCCTTCATATCTGTATTGTGCAATGGATATTGTCATTATTATTAGAAACAGTAATGCTTTTAACACTGTTTTCAGTGTTTACTGAACATTAGTTACCATTATTCTTGGTCTGAACAGAAAAGATTGCTTCCATCTTTTTCTGTACAGCAGCATACAGTATGTGAATCAGTTCTTGGTAGAGGACTTTTGAACCCTGAAAAACACCTGCAGACACTGGCTAGTTGTGTTTTTTTATTCATGAGGTGCTCTACTGCAAATGCATGCCCAGGCATGTCTGTTGCTTATATTTTCAGATAGATCATCTCAACATTATAGGACTCACAGTTAGACTTCAGCAGTTTACTTCATACTGCTTTAAACCAGTGTTTATGACTTCACCTCACCATGACCTGTTAAATACACAAATGACACAAAAAAATAACGTATCAATTGACTGTGTAATTTCCCATTATTGTATTTTCTACTATCCAAAATAATTCAATTCAATTTTATTTATACAGCACATTATTCAGAAGTCATGTCTCATAGGGCGTCACAGCAGAGAGCACCTATGAGCAAGGAAAAACTCACTATTTTATATCTTGTGGTCTAGGAAGAAACCTTGAGCAGTTCCATAGCTAAATAGACTAACCTAACTGCCTAAGTTCATGCAAATTTTCAGTCTCTCAGTCTTGTTAGTCCATGGTATTAATTAGGGGTGGGCAATATAGACGATATATACCGTATGCAATATGCATTTGGCCAATGATAGAGATTTTGGGTCATATCGGCATACCGTGATAGGCTCATTGCGTCTCCACAACCATGTGAAAAAGTGTTGACCTGTAGCTTCACCTTATTGATAGCACCTTTTCATTCTTACAACGAAACTGTGTAAGATTATAAATTGAACAGCTACTGCCTGACACAAATGCAGCTTACCAGTTTACTTCAGTGTGAATTTGAGAGTCCAATATAAACATCTCCGAACGATGACTAAACAACTGTTGTACATATTGACTTTATGCTATGGTAACCATTAAGAAACTGTTATGCTGTAAGTTACATACCAAAGTATACCGTGATATATATCATCTACTGTCTATGGTTCAAAATATATCGCAATATAAATTTTAGGCTATATCGCCCACCCCTAGATGTAGCATCATAATAATCTAAGGATGTAGTAGTCTTACATCATTAAGAGGAGGGTTGGACTTTTGCCCTCTGCGCTTCACGTGTAGACCGGACAGGTTGGCATGACTGATGGATGAATTGCTAAACAGTGAAGAATGACTCTGAAATTTATTTGATCTCACTGGGGAGAGGATGCCACAGTCAGTCTTCCAACCATCTGGTCCAACTTTATGGATGTTTAGACTGTTCTCTGAGTGTTCTGAGTGATGAGGACGGCACAGTGGCCACAATAAAGACCTAGCATGTGAGAGACAGAAGAGACGAGTGCGTACTGTAATAATAATAATAACAACAATCATTATCATCTTCCTCATCATTATCATCATCGGTCATCATCAGCAGCAGCAGCAGGAGCAGCAATCAATTATCAATCATCACTGATCATCATAACATCATTATAATGTAGTCTTTTTTCAGAATCAATACACAAGGAATATCATGGGTAGATGTTAACATGTTAGACACACAATACTCACTGTAAGAGAGAATGATTTGATGCATTTTATTTTTCCATTGATGCATAATTCAGGGTTTATCTTTTTGTTGACATACCTATTGAATGTCCTTGGAATAGAGGTTAAACACGCAGTACTGTAGAATTCTGATTATTTGTTTTATATTCATTGCTCCTTTGTTATAGTTTGTGTTGAGATCACAGTGGAACATGCCTCCAAGAACCATGACACACTGGGTCCTCTCCATGGAAACTGCCATGTTCACTTATTCACTTTAAAGAGGTCACAGAAAGACAGGAGGGAAGATGGAGAGAGAAAGAAACAGAGAAGTGGAAAAAAAACATCCCTAGATAGCAGCTCTCTTCATGATCTGTCACTCTTGATTGATTTTTCCTCTCTCTCTCTCTCTCTCTCTCTCTCTCTCTCTCTCTCTCTCTCTCTTTCTATCTCTCTATCTGAGAGCAAATACCCCTCTTTTCTAGTTCACTTTAGAGGTATGATTTGGGATCCTTTGATTAAACAATGGCAGACGTTCTCTCTGTTTGACTTGCTCCCAAATGAAGCGACTGCCATGCAATGTCATCCCCTCCTGTCCTGCAAAAACCTGCCTGGCATTCGCTCAAATACCCTAAACACACGGTGCCTGCGTGATGTGGCGAGTCGTGCACTTGCACATGCCAGTTTATATTGAAGTGTGCGCTCACTGCCTGCCGTATGTCTGTCTCTCTTTCAGTGCACCTGCAAAGAGTACATTAGTCAACTTCCAATATGTGTGTGTGTGTGTGTGTGTGTGTGTGTGTTTGTGTGTGTGTTTGAACATGTATGTGACTGTGTGCCTCTGTGCCTTTACGTGTGAGTGTGCCTGTGTGCATGTGATTGTGTGTGTGTGTGTGTGTGTGTGTGTGTACCAAAATATAAGCAAATTAAGTCACAATTATAATTGTGCCCATATCAGCCTAGCGGAGTGGAAGACTCTCCTCCACTGATCCTCTCATCAGTAATGGCAGACTAGCGGTCCGGTCTGGTTCGCCTCGGCTTGTCCAGTCCACAAGCAGAGACTAATAGAGGGCTGGCTTAGTGCGGCGCAGTGCTCTATCTGACTACGTGAGCGGGGCCAGTGCTGCCCAGCGATGATGGGGAGTTAGTGGACAGCTGATGAGATAGGAGGACATTATAAATGATGGGAGAGCTTTCCCCGAAAATGGATAGAATTATTAACTGGCTGTGGCGTCCACTGGCTTCTGTGTGGGAGCTGGCGTGTAAGGAATCAAAAGATTGATGATGGACAAAATAGACTTTACACTCCCTCTCTCCCTGACAAACGTGCCTGGAATGGGCGAGCGATCCTCTGGTCTATCTCTCTCTCTCTCTCTCTCTCTCTCTCTCTCTCTCTCTCTCTCTCTTTCTCTCTCACTTTTGTTGCTCCTTTTCCCGAAAGACGTCTAAAAACACTAAACAAAAAGTTTTGGGGTCTTTTTCTGTTATATCCGCAAGCATCTCAGCATTGCTCTGCCTCCTGCCATTGCTGCCGTTGTTGGGTACAAGATTAGGTTTGGGTTTTGGTTACAGCATGACTGGACCTAAGGGACGACCAGTGAATCATTAAAAAATTAAAATAAGGACATGGAAATGTATAGAGGGGAGTTCTGGGTGATATACAGATATCAGATATAGATACACTATGGGCTTGCTAATGCTACAATCATACTTACACTTTGAGCATCTTATATATTAGGGCTGGGCAATTAATCGTAATTGACATTCAGAACCTATTAGGGCTGGGCCAAAAAACGATTTAATCGATTTATCAAATTTGTTACTAAAAACAATGTTGATTTTGCATAATTCGTTTTTCTTTCCTTCATTAACATCTGGGTATTTTTCGCATTCCGTTCAACTGTGCCTCGCGAGTTAATGTAGCCGGCTCCTCCCCCGCGCAACACAACCACAAACATGGGCAGGAGAAGTAAACTTTCAAAACGGAGATGGCAGCTCTAGCACCCATTCTACAAAACTACACTTGAGACTAGGGATGTTGATGTGACCATTTGGTCGGTGGTTGAGCGCATCAGTGTTAAGTGATCAAAATTGTCTGTAGTCGGTTAAAAATTGATTAGTGTGGAGTGTGTTTGTTTCCATTCACACAGATTATCGGATGAGATGACTTTTTGGAAGTTGCACAGCATTACTAGCCCACTGGTCACCGCCATCTTGAAATTAGTCGATTGTCGAAGTTTGTCGAAGATTGTCGAAGATAGTCGAAGTCGATTGGCGAACAGATAGAACAGGGGAACAGTGGAGATTTTAATTTCAAGATGGTGGTGACCGGGAAATTCTGAGAAGGTACTGTCTTTATAAACTGTCTTTTTAATGAAGTACCTGTACACTTTCAAAAAGCTCATTGTCTCGTTTTAAATGTCAGGGCTCTCAGAAGTCTACCAATAAAATGTGGGATTACTCTGAACCTTGTTAATGGTGTAAAAATAGTGATTTAGCTGCATAGACTATGCAATGCCCCCAGTGTTGCAGTGATACTCGATAAGCATGCTATAGTTTTAACTAAAGATACACTATAGACATGCCATAGAGATAGAGAGGTTCGGCCTTTGATTGGCTTTGGTTTAGCCTTGGTTTAGCCTTGGTTCCGCCTTAGTTTGGCTTGGCCTGGCTTTGGTTTAGCCTTGGTCTGGCCTTGGTTTAGCCTTGGTTCTACCTTTACTCAGCCAGTCAGCACAGAGATTGATGCCCACTTGCATCCAACTCCACACAGGGCCAGATAAACATGGCGCACAGAGCCATCCTCTGGGGCACATACACACACACACACACTCACTCACACACACATATACACAGAGCCATGCTCAGGGGGAAGATACAGACACACACAGACACACACACACACACACACACACAAAGATACATTCTCATGTGAGCTGCAGTGGGCTGTGGAGGTACAGCTATTTGGTTGCCATTCTTACATCTCACTTCCTTTCTTACACACTTCCTTGTCTCACATACGCACTCACACACGCATACACACACACATATATACATACTTTTGGGCAAACTGTCTTAGCTTGGATTAGCTAGAGAAGTGTCCAGTCTCTTCCTGTCTCTAAGCTGAGAAGGCGCACACACACACACACACACACACACACACACACACACACATACACACTGCCTCTGAGCTGGAAAGGAGAGGAGAAGTGTCTATAATGGACCATTGAGTTCTGATGGCTTCTGCTTTTACTTCAGCACTTCATCTCAAACTCTCTTCTTTTTTCTTCCTATCTCTCTCGGTGTCTCTGTTTCTCTCTCTCTAACTCCCTTCACTCTTTCCCATTTAACCCTCTCCTTTCTTTTTCTTCTTTTTTTTCATTACTCTCTCAGTTTTATTGTCTTTATTTTCTCTAGATGTGGATGTGCTTTACACACACACACACACACACACACACACTTACTAACGTAATGACTCTACAAAATGATCATCATTAGAAGATGTCACACTCCCTCACCCTCCATGTTGCCAAACAGCCTGCAGAGTTTGTGTGTGGAGCATTGAGTATTGAGTATAGGGAGTTCACAGCCTTGGGTGGGCACACACACACACACGCACACATACACACCCACACACACCGTGGCTCTTTTGGTGGCCTCCCCTCAACTTTTCTCCTCCCCTGTGCCTCCTACAACATGTCTAGATGGTGCTTTGTGTTTGCAGCAGATGTCATTCTCAGCCGTATTAACATGGAGTGGGACACTCTGGAGTCTCACTGTGTGTGTGGGTGTGTGTGTGTGTCAGTCAGTCACAGTGCCCCCCCCACCCCCCACACAACCCAAACCTCTGCTCTGTGTGTGTGTGTGTGTGTGTGTGAGAGTGTGTGTGTATGTGTGTGCATGCGTGCATGTATGTGTACATGTGTGTATGTATGTGCGTGTGTGTGATTGTGTGTGCATTTAAATGTATGTGTGTGTGTGTGTGTGTGTGTGAGAGAGAGACAGAGAGAGAGAGAGAGAGAGAGAGAGAGAGAGGAGTGCTAGTGAAGCCTTCATGTTTAAGGAGGCTGGGTGGCAGCCCTGTCTGGGAGCTTCCTGTTCTCACAGGGCCAAACTCACACGCGTGCGCGCGTGTGTGTGTGTGTGTGTGTGTGTGTGTGTGTGTGTGTGTGTGTGTTTGTATTTTTGCTTGCTTGTTTTTGTTTGTGTGTTTGTGTGTCTAATACTTGTCTGTTCTAGTAATGTGTTTGGGAGCTCCTTCCAACATGCATTCCTAAATAGGCTGTGTTAGTGGACTGTGTAGACCAAAGAATCTTTGGTGTAGTCTGTGTGATAGATCGGCTGCATTTTAGTGGACTGAATAGGCTGTGTGTTAGTAGACTGTATAGATTGTGTGATGTGTTGATTGTATGGACTGTGTGATGTGTAGGCTATGTGTTATTTTTTTGTGAGATATATTGGTTCAGTGTTGACTGTAGACTTAGTGTAGTTTAGTGTTGACTGTATAGGCTATATTTTGGTGTAGTGTAGTGTTGACTGTACCGTAGGCTGTATGGTAGTGTAGTGTAGTGTTGACTGTATGGTAGTGTAGTGTAGTGTTGACTAAAATGTGTGCGTGACGGAGGGGGAAGTGCGGACCCAAGGCGGGTTAATTAGCCGGGGCGTCAAAGCATGACTCATATTACAACTACTGAAAGAAGACCAATGTTTGACGTGACTTGGCAAATGCCATGCTGCTATTAACCAGAGTGTTTGGTTCACAGCTTGGACTTCAGAGAAATTTAACTTCAGGGAAAGTTAAATCACAATCATGAATCACTCATAGCCTAGGTAGTGGAATAAGAACAAAAAAAAAAAACATGTTGTTCTTGGAAGGAAGTGACACGTAGAAATGGCCAAAAATAGCCAATGATAATGTAAGAGCCAGGAAAAAACACATTAGGCAACACATTGTTAGTGTAGTATAGTGTAGTGTAGTGTAGTATTTTTTTTATTTTAAGAAACACCATGTAGTGTAGTGTAGTGTTGACTGTGCAGGCTATATGTGAATACAGTGTAGTGTTGGCTTCATATATTACTGCTGACTGTTGACTGTATACAGTAGGCTATATGTTAGTGTGAGTTTTTAGATCACTGCCAGTTGGCAGGATGATTCATTCCCACAGACTAAGATCACCTTAGCATCCTGCTGTGCGGTTGTTATTTCACACATACACACACACAAACACATATGTGGTAAACACACATACACATACGTACAAAAACACCCACATACACACACACACACAGGAGCCCCACTCATCTCCATCTCCATCCATCTCCTGTGGCGGCTGGCTGGCTGTGGCCCTGACAGTGATAGATGGCTGTCACTTAGGCAGGCTGCAGTGGCTGGAGGCCTAATGAAAACGCCATCATTACTGCTCAAGTGTGTGTGTGTGTGTTTGTGTTTGGGTGTTTGTGTGTTTGTGTGAGAGAGCTGAAGAGAGAGAAGAAGAAAGTCCAGTGGCTGACTGTGTGTTTGATGTTTTCAAAAACTAAGGTGATGGGCTATACATTATGAGTACCGGTATGTCAATGCTCTATACAGTCAAGCAGCAGCTACAGTGTGTGTTTGTATGTGTGTGTGTGTGTGTCTGTCTGTCTGTCTGTCTGTCTATTTGTCTGTCTATTTGTCTGTGTCTGTGGGTGTAGTTGTGCCCTACAGTACACACTGTAGCAGCAGCTGGACCAGTGTGTGTGTGCCTGTGGTTTTTATTTTTATTTGTTATTTATTGCTAAGTGGATAAACATGTAGGTGTTCTCAAGTAAGTATCCCGTCACCTGAGGCCCAGCAGTCCAAGCCAAAGGCGTGAGTGGGAGACATTGGGGTCATTTACTGGACGTGTGGCGGCCGCTCAGTCAGGTGGAAGGAGTGGGAGTGTTAATGTCATCGTTTGACCCAAGCCTCATCTCAATTACATTCTGTAGTCATAAAGACAGGGGGAGTAGCGGGGGGGGGGGGGGGGGGGGGGGGGACGTTATATGGAGGATGGAGAGAGATGAGAGGGATGAGATGAAGGGGAAAAAGAGGAAGAGAGGTATATGAAGGTATGTGAACATGGGTGGTAGAAATGGAGGGAGGATGAAGAAAAATTAAGAGAGAGTGGGAAAGTGAGGGAGAGATATATGAAGGTATGTGAACACAGAGGGTGGGGGGTTATGTGGGGAGAGGATGGAGAGAGATGAGAGACGGATGGAGATGGAGAGAAAGAAAGGTAGAGAGAGATATGAAGGTATGTAAAGACAGAGGGAGTGAGTAGGGGGTGGAGAGAGATATGAAGGGAGGATGAAGAGAAATGAGAGACTGATGGAGGAAAAGAAAGGGAGAGAGAGAGTGATATACATGTAAAGGTAAGTGAAGATAGGAGTGAGTGTGGGGGTAGAAAGAGTTAGAGGATAAAGAGGGGATGGAGGGAAAGAGAGAGAGAGATAAAGTGAGAATATATGAGAGAGAGAGACAGAGGGATGTTTGGTATGGACAGAGATGCAAAGCAGGTGAGACAGAGAGAGAGAGAGAGAGAGGGATGAAGGAATATTGCAGTGTTTCTAGTGTTTCCACAAGCACTTTAAAGCCACCTTGACAAAAAACACCTCTCACCTTGATTATGTCTCCCCAAAAAAGGGAAATTGTCTCACATATACGTTATTTCAAAAGTTACTATTAAAAAAACCTTCCTATCACTATATCTCGTGAAACTGCACAAAAGTAACCTTTCCAATGGTCACTAGTCCACTTTCTGTTTCCCTCCATGTGGCCCATTTGCACTGTGAAAATACACAGCATACGGCACTGTTCACTCTCTCTGGTAATATAGATTAACCCTGAATGGCAGCTTAGAACTTTCTAGAAATGAATGAATGTATGGAGAAGTGGTGTACACATGACCTGCATGTCTACACTGACCATGCTCTATAAATCATTTACTACAGGATTGTCCATACAATGACAGTGCGGCTTGCTCCCTTCCCTTGAGTGTATTTTTTGTGTTTTCTGATTAGCACACTGGAAGTATTTCCGCCATTTTAAACATGTTTCTGTTTTTCACTCACTCACACACACACACACACACACATTCACACACTCCCACCCCTCCTCCCCATCACGATGATAAATGGAAAACACATAATGGATAGTCATTAGCGGGAGCACCCAGCCCCCCTTGAGCCAATTTGTTTGCCATCGTTACTTAAGCGGCCGTCCGGCGAGCGAACGAGTAAACCAACGAGCAGGCGAGCTGCGTGATTAATGGTATGCACCTGATGCAGCTGGCCCCATGCCAGAAGAGCCGCCTTGTTTTACAACAGCGCTTCGGGACGGAGGCGTTGCTCCACGCACACACACACACACACACACACACACACACACACACCAGGAACCCACATGAGAATGGCCATCAGAGCTGCCGCCTGTCGTTGGAACGAAGGTGACTTTCGAGGGCCGAAGTCTTCCAGGAATACCCACCTGACCATAAGTACGCTCCTGCAATCCTCCCCCTACGCGCGCGCATACACACACACACACACACACACACACACGCATAGACACAAACAGACACAGACACACATACACATACACACACACAGAAACCACACTCACACACACAGACACAGACATTCACACAGGCACACAAACACACACACACACACACACACAGAGAGAGAGAGAGAGAGCTGGCTAAATGGCTCTAGAAATGGATGCTGTGGTGTGCCTGAATGATATGGTGGTGGTTTGCAGATTTTGTGCGTCATCCGTGCCTGGCTGGTAGACTGAGGATCTCTGCTCATTTGTGCTGGGAGCATTTAACTCTAACTGAGATATGGGGGGATTTCAACAAGGTGATTAAGGGGGCAAACCAGTGCAGATTTACACAGGGGTAGTATTGAACCTCTCCATTCTGACTCTCCGAACCAAAACAACTCAAGTAAGAGATTGACCACTTCCTCTGAAGTAATGCAGATTTGTTGTTATTTACTGTATCAGTGGCTAACCTGGGCAGATGAAGTTGGAGGTGTTGCTGAACCAGTTCATCCTCCCTATGAAACACTACGCAAGTGAGAGATTTACCACTTCCTTTTAACCTGCAGTATGCAGATATACCCTCAAGACTCAACCCCGTGTGTCATGACGCACTCTTTCCTTATGTGGTGCAATTCTGATGACCACTACTCATTCACACCCAGTGTACTGCAACTGATGCCGAGGACTTGGGCCACTGTTTTTGTCACTGTCACTGTTGTTGTTTTAGGTTTTGTCGTTGTTATTGTTTGTTGTTGTTTTTTGTTTGTTTGTTTCCCCCCTGAAATTAGAGTGTGGTTGTTTTGGTTCCGAGGATGCCCATTCGTCGCTGAGTGTGTGATATTTAGTGTTCGAAAAAAGGCTTTTGTCATGACGTTGGTCTGTACTTTATAGAGACTATTTGCCTTTATTAGTGTTGTGTGTGTGTGTTTTTCAAAGTGGTATTCTGATGACGTAGGCCCATTTGTTCTTTCAAGTGTGTTTATGTGTGTGTTGATGTGAGCCTATTAATGTGTGTGTGTGTGTGTGTGTGTGTCTGTGTCTGTTTGTGTGTGTGTCGGTGTTACAGTGTGTTGTTCGGATGACGTGGCCTATCCTACTTGGCATCTATTTGTTGTTATTAGTGCTGGTGGTTGTTTGATGCTAAAACCACAGCACTCATCACTGCCTGGATGTCTGGTTATGCTGGGTAGACACAGAGTGCTGCTGATGAGTGCCTGCATCTGTGTGTGTATGTGTGTGTGTGTGTGTGTGTTTGCAGCATGAGTCTCACGTGTCTCAGCCCTCCGTATTTGGGTCAAGCCCATTTTCCAAACACGCACAACACACACAAAACACACACACACACTCCTCTACCCTGGGAGAGGCCGGGAAATGAGAGGTGACAAGCCGAGCTGAGTGTGGAGATTGGGAAAGACAGCCTGTCTGAGAGTGGATGACATGCCAACAGATTGAAACAAACACCATCCTACCCGCTTGCTACCTGAACCAAATCTCTCCCCATTAGTCTGCTGCTCAAAATGGCTACCCATCATGGGGCTTCTCTGCATGACATTCACTCCTAGTCTACTCATGGAATATGTGGCAGAGTACACAATGTGGCTTCTTATCACAAGGGTTTATGCTATCATCTTTTCAGACGCTGGAATAATCAGGTATCCAGAACTGGAACTGGAATATTGACGTACTGGTAACTAGAACTGGAATATTCAGGTATTTAGAACTAGAATATTCAGGTATGTGGAAACTGTAAAATACAGGCACTTTGGACTGGATCTGGAGTATTCAGGTTCTAGGAACTGGAACTAGAACATCAAGGTACTTGAAACAAAGATCGTTCAAAACTTCATCAGCCATCTCCGATTGAAACTTTAATATTTAGGCACTTGAGACTGGACCAGGAGTATTCAGGTTCTTGGAACTGGAATGACAATATCCAGGTACTTGAAACAAAGATCGTTTAAAACTTCATCAACCATCTCTGCTTGAAACTTGAATATTTAGGCACTTGAGACTGGACAGGTTCTTGGAACTAGAACTAGAATATTTTGACACAGTACAGACTGCTAGGAACTCCAACTGGAATACTCTAGTGTTCTGGTTTCTTATATGGATGCTAACTCTATTGCATTTAGTGTTTGAAGTCTGTGTAGGTCAGACATTTCTTTTGAAGCTTCAGTAGCTGCATTTGCCTGCCTTTATGTCCTGGCTCTCACTTCCAAGTGTCCTTCAGTAAGGGCTGTAGATGGAAGTTGGAGGAGGCCAACTTTGTTGACAAACTCCAAGTGCCTTTAGGAAGTTACTTTGATGTGAATAACTCTGACACCATTTGTGTGTGTGTGTGTGTGTGTGTGTCGGTGAGTGTGTGTGTGTGTGTGTGTCAGACAATCAAGCATCTGAGGGAGGGCCTTCTGACCTTGCGCTACCTCTTATCACCTCTGCGATCTGCTGCTTCAGCCGAGCACAAGGCTGGCAGCATCTAAAAGTGCAACTCTTTAGATTTACCACTGGCTGTGTGTGTGTGTGTGTGTGTGTGTGCTCACTGGGACGCTCGCTCGGTTGCTTTTAAAAAAAATGCCCCCCATCTCCCCAACCTCCTGGATCGATCAGCCTGCAACAGTTAGACCAGCAGATTACCACAGCAAGACATAAATAAGTCTAAACCCTTTTTCCATTTCTTTCAAATACTTACTTCTCCCTTCTTTCATCCGTGGGCCTTGAGAAGCCCTGTGAGGCCTGCGTTTCTATTGGCCCTGTAAATAATCAAGTGTGGGATACACCACACACAAACACACACACACACACACACACAACTAGGCATTATAGTGCAGAGCGTAGAATGGATACTTGTTTTTATAGAGTGCTCTCAGCAGCAGTAAATACTGGCCATTTTACCCATTCACTAGAGTGCAGTGAACTACGCACCAGCCCTACTCCACACAACGCTCAAGAGCTTTAATGGACCCCTGGGTACATACTGTATGCTGAAGACTATATTAACATGATGGATCTATCTATCTTTCTATCTCTCCATCTATGTACCTGTCTATCTATCTGTCATTATGTCTGTTTCTTTCTCTGTCTGTTCATCTATATGTATATCTATATCCATCTATCTTCCCATCTATCTTTCTGACTATCTGTCCATCTGTCTATTTATTAGTGAATGATTTAAATAATTAATTGTTTTACTCATTTACATTTACAATGATTGCATAGATCCTGTTTTTATCATCAGTTTGAAGTTTTGAACTAAATGGCCTGTGTCTCTCAATTGGCCATCAACAGAGCCTAAACGTTCGGATTTACTGTATGTGTGTACCTTGCATAACAACGCAACAGTTCCTCATAAAAATTGTAGCGACATCGGTGCGCTCGCTGTGTCAGAATGGCCGTGCTTTGGCCTGCATTCTTCCGCTGTGTTAAACAATGAATAATGCAGGAGGGCACTTGTGCTCTTTGAAAATTGGCATTTTGTTCAAACGGCCTGAGCTTTTGCCCCAGGGTTGTGGAGTGCTCCTCGCTATAGTAGAGGAACTTATGGGAAAGGGTCCTGATGATGGCATTCCACTCTCGCTCATTCAGGAACCCTGTGGACAGGGTTCCCCTGGGTGGTGTCGGCTCTCCAGCGGTTTCAAAGTCATTTCCTCCTTCCCTTTGCTTGTTGTCTGTCAGGGAGGCGTTTACCATACGTACAGTAAGATTCACTTTCTTTATTTTATTCATTGCTTTTATTCGGAGGCTACATACTTCACTGACACACTAAAGCTAGATGTTTTTTTGTGAGCGTCCATCTAGCTGCTTGTGTCTCGTTGATATGTAAGAACACGGCAGGGTCTGCTAGTGCCTGATTACTCTACTGGTGGATATGAAAGAGCACTGAATAAATACTGTAGGTAGAATCATGATCAAGATCATGTGTCTGCTTGTGTCTTGCTTGCAGTTAGGACACAGTGTTACATCAAAAGATAGAACAGTGTGTCTATCATGCTGCACTGAATGTTTTATATCAACATTAAATATGTTAAATTTGTTAGATTCTTAGATGCCTTTGTTACATCCTGCATAATAATTTTTACATGTCAACGTGACTTGAGTGACAAAAAGCCTTCAAAGAAGTATCGCGTTCACTTGCACAGCTTCTAGTCACATTCGGTTAGGACAGTCCTATATAGTGATCAATCTGATTTTGTCACTCACATTAGGTCATATTACTTGCAGTAAGAACAAGGTGTGAGAGAACAGATAAAACAGCAGCAGGTTCAAGAATCCCGCCCATTCTTATTGTAGATCCTCACTTGATCTGGGTCATTGCCACGGACTCCACATTCCTCTCTCTGTGGCTGGTCACGTATTACTCATGTTGACTCTCATCCCCTCCTCTCTTCTTCTCTTCTCTCCTCTTTCTCCATTTGTCGCTCCCTGCCAATCCCCCCCTCCCCTTTTGCCATCCCTCACCCCTTGCGTTCAGAAGAGTAATGGCGCGTGAGAGCACACTAGTTGGGTCGGGCATGTCTCCCAGTAACCTCTGCACCTGTAGGCAGGAGCCTGTCTGAGGTCCAAGGCCCGCGCACGTTAAATGGAACAGCGAGGGGTGGAAGGACCCTTGATCCACCCTGAGACCTCTGTTAACTGTCCGAGAGAGAAAACCTAATAGATACTCTAGAGACGAGAGAGAGAGAGAGAGAGAGAGAGAGAGAGAGAGAGAGAGGAAGGATGAACAGATGGAGAGGGTGACTCAGGCAGGATGAGTGATAGGAGTAAACAGGGAGAGAGACACAGAGAGAGAGAGAGAGAGAGAGAGAGAGAGAGAGAGAGAGAGAGGGAGAAAGTTGACTTTTTTCTCTGTGTGTTTGAGATATACAGCATATACACATATGTTCACACACACACACACACATATATATATATATATATATATATATATATATATATATACATTTAAATAAATCACTTATGTTCACATATATACAACATATAAATATATCTATGTTGATACATTTGCAAGTTTTGATTTTTACTTTGTTTTCAAGCCAAAATAGCTTCAAAATTCAATTTGAAGGAGAAAGGTTGGTGGGCTCAGGTGGGAGGCTGGTGAGGTGTGCTGGGGCTGTTTTGATGGCTGCTTGACACCTGACCTACATTTGTGAGCAGAGGGGCGTGTGGAGAGGAGTGGAGAAAGGGAAGAGGAGAGTGAATGAACTGATTGGAGCAAGAAGGAGGAAAGGAGGAGGAGGAGATGCACAAGGAGAGGAGAGGAGAGGAGGAGGAGTTAGGGTCGGAGATGAGGAGGGGGATGAGAATAAATGAATGGACTGGAGGAGATGAACAAGAGGAGTAGTTTGGAAGAGGAGAGAGGAGGGCAGGGAGAGTTAGGGGAGGAGAGAGGAGGAATAAAAGAGAGGAAGTGGACATAGGAGAGAGGAGGAGATAGCAGGAGAACTTAAAAGAGACAAGAGGACAGAGGGAGGAGTTAGGAAAGAGGAGGAAATGAAAAGAAAGAAAGGAGATGAGAAGAGGTGAAGTTAGAAAAGGGAGCGGTGAGGAGGAGTTAAAAGTGAGGAGAGGAGGAGGAGGAAGAATGAGAGGATTTAAAACTGTGACAGTAAATCAGGCCCCTGTCTAACTTTCACTAATGATGTATGTATGTACCGGTATGTGTGAGTATATGTGTGTAGATAGAGGGGGGCAGTACTGTCTGTTCACAATACCTGCTATTTATAGAGGCCTTCCACAAAGACTTCTCTTTCATTTTTTTTCCTTTTTTCTCTTTCTTTGTTTCCCCACCTGATTTCTCTCTGTCTGAGTTTCCTCCTCTTCCTCCTGTTTCATGCCTCACCTGTTTTCCTCCACCCTGTCTTTCACTCCGCTGAATTCTCTGCATTCGTCTCCCTCTCAATTACTTTCTCTCTCCCTCTCTTTCTCTTCCTCAGTGTATTTCTCTCCTTTATTCCCTCTCTCTGTTTCTCTCGCTCTGTCTCTCTCACCCTATCCATCTATTGTTCCCTCTTTCTCTCTCCCTCTCTTTCTCTTCTATTTCTCTCACTCTGTCTCTCTCTCTCTCCCTCTCTCTCTCTCTCTCTCTCTCTCTCTCTCTCTGTGAGTGTGACAAGCATCAGGTAGACAAAGTAGGCTCGTGAGCAGTAGGCTCAGAGCTGGTAAGAGCCGAGGATTCCTATGCTGAGTCACCGCCACGTGTTTAGGTGTGTCTCCGTTGGCGACAGCAACTCCTCTCATCCACCCCCCCTGCACCACCACGCCACGCCAGGCGCCCACGCTCCTGCTCTCCCCACCTTAGACTGACTCACTGCCCGAATTCACTAACAAACGCACATGACTCGTTTTACCTGTGCTGATGAGTTGACACTAGAGATAACCCATCTGCCCCAGGCTTCACCGTCACTGGTCACTTTTCAGGGATTTGAGGCGTGATTAGGTTCGTTATACCGGTGCTTATCTCTTCATCTTGCTCTCCAGGTTCATCTGGTTCATCTGATGATCCTCCTGTTAACGCCAGTTTGCGCTTACTTAATTTAAGCATTTACACAGGGTCCCTCCGAGATTCAGTATTATACATAAATGAGCATGCCATTATGTTAAGTATACATTACGTTTGCAGGGCTGTGCACTGATTTTTGTTTTATTTACAAAAATATATATTTTTATATTCTAATTAAATAGCATGTCCCTAAAAATTCTCTTTTGATAGTAGTCTGGTGTTGGAGTAAAATATGCCCTCTTAACCCCTGCACATGCACAATCAGGGCTTGACATTAGCAACTGCCTGTGCCAAATTCACATGAAATATGTTGATGATGGTAAACACTTTATTCTCTCTAGCGGGTACCATACTTTACAATCAAAGTACAGAACAAGCTCCCTACACACTAAACTGGCATTCTAATGACTGAATGATTAACTATGTCACTCTCAAAACTACTCACAACAATGAACAGCTGCTATAGTTAAAGGTCTCATTCCACCGTATTTTCATTAATTTTGTGGTGGTCTCTTGTCTAAACTAATGTCATGAGAGTTGGTTTCGACAAAACATATGCTGTGGTTGTCTTGTTTCAAGCTATTTTAGTTAGGTGAAAAGGAGAGCAGGGATAGCTCGAGAGGATTCTTATGAATATTAATGATATGCAAATGTATCGCCTCTGATTGGCTAACAACACTATGACGCTCCATCTAGTGGGTCTGTCTACAGGCAGCCTAACGTTTCTTGAGGGCGGGTTAACTGCATAGCTAATGTTCAAATTGATGTACATTTGTACGGCTTTTCCGATTCGCTCGTTTTTCCCGGCAGTTTTCTTTCACAGGCGAATACAGACTACAGGAGTAGGAGAGCATTTTGAAGTTGAGCATAGAAGGACAACTTGGGCTGACCTATGGTAATGTAAAAACATCAAGTCTTAAACGGTTTATTTTGGAAGGAGACCTTTAAAGAATAGAGAAGTGAGAGGAAGATGATGTAGAGGGACCCTGAACGGGAAAGGGGGGGAATGAGAGAGTTGCAAAGAAAGGTAAACTCCCAAAACTACTCACAACACAACAGTGAGCAGCTGCTACATTTTGTGACTTTTCAGACTCTTAAGACCCTTTTTTTCTTTTCAAATTAGCAATTGCCAATAGCATCAATGTTGACTAGAGTACACATATTCACCAATACTTTGCAGCTTATTTCTATACAAAATGAACGACATACTAGCCATTTTAATCTTTACAAATTACTCATTATTACCTTATACTGGATGTCCTTGTTTTAGCCATAATAGACCATTTACTATGAATTATAATGCCATTTCTAAGCTATTTCTTATAGTGGAAGAACAGAAACACTGTTGTACAGATTCATACATATATGGATACTATTAAAGAGACTTCCAATGACTTTTGATATTATCTAAATAATACATCATTTAAATATTGTAGTAGCCTTTTGAGGTTCCCCTTCTGTTCCCTCCTTGTTTGGCCACTACTGGTGGCTAAGTTGGGCTTGTTTGACGCGTGCAATGTTAAATGAATGAGGATGTAGAGTTGAGATCCTTTTGGTCCAAAGACCATATATTGTAAAAAAGTTGGTTTACAGAAAACCATAAACATAACAAAGTTAGTCTGAGTCTCTATGGCCTTTCCACACAGAGCAGTACAGAGTAGCACGGTCAAAGGACTGTTTGCTCTCTCAGCCACACCCAGATGCTGTGACCTCTTTCTCTTAAGGCCTTCCCCCTTGGGCTCCATCTTTAGTCTCCCAGCAAGCCCTCTAGATGGGGTTAGAGACACCTGTGGCCATATATGTTCACGCACAAGAAACACACACAAACACACCCACACACACACACACCAACTACATAATATGAAAGAAAAGTGAATAATTAACATAAAGCTCATTTCGGCTCCTACAAATATGTATAAATGATGTAAATACTAAGACCTTGTGCACATGTACTGTATACCCATACACTGTGTTGGCAACTGTACAATGCTTGTGGAGAGGAGAGTCTGAATGCTGGGCTGACCAGCCAAGCGGTGTCACACCTGAACGCTCCTGTTTAATCAGCTGGTCTCCTATGGTTCACTAGCCAGGTGAGGCAGGAGGGTGATCAGGACATGAACCCACACCCCATGTCCACAGTAGACCTGTATGTGTGTGTCTGTGTGTGTGTGTGTCTGTATGCACACACCCACACACACGTGTGTGATCTGATGGAAATTTAAGAATATAAAAGTGAGAGAGGAAGAGAGATTAAACAGGACAGAGAGTTGTAAAACAGAAATCAGAGGCAGAGAGAGAGAGGGGTAGAAATGGGGAGAAGGGGAGAGAAAGACAGAGAAAAAAAGAGGGAAAGCGAGTGAGAGAGAAAGTGATGCAGAGAGTACATCACAACCCTTGTCACTGCTCTCGCAAACTAATTTTGCACTTCATTGATGCAGCCTTTAATCAATTACAAATATTTGTTGCTGTGGTCGCCTCTTGCCAGTAAATTGGCTTTGGCGTGTGTGGATGTGTGTTTACACATGCAGGACGTGTGTGTGTGTGTGTGTGTGGTGCTTGCGCGACCGTGGTGAGTGAGTGCGTGGTGTGGCCACCTCGGCTCAGCCGAAATGTGATGTGCATTATTCATGAACGACATCGTCCGCCGTTCCACCACCTCTCTCAGCCTCTCCGCCCCAGGGACAGCCTCTCCACCGTACATGTTGCTGTGTGTACAAGCAGGGGGCGCCGTGGCTGAGGAATCACACTCTAGTCGTGGAAACTTGGCCTCCTCTCCAACCCGAATGTCACTTCCTGTCCCTTCCCCATCGCTTCCATATCCCAAATCACCACATGCAGAAATGGCACACTATTGAGAGAGGTTTCAGACATACAAAAGCCTGGTCTCTGGCAAATGTAATCAGTATAACATAATGAAGCAAAGACAGTTAGCATATTGTGTAGAATGTATACTGAGATCCATACTAGTGCTAGACTGTAGCCTAGGGAAACCCTTCCTGATTTACCAATTTCTCCTACCAACACTCTCTAGCTCAATACTTCTACCAGGTCTATTTGCACAATCAGAAATGGCCTTTTGAGGCAGCGGCCTATTTGCACCAATCAAAAATGGCCTTTGGAGGCAGGCGGCCTATTAGCACCAATCAAAAATTAACACCTGAAAATCAACCTACAGGCATGCTTATTTATCTATTTGTATTTATTTATATTTATTTATGTTTTTTTTCTGTTTTTGTTGATCCCACCATAGATAAGTGGGAGAAAACAGCTCGCTGTTCAGAATGAACTTTGCCACATTAAATAAATACAGTTGTTTCCAGACCTATTCATGTTCATTCTAGTGGATACTAAATGCTCTGTTTCTGTTGTGTTGTTTTTTTCATTTAACCACTCTGACACTCAGCAGCATGACTGCAAATGTCACTGGTCACCAGTGCATCTAGCATTCCAGTATTCCCATTACCAAATATCCACCTGATTTGTTCCCTGCTCAAGGAACTCTTAGAAATCTTCTTTGCATATACATTGCCTTTATAAATCGTGCACATATGTTGATGACCTCATTTTTTGTATAGTGCTAAGCTTGCCCGTGCTTTCCTCGGGCATAGACACACACACACAAACATATACACACTGGGCCAAGGCCTTTGATCGAGGCATGGGTGACTCCTTATCACACTTTACTTAAATTGAAGTGCCTATCTCTTCTCTTCTCTTTGCTCTCTCCTCTCTTGTGTTCTATTCTCCCTTCTTCTTTCCTCCTCTTTTTTCACTTGGCTCTCTCCTCACCTCTCTTCTCGTTTTACTTTTGCTCTCTCCTCTCCCCTCTTCTCGTCTCTTCTCTTCTCTAATATCTCTTTTCTTTTTTTTTCTTTGCTCTTTTCTTTCTTCTCTTTTCCCCTCTCTTACTCTTTCGTCCTTATCTTCTTCTCTTTGTTCTGGTCCCTCCAGCTAGTTTCCTGTCAGTCACTTTTCCATAACTGTACAGTCATGCAGGGCTTTCTAGGATACGTCTGACTTTCTCTTGCCTCTCTTTTCTCCATTTCCCATCTCTCTCTCTCACACACACACGTGTATGCAGTGTTCACATTTGTAGGTGTGTGTGTAGGTGGTAGTGGTGGTGGGGGGGTGGTTGGTCTACTTGACGACAGTTTCCGCTTTAGCAAACAGCATGTCTGCATGAGCAGGGCTTGAGTCAGAGGCCCGAATAATGCTTGAGTGTTAGAGGAGAGAGAGAGAAGGCGTTCACTGGACTCCTTTGGGTGGCAGTGGGAGGAGGCTTCAGAACCCAGTGTGTGCTCATGCCTTTTCTGGGGTAACTCACTTTGAGTCCTTTCATACATGGGCTTTTTTTCCCTTGTCCTTCTGTGCATGTGTTTGCTCTGTGTGTTTCATTTGTGCGTGGGTGTGTGTGTGTGTGCGCTCCCCTGCACATCCACATGTTATAATCGAGCATGATGCAGCACATCCTGAAGTACGGTAAAAATTGACCTGCCATCGTCCACCCTGCTGTTAGTGTAAATGGCTTTGCCACTGAATATAGCGAATGCTTTCCCGTATGGTGAAAGAAATAAAAGACAAGGTGCGCGCGCGCGCGCGTGTGTGTGTGTGTGCGTTTGTGTGTGCGTGTGTGTGTGCGTGCGTGTGTGTGTGTGTGTGTGTGTGTGTGTGTGTGTGTGTGTGTGTGTGTGTGTGTGTGCGCGTGTGTGTGTGTGTGTGTGAAGAGCAGATGGGGGGCAAGGAAAGGCCTGTTTCTCCCCCTACGCACTCGGCTCTAAGCGTAATTGCCAAACTGTGGCTCATTTCCATAGAGCATGATGCAGCCAGCACTTTCCCATTCTGCCTGCGTGCAGAGCAGATCTTTATCTCAGCTGATCTTCAAAGAGGGGGAAGTGTGTGTGTGTGTGTGTGTGTGTGTGTGTGCGTGTGTGTGTGTGTAAGGGCAGTGGGTGGAATAATTGTATCTTTCTCTATTTGCAATAAACTCTTCTGCTGTTATCTAAGTTTCCCCACTCTTCTTCCCTCCCTCCTTTCTCTCTCTCTCTCTCTCTCTCTCTCTCTCTCTCTCTCTCTCTCTATCCCTCTACCGCAGCATGTATTTGATATAAATGCTAAACACTAATGCTGGAGGGTGACTGTAAAAGGAGAACATTTTTGAAGAGAGGATGGGACTGGGTTGGTCTGGGCTGGGTTGAGTTGTGCTGGGTTGGTCTGGACTAAGTTTGTCTGGGCTGGGTTAGTCTAGGCTCGGTTGGGCTTTGTTTGGCTAGGCTGACTTGGGTTGGGTTGTGCTGGGTTTTACAAGGCTGGGTCGGGCTGGCCTTCTTCTCCGGCTGCTACTGCTGCTTCTGTGGCTGCTTAAGAGGGAAAGCAGCCCCTGTTATCTCTGCAAGCCTGCTCAGATACTTGGCCAGAGATAGTCAAGACATCCCGTGACTTATCACTGACTTCCTCTCCCTCTCCTCCCCTCTCTCTCTCTCTTCATTTCTCTCTCGAACCCTCTCTCTCTCTCTCTCTCTCTCTCTCTCTCTCCCCCCTCCCCCCTGTAGATCTCCCAGAACCTGGGGAAGATGTACAGCGAGATGATATTTGTGAACGGTTTTGTGCACTGCGACCCTCACCCAGGCAACGTGCTGGTGCGGAGGACTCCAGGCAGCAAGAGAACGGAAATTGTGTTACTCGATCACGGCTTGTATCAGGTGAGACGTCATGACCGGCCTTCCCCCAGAAAAGCTAATTCATCACGTACGGACGGCACCCCATAATTCACCCGCCCGCTGCCACGGCAACAGCAGAACCCTGGACCCACCCTACGAGTTCAAACTGAAAGCATGCTATTAAAGAACCTGCCTCGCTAGCCAGATACGAGGCCACAGGCCCACACAGACACATACACACACACGTCCTATCTTAAATCTGTTTCTCTGCACGCACATACACACACACATACAATCTTAAATCTGTGTTTCTATGCAGCTACCTTCACACTGCAATTCCTGGACAGTCGACAGCTAA
This sequence comes from Limnothrissa miodon, assembly GCA_017657215.1. Lineage (NCBI taxonomy): Eukaryota > Metazoa > Chordata > Actinopteri > Clupeiformes > Clupeidae > Limnothrissa > Limnothrissa miodon. The sequence continues at coordinate 333,315 of JAGFZM010002190.1, forward strand.
CATGCATTTAAAGCTAACACCATGGATGCGTTGCTCAATCTGTGTTATTGTTTATCTGTTGTTGTCTTTTGTCTTTCTTGAATCCAAAATATTAATATTTTACAACTGATAAAGATTATGTAAAGAACTGCAAGACCAGTCAGGATATGTCTAGCTAAAATAAAATATGTTCATCACCAACTCCCCACTGATACTAGAAGTCAGAGTTTCTCGACAGAGTCGTCGTGGTTTATTCATGGAAGTTATTCATTTCTTTCTTTATTATTTTTATTTTTTTTATTTTTTGAAGTCGTAAGATCAAGAAGATAATTTGGTGATAAATCTGCCCTTGTAAGGCTCGCCTTTAAAAGCAGGAAAAGTGTTTGAGAGCTGGCCTCCTCACCACAGCCATAATGGAACCAATTTATGAGTAATGACTTGCCGAGTTTAGTGGCGCTTGCCGTGGAATTTTAATTTGGCTGCTGGTATTTTTGCCCAGAAATTCTCCCAGACATACATTGTTCCCATGTTAATGAAGCATGGACAGAGAGAAATGGAGGCTTCAGAGTGATGGCCACACTGGGCATCTTTTCTCCTTTTGAACATCCTGTTTAATAACAGCAATTGCCTTCATTTTTTTACACCATCTGTCGTTTATTTACAGTTGTCATTTAATCTCCTTGCTCTGCTTTAAGCAAGTACAATAGAGACAAAAATATGCTGCTGTTGTCTTGTTTCAAGCTATTTTAGTTAGGTGAAAACGAGAGCGGGGATGGCTCGAGAGGATTCTTATGAATATTAATGATATGCAAATGTATCTCCCCTGATTGGCTAACAACACTGTGACGCTCCCTCTTGTGGGTCTGTCTGCAGGCAGCCTAACGTTTTCTTGAGGGCGGACTAACTGCATAGCTAATGTTCAATGTGATGTAGGCTTGCGCGGCTTTTCCGATTTGCTCGTTTTTCCCGGCAATTTTCTATCACAGGCGAATACAGGGTAGGGGTAGGAGAGCATTTTGAAGTTGAGCATAGAAGTACAACTTTGGCTGATTTATGGTAATGTAAAAAAAATCAAGTCTTAAACAGTTTATTTTGGAAGGAGACCTTTAACACTGTCCTATAGCATCCCATGGATTTAGCCATCAGTGCTTACATTAACGCTGTGGCCAATAGCATTCCATGGCCCAATTAATCTGTCATGTTTTTATTTATGTTCTGTTTTTGTTCTGTTTTTATTGTTTGTTGTTTATGCTTTATCAATGTCCATTAATCTATTAGTCTATTACTTTGATAAGCCCATTGCGCAATATGAATAAATTTAAAGTAAATGCAGTGTAAGTACACTTTGTCCTAGATTAATGCACTATAAGTATACTTTATGCAATATGAATGTGCTGTAAGTACACTTTGTGTTAGATGAATGTGCTATGTAAAAAGTACTACTATAGCTACTCTACTACTGATACTACCCTGTGTGTGTCGCTGTCCAAGGTGCTGAAGGAGGACTTCCGCCTGGATTACTGCCGTCTGTGGCAGTCCCTGATGAAGGCGGACATGAAGGGCATCGAGAGGTACAGCCGACGCCTCGGGGCGGGAGACTTGTACCCGCTCTTCGCCTGCGTGCTCACCGCCCGCTCCTGGAAGTCCGTCAACGAGGGCATCAGCCAGACGCCCGTCACCAACTCCGAGGTGAGCTCACACTTTCCGTTCACACTTCCTGTTATCGCTTACTCACTCCCTCATTCGTGACGCGTCCTGTAACATGCTCAGACACCGGCATCGCCACAAATCCCCAATGCTCTGAGCCTAATCAGATAGTACCTAAATTACACTCATTTTGTAGATATATATTTTTAGAGTTAAATAATTAGAAATATTTTGGAAAATATGGAATGTGTGTGTGTCTGCACATGCTTCTATGTTTGTGGGGAGAGCGAGTGCCTGCATCATCCGGTTAGCTCCCACAGAGGTGTTTGGCTGTGGCGATGGCGCACAGGGCCACCCAGGCACTGAAACGGGGGGGAAAGTGTGTGTCTGTGTGTGTGTGTGTGTGTGTGTGTGCGCGCATGTGTGTGGAGGCTGGCCTGGGTGGACCCAGTCCCAGCCGGAGCTGCCCTCTGCGGGGGGACGCATGGGCCATCTGTGGAACCTCGGGGACATTTATTTATACTTAATACTTACGCAACAACCACTAGCCAGCTCTATCAGCTCTGTTACCAGGTTAGCTTCTCCACGAGCCCACACCCACCTCACCCCACAGCCTGTATGACACCCTTTATAAAAGCAGCGTGCTAATCACCCCTTTAAATGCAATGAAAGTCTTTGGACAACAGTAACAATACATACACTGCTATTTAACAGCAGATTGCACCCTTATGCACCCCGGCGTGGCACTGCACATTTGGATCCATTGTGAGAGAGCCCTTACACGCTCTTAATTACTGCTCGTGTGCGAGTACATTGTGCCCAAGGCTGCTTTAAATCAGCCTCACGTCCACCACTTCAGTCGAGTCGCATGGTGTCGGCACACTGTTGTTTGCCAAGCCAAGCAGGGGAAGGCAGGTGTATTGTAGCCCATCCCCTAGTGTAATTGCTCAAGGGATGGGTACAGTCTATCCTTTGTGGCAGAACTGGTCACAGCACAGAGAGATTTCTCACTGGTCCTACTTAGCAGCATTTAAAGATATTCCTCAGACTCCCGCAGAGACCCTGAAACACTCAAACTGCTAAGTTCAACAGCATTTGAAGGAGCTCCACTTTGGGTCAGTGAAGCAGCATTCAAAGGTGCTCCTTAGACAGCAGCTCAGTAGCAGCAGGGTCTTACCCTTGATTAGTTAATTAATAGTTGTAGCAGTAGTGGTTATGGCCAAAACTCACACCAACAAACCACGCGCACACACACCCTCAATCACACACCTGCCACACACTCACTCAGTCACATACCCGCCACCCACTTAGACTCTCTCTCACACACAGACACACACACACACACACACACACACTCACACACACAATCGCTCACCTGCCACACACACGTGCACATATTCAAGCAGCCCTACAATGAAATTCATTGACCATTAGGCATATCTTGGCTGCATCATTTTGAGCAACATGGCTGAGTTTGTGTGAGTTAATAGGATGTGATGTGCGAGCGCCATGTCTGCGCATCTCCCCAAATGAGATGAAGCGGACAGAGAGGGGAGACACGGTAGGTGATGTGCAAGCCACTTACTTCACACCATTATCACGCTGACAGTATCTGGCGCCTCCTCATCTACTGCACTCATTGTTTTACCTTGAGTCTATAAACCCTTGATAGACGGCCATTAGCCTCCTGGTAGGTATATACTTTCTGTGATCTATTGTCTGAAGTATTCTGTGAAGTATTATGTGAACTATTCTGTTAATTATTCTGTGAAATATTCTGTGAACCACAGTATTGTGTGAAGTATTCTGCAAACTATTCTGTTAAGTATTCTGTGAACTAATGGGCTTCAAACTCTGGCCCGCGGGCCTAAATCTGTCCCTCTGTGTAATTAAATTTGGCTCGCGAGATCCTATCAAATGTATATTAGAGATGCCCTGCCACAGTGAATACACCTGCTACAAGTCCCTAAATGCTTTGTTAGTGCATTAAGCTCTTAGTCGCGATCGCCAATGACGCCTCCTTTTCTGTTTGACACCCCTGGTTTAGAACAGCATCAACTCTTTGTTCTAACCATTCTCGACCATGGTGACATCACCTTAAGCCCTGTCACAGAGATCATACTCTCCCCCTCTCTCTATGCGCTGATTGAAGTCCTCTGACACAAGACACCTAAGCCCTTTGGATATTTACTTGACGTAGTGTTGTTGCTGAATGTGATATTGAGTGGAAACATTAGGAGGTGCCTGTGTGATTGGTGTGAGAAAACTGTTACACTGATTTACTGTGTTATGCAAAATCAGTGCAGTGGAATTTGGACGTCAGGTTAGGGACACTGGCCGTTTCCAGTGACTTTGCTTTCGCCTTCTCTCCCAGTGGTCAGACAGCAGCTTGTCTAGCACTTGTGCCTCCTAAACACAAACGTGAAAGAAATTAGGCAGTTTTCCCATGTCCCCGACACACCCCTGTCTCTGTCTGCTGTGTGCTCTGCTCCATCATATTAGGAGGATGTTTTGAAGTAGTCTGCACCAGGATAATTGCAGGGGATTATAAAAGCCTGCTTCCAAATGTACAGCTGTGGTATTTGTGTAGAATAGGGAGCCTGTCTGATTTGCATAAGAAAGCCGTGATAAGGACATATTGTATTGTGACTGTAGAATAACGGACATTAAAACATTCGGCTCCACAAAGATAGCGAAAAACAGAAGCCTTTTTTTTTTTTTTTGCCCAACGTGCTGGCGACAGTTAGGAGTTAAAGTGAATTTGAGTTGTTTTACCCCAAGGGAAACACACTGTGCTGTGGGAGGATGGAGTCCATGTATTTGTCACTCACCTCAAAGCTGGGAACTGTTGACTGTAGTTCTGCTGACTCTGTGTATTTTTCTCTCTCTCTCTCTCTCCCTCTCTCTCTCTCACTCTTTCTTTCTCTCTCTTTCTGAATTAAATTCTCTCTCTCTTTCTTTCTCTCTCTCTCTCTCTCTCTCTGAATTAAATTCTCTCTCTCTCTCTCTCTCTCTCTCTCTCTCTCTCTCTCTCTCTC
>JAGFZM010002190.1:357093-373114 GCA_017657215.1 Limnothrissa miodon
TCAGCCCAAGATAGATTTGCTACACACACACACACACGCACACACACGCACTAAACTAGACAAATCATTTCGCACTGTTTTTGGGATTCACTGCCTTGCAGCCTGTACATGTTTGGAATGTGGGCTAATCTCTAATCTCGCCCTCGCCTCTCCCTCTTTGGCCTCTTCTCACCAAACCACTCCGCAGATTGATTCTGTAATTTCCCCCCTCTGTTCAGTGGAGGAGTGCTCGCAGACATTGCTTCCCGTTAATTAGCCTTTGGTTTGACGATTAAACTGTTTTCAGCGCTGTGGATTTGTCAGAATAAGCCGCCTCAGCGTTGTGGCTTTGTAACAGTACCTCATTGATACCCCGTCTGTCTTTCTCAGTCGTCCTACTTATGGAACTGAGGGTGTCTTAGTATTCCCAAGTGGTGTGTGTGTGCGTGTGTATGTGTGTGTGTGTTTTAGGGTGTCTAGTATTCTCAAGGGGTGTGTGTGTGTGTGTGTGTGTGTGTTTTAGGGTGTCTTAGTATTCCTAAATTGTGTGTGTGTTTGTGTGTGTGTGGTGTGTTTTAGGGTTTCACTGTATTCCCAAAAGGAGATTTGTGCGATACACTGGCAAAGCTATGTCTACACAAAATTAGTGCACACAAAATTACTTCATTTAATCCAACTCTTGTGGCAAGTCCTGTGCACCTGGTCAGGATGGAATGAAGGTCAGTTTTAGGACTAACTCCAGCACTGAGACATGGATTACATTGAGGACAGGTTTATGGACCACAGCAACACCAGTCCTTAGATGGTCCAGACACACACTCACACATACACACAAAAAGTAAACATGCTGAACATAGTGAGACACAGCCACTATCTAACTGACAGACACACACACACACACACACACACGGCCTGCATCATGACAAGAGAATATTTCTCTCTGCTGGTGTGTTGCATAGTGCGTTTTATTCTCCTGACAGCAGTGCTGAAGCGCTCCGTGATGCACTCGCACCCAGGAGAGGGAAAGGAGGGAGAAGGAGAATCCTAGTTGTCCATCTCCCAGAACCCCCCCGCCCCCTTCGTTCAACCCACCACCGCCCACCTCCACCTCACACTTCACTCTGTCGGTCTCGTGCACACGTGTCTGCGTCCGGGATAAATCCACGTTGGGCCGGCTCCATTATAGCGGTGCCGCGCTGAATCATTTAACACGGCGTGGCACGACAGGGACAGGACAAAACAGGACAGGGAGGATGTAATGGCAGTGCAAGTCGACGCTAGCTCCTTTTCCACACTTCCACGTATGCCTTCCGCCAGGCCGGCTGTCGGCGTCTCTAATCCGGCCAGATGAACTCCCTTTGACCCGGAGGAAGGCCAGGTCTACTGTGCCAGGGGGCCCAGATGCTTCCATCCTCAATCTGCCTTCTGCTTGCTTTTGCTGGCCAATCAGGAATTCTTTTCTGGAAGTATGCCATTGTTCAGGTTGCTGCCATGTTTTCAGTGACAATATATAGGAATGACTAAAACAAACTGCTGTTCGGTCCCGACTTTGTGGGTCATGCACTTCTGTGCGTAAGGCAGTCCCACCTGAATTATCAGCCTGCCCCCGCTCTCTATCACTCAGCCACACATTTATATCACCCTTTCTGACCGCCTCTTCATCGTTCTATACCTCTCGGTCTGTTTTTCCATCCATCTCTCCTTAACTGTCTGTCCATCTCCCTCTATAGCATATATACTCTGTCTATCTTTAACTTCTTCTTTTGCTTACTTTTCTTCCACATGTCCTCTGTGTCCCTCACCCACCCCATCCCATCTCCCTCCCTCAAACCCAAGTGGGCTGACTGTTCATATACTGCCATGTCACCACAGCAGTTTTACTAAAACATGAATAACAGCCAGTCTCTCTCTGTCTCGCTCCTCTCTCCCTCTGTTCCTCTGTCTCTTCCAGCCACAGGAGGAGTAAGACACGTTCGCGGAGCAAGCGGCTGCAGATTTCTCTGTCCGAGGCGATCACGCTGTGGCAGATCAGCCTGTACGAGATGTTCCTGTGGATCAAGAGCTCCACGCTGGGCTGCTGGGTCTCGGCACTCGTCAACTTCCTGCCCGGGTAGAGCTGAAAGGCTCTCTCTCTCTCTCTCTCTCTCTCTCTCTCATTCTCTATCTCTCTCTCTCTCTCTCCCCAGCCTCCCTCTCTTCTCATGTGTCTATTTTCAGCCTTTGCTGTCCCACCTACTTGTTGGTCTTTCTATTTCTGTCCATCTATCTCTCTATCTATCTATCTCTCTCTCTCTCTCTGACAGTGTTGCTTCTTCTTCCTGTCTGTCCCTCCAATTTCTCTGTCAGTTTGTTTCTCTCTCTCTCTACTCCCTCTGTCTCTCACTCACTCTCTCTCAGCTTGACTCCGTCTCTGTCTATCTCTCTCTATCCCTCTCAGAGGTACTCCTCATCTTTGTCTGTCACCCTCATTCTCTCATTCTGTCTCTCTCTGTCCACCTCTCTCTGACTCCTTCTCTTTATCTGCCATTCCCTCTCCCTGAGCCCTTGTCAGTCTGACTTTCTCTTTCTCTCCCTCTCTCCCCCTCTCTCTCCACCTCTCTCCTATTTTTGAGTGTAGCCATCTCTCTCCATGGCTAGAGCACTTGGACATGCTGATGCAGACTGTGGACTCCTGCCCTGTGTGGAACATTTTAATCACGTGAAGTAAAACCTGCTGTACAGAGTTCTATTAGGCCTATGTGGTCTATGGGACCTATGGGTTGTAAGAGGCCCATAGTGTTATGTGGGGCCCATTGGTTCTATGAGGTCTGAGGGGCCTATGTGGTTCTATAAGGTCTATGGTGCTTTTGGGTTTCTTAAGGCCTACGGAATCTGATGGTTCTGTAGGGCCAATGGGTTTTGTGGTTCTAAGGGTCTGTGGGAGCTATGGAGTCTAGGGGGCATCTTCCGTCACCAACAGGAGAACGAAGGGGGGATGTCCATCCTGAGGTCTACTATGCCATTCTGTCACTACGCACAAGAGAAGTTGTCAGCGTCGTCCTCCATTCATCAAACTGTATTTGTAGACACGGACAGCAATTAACCCTGTTTTTTTTTTTTATCCCAGTCCATTATCTTTGGTCAGTGTTCAGTGCCATCTGTGATGACTTGGGTGATTCAGATTTACTCTTTTTAACAGTGTTGGCAGGTCAGCTATTTTCCCCAGTACTGTTTGAGGATGTTAGTGCAATATGACCTGTTTATGTTGTTGTTTATGTTTATCTGTTATTTCTTAGCAGACGTTTTTATCCATTGCGACCTATGCACAACTGTAGTCCTGTTGTCATGGATACACCCGTTAGACAGGTGCTGAAACCAGAGTGTGTGTAGTCCTGTTGCTATGGATACAGCGACCAGAGTGTGTGTAGTGTCATGGATACACCTGTTGACACAGGCACAACAATCAGGTGTGTGTTCCCCCAAACCACAGTTGCTAACTAAATTGCCATGCCAACTGCCAACCAACTAGATTGCTTACCGGCTTTTCTGTATGTTTATTTTAAGAGTGAACCTCTTTTACAGGACACAATTCAATTTTGTTTTTAACATTCCTCTGTTCTCTCTTCCTCTGTCTCTCCATTTCATCCTTTCTCTCTTCCCTCTCTCTTCTCTGGTCGCTACCTGTTGACATAAGAATGACCTCATATTTTATCAGCTCTTGCTTTTGTTTTGTTTTGTTTAACATGAGGCAGTAGTTGACACTGTGAAAGTCTCTTCAATCATGCATTGTTTATGTTTTGCTGTAGTCTAGGTTTTATTATCCTTTTAGCTTAAGTCCTGTGCCATGTTATTTATTTAACTAGCCCCTCTACTTGTGGGATGTGTGAGGAGAACAATGTATTTCACTCATAATGAGTCTCAGGACAGATGGAAATAAATTGGACATTATCATTCATTTTGTGTATGTGTGCATCAGATAGACCTATTTATTACTGTGTTTGTTGGTGTGTGGTTGTGTGTGTGGAGAGCACATCATAATATAATAATAATGTGTATGTGTGCATTAGATATGTTGCTGTACTGTACAGTATAGTGTGTGTGTGTTTGTGTGTTATATGTGTTAAAGAAGACAACAGTGCTTCAATGTCCAAGCGTTCATCAGTAGATCATTGAACATTGAACCATCGCTCTACCAGTGAACCTTAAGTACACCTTCGAAAAGTCTGGGGATTAATACTCATTAGTTCAAGTACAAAACATTTTACGCATTTGTTTGTTTGTTTGTTTGTTTGTTTTTTGTTTGTTTTGTTTAGGAAACAAAATGTCTTTTTTCTAAATGAATTAGTGCAAAAATGTTCACACGCAAAAATGTGATTGTAATAACCAAAAACCAAATTTTAAAACTTACCAAGGTGCATACATGTTAGTACCATATGAGTTAAAAACAAATACCATAATGCATCAATATAAATTACTGTTAACATATTGATATACATATTCATTACAAATGACGGTACCTGTACACTAGTGTTGCGCGGGTCAACCCATAACCCGCGGATATCCACGGGTGTACCCGCGGGTCGGGCGGTTATGGGTAGAAGTATTGTGGGTGCGGGTGGGTCAGGGTCGGGTCAAAAAAGTAAAAACGCAATGAATTAGGCTTATTGCATTAGAGACTTTCTAAGACTTTTGGAAGGCTCGTTGTTATGATTTCCCGCTCCTCTGGATGCTGGGAAAAGCGGTGCTTTGCGTTCCTGCATCCAGCGTTTTGAGCGAGCGCGCGTTCAGTTCAGCAGGCGGCGTGCTGGAAGCACGTCGAAATAGGCTAAACCCTGGCCCAGTGGATTCTATTACTTTCCTTCACAGTGCTTCTAAAGAGACGCCATAAATAAAGTCGGCCAATATTTTCAATTTGTTAGCTTAGATTGTTGAAATGTCACGGCTTTGTTGGCTTTGTTATGCCATGATAATGTTACAGCTTGGAACAACTTGTGTTGGCTTTGTTATGCCATGATAATGTTACAGCTTGGAACAACTTGTTTTTTTTTTTTTCATACACACGTGTGTCTTGTAGGCCTACAGGAGAAATGTGTTTCGTTTTTGGCAATCCTTTAATAAAAAACGACAAATCGATCGTTTTTTTGGCGTTGTTTCGTGTATAGGCTAATTAATCCTTCATGAAGTTGTATCACTATCTATAAGGCGCAAATCATTGTCATTTGGATACCATTGTTCCAAATTAGTCCTCTCCACTTAACTGGTTGCTAGGTTCCGCGACAGTAGACACACTGGTGTTTTTTTTTCATCGGGTCGGGTCGGATTTGGGTCACGGTTCGACCATTTTTTTTTGCGGGTCGGGCGGGGCGGTTCGGATCTCCTGATGGGTCGGGTTGGGGCGGGTTTTAAAACAGCCTGACCCGCGCATCACTACCGTACACCCATAACTATTATATTTACGAATATATTTATGTTCAGTATGCTCTTAAGGCAGTGCAGGTGTGTGTGTGTGTGTGTGTGTGTGTGTGTGTGCGCGCGCGGTGTGGGCATGTTTTCTGCTAGACTGCTGTGTGTTGTCCTGTCTGTGCTCTCATTGTGAACTCTAAAATAGACTGGCAGACACTAGCCACTGCTCGGGCGTCCACAGTAATCCTGTCAGTACACACACATAGGCTAGAGCATGCAGGAGGGAGGTGTGTGAGTATGTGTGTAAGTGTGTGTGAGAGAGAGAGAATATGTTCATGTTTTGTAAATATGTTCATAGGGTGTGTGTGTGTGTGTGTGTGTGTGTGTGTGTGTGTGTGTGTGTGTGCGTAAGGGGACCCAGGTTATCAGTTCCCTGGGTCAGGCCTCCAGCCAAATGACTTTTCACAGAGGCTGGCTTCAGCGCTCAGCGCTTGGGCTCCCGGCACTGCCTCAGACCCCGACGCCTCACTGGGCACCGGCTCAAATGAAATTGCTGAATCCCGACTTCACGCTCCCAAAATAATGTGTCCTCTACTTCCATCACTTAATCCTGTCAGAGGGGGGAAGCCAGTCTCGCCCGGCTCAGCCAATCCACTTCCACTGCTTCCTGGAAGACTGCGGACCTCATAATTAATATTTGCTGCTGGACAGAGTAAACTCTTGATTTCATCATTTGTAATGTCCTGTTTCTCTCTGCTCTGGTCTGTGTGTGAGGATGTATTATTGTAGGTGATGTGTAATAATGAGCTCATTATATGGTCCAGGTGGGTTTGCTTTTAGCTGAAGTCTTGATTTGTTTTAGTTCAGTTCTACTCTTAAGATGTTTAGCTGAGCTAAATCCCATTAATATTCATGTTATGATCTAAATTGTGTGCGTGTGTGTGTGTACGTGCATGCATGATCTAAAATGTGTGTGCGTGGGTCTGTGTGTTGTAGGCAGGGTATCAGGGAATCCTCACGCATTACTTATCTGTAAGTACATGCACTGAAGATTGGGAGACTGAAACAGATGGGTGCTTCAGTTCTGTCAGGGGCAATGCAGTAGTCATTGATTCATGATTTTAATTTAGATTGTTTTTAACTGCGCTCTATGGCACAGAAATGTGAATCTCAGAATATGATTCATTTCGTCATTTCTGCTCTCATTTGGGATCTTTTGGTCCCTTTATCTCCCTTCCCTTTTTTCCATCCTTCCAACTCTCCTTCATTGCCTCCGTATCACTTTCCATCCAATTTTCTCTGTATCTCTGTTCTTTTATTCTTCCTCTGTCTTTCCTTTCTCTATCACTCTGTCTCCGTTACACTATCCACACTACCTTTTCTCTCCCTCTCTCCCATCCTATCTATTTCTCTCTATCCATCTCTCTCTCTCTTTCTCTCTCTCTCTATCACTTACTCGCTCTCAATATCCATTAGTAGTTTATTGGCAAGACAAATTATATGCTGTATTGCCAAATCTTTAACAAGAACAATGCAATGTGTGAAATGTGTGCACTTGACACATACTGGATTATACATGCTAAGCATAAAATATACATAAATGTAAGTTCTCTCTCTCTCTCTCTCTCTCTCTCTCTCTCTCTCTCTCTCTCTGTCCATGACTGTGGTCTTTTCACTTTTTTCTCCTGCTTCTAATTAGACCTGACCCGCACCCATCGGGCTCTTGATCCGTCCCCGGCCCAGTGTCCAGTGAAAAACTCATCCATCTTGATCAGAGAGCAACGGCCTCCCGCGTCACCCGTAATCACCTAAGTAATGGCATCCTTAGCACTGCCACAGGGCCCTACACACTCTGGGCCACAGCCCCAGGGTCAGGCCTCGATGTGGGAGAGAGAGAGCATTGCCACTGGGGGTGAGAGGGTTGGTTTGGGTGAGGTCATTCTCTGGGAGTTCTTACCTGTACACCGTTTCAGCCATGCAAATGAAAGCAGTACTAGAGCGCAGAATGTAAAGTAGAAGGTCAGCTATGAGCAGCTATGATGTAAATAAGCAAATCCAACACTACCATTTAATTATTAGACCTGTATCATTATGTCCAACTTGGGTTTATTACCAATCCGTGGTCTCCAGTTTGTAAGGCATTAAAACCATTGTTATAACAAATCTTCATGATGAAATGGTCTGAAATCAGGAACACAAAGGTCTTCAGAATCCTGATATTTAACAACCATGTATAGGCCTATTCAGATGTATTTTCTTCATTTCTGTTGTAAATTGCACATAATGTATAAAATGTGTATATTTATGAAGTAATGTTGTGTGTACAGCACCTGAAAGAGAGACAATATGGTCCTGATGAGGTTACAGATAGGACACAAACACATACACACACACACAGCATCATTAAAAGAATAGCCGTTACACAGAAAGCATGAGCTAGTCTGTTGAACAAGTCTAAATCTGTTTGCGTGTTTTTGTGTGTGGAAATGAGTAATTTCCTCAGTGCTGAGGTCTTGCTGTAGGAGTAACGTCTTGGCCCGTTTTGGTGTTTGTTGTTTTGTTTGTTTCGAGTGAAGTGAAATGTAAAAATGGCATCAGTTGATTAATTCTGTCTGCATTATGACCTTATGACGCTGGCGAGCGGGGGCAGATCATAGACTGTATGGGGCAGATTTATTGACGTAGCATACTGTATGGATTTTCTCTTAGATGCTCTCTCCATATTAGAGACAGTGGGACAGCTGTCCGGCTTAAGTGCTTATCGCGGGCGTTATCACCTCCAGCGCTAGGAAATGATGCGAGGAAATAAATGAGATGCCACAATCAATTACCCCACATAGTGTAGTTTAGCGTAATCGCTTTCCCCCTCGGGGCTGACGGAGCAGCACTAAGCTCCGTGCTCCGTTACCTGAGGCTGCGCTACCATCCTTGCAAAGCCACATCCAAACAAACAGCCAAATCGGTTTATTTTTTTTTAATCAACGTGGATGATGTTCATGGTGTCGCTTATCGAGAGAAAAAAGCCTGTGACCGCACTGATTACTGACGGTGCCCACCGCTCATCTGATTAAAGTTCTAGAGGCTGGTTAAAATCGACTTCATGGCAAAACGTGCAAGGTTGTCTTTTTTTCTGTGCATGCGGCCATTAATGAAGAGATGCCTTGAGCAGTAGACGAAAACTGTAATTTGGTGGAAATTGTTTTATTTTTGTATCCAAGCCAACTATTTGTTTTATTGTTTCTCAAAACTCAAGTGCACCTTGAGTGCAGCAATGTTCAGTAGCCTATATGCTAAACACCCAAACCTAACTGCATTCAGGGGCGGAGTGGCCACCCCAGACCACGCCCTGGTCCCGCCCTGGCCACTCCACGGCCGGACAATAATTTTATAATTAAACGATATGTCCCACAGAATGTTGGTTCCGGCCGCGATATTTTAGGTACCGCCTATTTGTTTCCCGCTGGGACGCATTTTGCATTAGCACACACACACATTTCAAACTAATGCTGCATTCATGTGCTATGGAAAAGATGATATTTTCCAGTTTTAAAGTGGTATTTACCAGTGTGTTGTGTTCACATGCTTTTGTTGTTGTACTGTGGAGAAATGAAAGATGGACTTACAGATTCAGATGTTATTGGGTAAAATCATTTTAGGTTGCCTAAAATCCATTATCCTACAACATGGAAAAGGGTAGGCTCTGGGTAGGTAAGGTTAAATCCAAACCATAACGGTATTTTTAAAACTGACAAAGTGTTAACGCATTATATTAAAATGGTCAATGACACAGTATTATATAGACAGCAAAAACTATCCACTAACAGTAGCAAAACATGTTTAATACAGTACAGTGCATTCCAAACTATTTCGCTGCTCGCTGCCATGTTGAAAAGTTCAAAGGTTATCTCATCTCGTCAACTCGTGTATCAAAAAATTCTACGAGTTGTCCAGTAGAAAATACCACATGAGGGGGTGTTCATGTGCACTTTTTACGTCAGCTTTTGGTATTTAGCATAATTACCATAGCACATGAACGCAGAATTACGTGCCACTGACATCAGTAGCTTTCACAAAGTAGTCCTTTCACAAGTTCACAATCCAGACAAAATCTAGCTAGTAACGTTAGACTAGGGTAACTAAGGGCTTACAAATTAGCTGGATTCGTACTCTACGTTACGTTACATTCATATGCCCGTGGTTTTCAATTGTAGTTTGTATTTCTGCATGGCAACGTTTATCATAGCTGCCTTCTAGAGTTTAGCCGTGCTTTCTTTTAGAATGTGTCTGCCCAAAAGTGCCGGTGTTGTAGGGTAGCCTCATGGTTGGGAGAGTTAGGCCAAGACAGTGACGAAAATATAAGGGGTGAAGAATATATACATTTATTTTACCAAAAAAATAAACCCAAAACCAAGTGAAAAAGGTATGTATAAAAATGTAAGAAAAAGAAATTCAAAAAGACAAAACGCACAGAACGTAAATTAAAACAAATGGAAACTGTGAGTTGTCACATAACTTGTGAAATAAAGTAAAAATAAAGTACACAGATCACAAAAAAAAAACACCGCTCACACCAGCTTGGGTTATAGCACTTCTGTGCAACAAAGAGCCTCTTCCAACAGAAAGCCCTGACTTTCCCTCCAAGAGGTTCAGCCAATTAGCATGCCACTTCCTCGTCGCCATTTTCCATAAATTACATCGAATCCGGTACCATTTTCCAAATGCTGATTGCCGGGTGACCAAAACTCGGCTCATGCACGAGTTTAGTGTTTGGCACGAGCTCCATCGCGTGTGCATGTTGATAATAATTTATTCATAGTAGACGTCTATCAACAGACGCCCATTGGATTTAGACCCCCAAGTTCAAGACGAACGGCACGTTAAAAACAAACCACACATAATATGCGCTCTCACCATGCATGTTTTATAGAAACTTTGCAAATGGCACCAGAGGTACCAAGGTAAATTAAGCCAACCAATCATATTAACATACACATTTGGGGTGGGCATTAAGTTCATGGGAGTGCTGCTAAAGGCAGGACAAGAAAACAATGCGCGTTCACAAACGAAGTAAACATCCAATGTGTAACATCCAAAGTACAGTGTAAACGGCCAATTCCTGTCATCCATATAGCTTACTGCTCTACCTTACGTCAATCAGTAATGTATTATATAATTGGTCAAGTAAAATGGTACTGGAAATAGGCTTCACGAAACTCCATTTTAAATGACGAAAAAATCTTTCAATTTTGGCTGAATTCCCTAGCCTAGCATTTCTCATTGAAATGAATGGGGGCGGGACTTGGTCACTTTCTCCAGGTTTTATAATACCTCCATGGTTTAAGGCAGCCAATCAGAGGGCTGCTGTAATTAGGCTCTATTGGCCTTCAATCAGGCTGTCAACAGCCAACCAATTCAGGTAACAATTACCTCATTATGGGGAAACCTGCGCAGTTACTAAACAGAAAAGTAGGCCTATATTTAAATGAAAAATAAATGACAAAACAAATAAACAAAACAGAACTGAACCTATGTGCACTTAAGTACAGTCTGATAAACAAAACATAAAGCAAATCATACAAAGACAAAAATGTAAATAAATAAGTAAGTAAATAGTGCGGTGGGGTTCACACCATCACAGCCGGTGTGCTGTTAATTCGGGATTCATTTGAACGTCGTCACTTTCAGTCAATGGGCTTTTTTGAAAGCTATGAGACAATCTGTCACACCGGTAACTCACTCAGCCATTGGGCTAAACAACGGTGGGCCTCTAGAGAGCAAAAATCTTTTTACTGATTGCTCAGGTGCAGCAGCATCAGTCCCAACATGTAGAAAGTGTTAACATGTGGTATAGGTATAAATTCAGTATACATGCATTTTCCTTTTACTGCAGAAACCACCTTCATCTTGCATAAATAAATGAATAGCCTACTTTGATTTCTGACCTCTTGACTCAGATGGATTTTGTTCATGAGTTAGACCTAACTGAATGAGTACTACGTGGTTCCAGATATGCCACAAAATACACCAGAATACAGGAAATCAAAACTAGCTAATTTTTTTTTTTTCCGGGACCCCCCACTTTAATTGGTTACACCATGGCCACCCCTTCAATATCCCTGGCCACCCTTTGGCCACCCCATGTAAAAAAGTCTGGCTCCGTCCCTGATTGCATTTGGACTTACTGTGGTTGTCCTAAACCGATAAAAAAAACTCAAGCACTCAGTTAAATGGACAAGTCCTGCCCGGCTATCTTGTCTCTGCTTTGCATTTCCCAAAACTCTTGTTGCCAGTTAGCAACTTTTGGTCACAATGCAACTGCTAACCAACTTAATTGCTAACTACAGTAATTAGCAACCATGGTTTTGATAAATGCACACCTGGTCCCTGGCCTGCCAGCTGCACAAATGTGCCACACTGTGCCTTGTCGTGTCCACATGTCTTGAAATGCCATATTCGTGTTATCAGACCTTGTGTAGGCCTACAGTACACATGCTGCACAAGAGCATTATGCCTGAATTGCTTTTAACCTGCTAAGTCCCTCTAAGTCCAGGCTTATAGAACGGCCCCAGTCAGAAAAGGGGTCAGACCCTCTTTACCTATCACAAACTCCCTTATGGGCACTGTGCACTGGCACATGGTTGGAGCCTTGGCAAAAGGCGTAAAGGAACATGGGCCAGCTCGATTTTGTGTGTGTGTGTGTGTGTGTGTGTGTGTACCCCCTTGACATTTTGAGGTCAAGAGGGGAGGAAAACCGTGAGTCTATAAGAAGAACTTAGTGGGTCCCGCTTTTAGTGGGAACGCAACCATGAAAGACACTTTTTAATCCACTAATGGAAAATCACATTAGAATTTCCTCTCTCCAATTTTATGCTTTGCTCTTTGAGTTTATATATAAGGAAACATTCTAGACTGGGTACTTCCCCAATGTGCTTTAGCTAGCTACAAGCAGCACTTTTTCCCCGTATATCCTACGAGTCTCCAAAAGCCAAGCAATTGAGACTGAGATTACTTGTCTCCCCTGTGATGACTTTCCCTATTGGATTATCTCTGTTTTGTCCTCACATAGCCTAGCCTAGCTTCCTCCTCTGTCACAACTGCCTCCCACGCTCTCTCTCTCTCGCCCCTCATCAGGGGTAGCACATGGTACACGTGCCTGTGACCGACTTAACCCAGCTGATAGATTAATAGGTAGGCACTGGGAACCAAGAATCGACAACTGCATACAGTACAATCAGACAGGAAGTTGAAGGTAAATGAAGTTGCAGTAATATTAAGGGTGTGTCTCTTCCAGGTTCTATGACCTTTTGCCTAACAACCCAGTAGACATTTTTTTCCTTCTTGCCTATTTTGAGCCTGCATGAGATTTACAGGTTTTGGTCCAGTGTTGGTTCGTATGCACATTAAACATGCCTCTGGCTCCTTGCTTGCATGCTTGTGAAATGTGTTTGGGGTCATTAAGGGGAGAGGTTCTACTTTTAAAGAGTTTAACACAGTGACACACACCTTCTCCCTCACACACACACACATTCTCTCACCGTCCCAGACACCAGCGTTCTTTTGCCAAATGATGCAAAGCACTCTCATTTTCTGGTGGAACATCATGGCATATGCAATTTTGTGAAGAACCGTGAATAGATTAGTATCAGGCATTACTTGCCAGTAGTTGTCTATTGTTGTATAGTGTCGTCTTGCAAGCTTACTAGCTAGTTAGTTTACTACCATAGTTTATTCCAACAGTTAGCTCAGCAAACAACCCCCTCCCCCCTCCACACACACACTCTCACCCATACATGCATAGCTCCACCAGTGTTTTATTGCATATATTTGCCCCTCTTCAAAACTCTCTAGAGCCTTTTTCTTTCATACCCTCCACTGAAATTGGAGGATGTTTGTAAGTGGAGCCCACATAACACCCTTCCCCATTTTGCTAACACACACACACTGACACAGGGTGCCGCTGTCCTGATCTGAGTGTTTGTTTGTACTTGTGTGAACATGCCTCAGTGTGTGATTGTAACGATCACTTGAGAGTAGTAGTGCACTAGTGTGTCTGTGGAGGCCAATGCAATTTCACAGCTGACCGTCTACCCTGCTGCTGCGTGTGTGTGTGTATGTTTGCTTGAGAGGTTTTCATACAGTAGTGTATGTATGTGTGTGTGTGTATGATACCATTCAATAATTTGTGCTTGTTTCAGGTGGCTTGACACAACTCAACTGTGTTTGTGCGTGCATTCGAGTGTGTGTGTGTGTGTGTTTGTGTCTATTGATGATTGTATGTGTTGTTGGGACAATATCAGATTAGGAACTCAACATGAAGATGTGGAGGGACCAGCAGTTCTGTTGCTCCAGCGACAATCGGGTGACCTGTTTTTGAGTCCTCAATCCCACATTACAAGTCCATGTTGCTTTACATGAAAGCTCAACTTTAACTTTAAAAACTTTTAACGTATTTTCCACTTTCTGTTTAACCTTCATGAGGGTTTGCACATGGTGGCCACCCTGATCTCGATGTTTAATCATATTTTAGGTAATTATGACCATGGGCTAACTATAGTATCCTTGCCAGCTTAACTTAACCTTTTTCTCAAAACAGTCTAGAAGTTTCTTGTGACATCAATTAATTTGGCTTTTGGAAATTGCTAAGACCAGCCCTCCCCTACCTCCTCCCCCACCCTCCTCCCTTTTTTACATGTTACCCTTATCGCTTAATGCTCGGTATAGTGTATGCTTTTATGTAAAGCCCTTTAAACCACATTTGTGCATAAATTATGATGCCCTGGCATGCATGTTCGGCATTACTGGCATGAACGTGTCCTTGAATGCTCCCCCTGTGTGTGTGTGTGTATGTATCTATGTTTTTCTGTGTGTCTATGTCCTCTTGAATTGAATGTGTCACAACAAGTATGATGTACCATTTCTGTACTCAGTACATGTGTGGATGTATTGGACAGATGTATGGTGTGTGTGTGTGTGTATGCGTTTAAAGTAACTGTTCCTCAGAGGCAGGTTGGGGTTCTTGGGGGGTCGTTAAGGGAAGATCAGAGGTTCTACTTTTAAAGTGTCTAAAACAGTGACATACACCTTCTCCCTCACACACACATACACACACACACACACACACACACACACACACACTCATACTCATTGTTCTGGGCATGTGTCCAAAGAGAGCCCAGCTGCTGATGAGCGTGCCTAATGGGGTCTCATTCCAGCACTCCCACTTCAATATCCAGCACTGCTCTGGGGATGCAACAAGTCTGTAACTTACACATATACACGCACGCACACACACACATACACAGAGATATATATTTAATTAATTGTTCAGATATATATTTTAAAATATATTATAAAGTATTACATTTTAACAAACATTTTGTCATCCAAATTGAAGTGCAGACACTAACATTAGGCCTACGATTGGTGGTAGAAATAGGCCTATTTACTATTGTAAGGTATAGTGTATAAAGTCCATACAATAACATTTATTTAAATTACCGAATTGGAATTTAGAGATCATTCTGAATTAAATTTTTATTGTATTATTGTACGTCTTAGAAAGCAAACACTGCATGTATACGCTCACACAAACACACACTTAATCTCTCTTAAAATCTCTCTTTACACACACACAATTTTCTGCAGCCTTATCCTCTGATCTCTAAAATGCACACAACAACAACAATTTAAAACCAAATGAAAGTAATATAAAATCATCAGCACTGTTAATAGTGTGGTATTGAACAAAGACCACGAAGGAGAGGGAAAGTACAATACAAACAACCTAAACCTCCAAAACACAGAGAGAGAGAGAGAATACAACAGTTTAAAACCAAATGAAAGTCAACTAAAATCATAAACACTGTTACACATAGTGTGATCTTGAACAACAAGACGGAGGGAGAGGAGTAGTGGCTGGCAAACGTATGAGCTGTAATAGGAGCCGATTAGTTCACATTTCCAGGCGTTCCTGATAGCGCACGAGCCCAGTCGTTCCCATAAAATTCCATTAGAGAGGGATCTGGTGATTTGGAGCATCCTGGCCTGCCTCCAGCACACAGCCTGCTTTAGCCCTGCCTAATTCCTGGGATGAGGGTGGCTGAAACAAGGCAAACATATTTATCCGGGCTTTTAATCTCTGTAATCACAAAAATGGCTTTCGGCTGACCTTGAAAACGCGATCAGATGAAACGAGAACGAATGACCTCATAGAAGGTACGGTAGGGGGATGACACAGCAGCCGTGGGCCTCGGCTGCATTTGGGACTAACTGGACATGAGACTCACGGTCTAGGGTGAAGCGCAAACACAAACATCCAAATTCTGAATGTTACAAAAACATGAGATAATGGTAGATTTTAGGAAAAGCACAGTCAGTCACACCCTACTTACTACTCTCTACTCCATCGTTCTCTATACATTCTACTCCCTAATTCCCACTCTGTACATCCTACTCCTTACACCCTACTCTTTACTCCTTATGCCCTACTCTCTACTTGCTACACCTCCTATTTACTACTCACTGCTCCCCACATCATGTGTCATCTCCCTACACCATACACCATAATACCCATACCCTACATCCTACTCCCTACACCCTACTTCCTACTCCCTACATCCTACTTTGTACATACTACTTCCTACACCCTACTTCCTTCACC
>JAGFZM010002190.1:373124-410483 GCA_017657215.1 Limnothrissa miodon
ACATCCTACTTTGTACATACTACTTCCTACACCCTACTTCCTTCACCCTACATCCTACTCCCTACACCCTACTTCCTTCTCCCTACACCCTACTCCCTACACCCCAATTCGTACATCCTGCTCCCTACATCCCACTTTGTACATCCTACTCCCTACATCCCACTTTGTACATCCTACTCCCTACTTCCCACATCCTAATTCCTACTTCCTCCTCACTAGATCCTATTCCCTACATCCTACGTCCTACTCCCTATTTCCAATTCCCTGTCAGAGGAGGCTATGCGTTCTAAAAGACTACAATGGAAGCTCTGCCTCTTCCTAAATGCCACTAGACGGTTTGTCAATAAAACCTACTGTGGTAGTGCAGGCTAGTTAACTTAATCTCTATTCATATTGATTAATAAATGTTCTGCAAAATCACAATTCATTCCACATCATAACTTGATTTTACCGTTAAAATCCTGTGGCTGTACGTCTTACTGAAGCCTTTTTAAACTTCAAACTGCAGTGGACTGCATAGTTGTTTTTTTCCAGTCAATCCAGTGAAGCTAGATTGGAGAAATGCATTAAAAACAGGGAAGCTCAGCTTCAGTTTGAGTGAATGATCATTTGCACTGATGCCCACCTTCACTAGTGTTGAATTGGCAGTGGACCAGCACTGACAGCCTGCTTCTCTATGATTGGAGAAACTGTCAAAGTGAGTGGACTTAATTATGATCTGACAAGTTTAATGTTTACGTGGAAGAAATGGTGAAGTGAATACTTGACGCAGGCAAGTTGCTGCCACCAAGATATTAGCCAGCATATTGCCTACTATCTCTAATATAAGTTTTCATATTTTCCCCATAATGTATTTTTGTGCATTTGCACTGCATTGTGTGCCTTCTAATATTAATGTGTGTTTCTTCTGCCACTCCTGTGTGTCGTCTAATATTTCTATGTGTGCCTTCTTAGAATACTCTGGTTATGTAAACATCAGGCCATCATAGTGGCTTTTGCTCGACCCACCACTCAACACATAGCTTCAGCAGCATGAAAAAGGCTGTTTCAATTTGATTGGCTGTCGGCCTGAAAGTGCAACCTTGTGTGATTATCTTTTCTTTTGGGTCCAAAATGGAAAAAGAAGATTATCAGTGTATTTGTGGCTATAATTCTGACAGGACATTTAGGTTTTTTCATGCCAGATTTCCGCTGCAGAAGGCAATGGTTTAATCTGATTCCATGATCTATGCTAGGCTGGAACTAAAACGGCTACTAGCAGACACGGGGCGCTGCTAAAGATTTTGGGCCCTATTACAGAACATCATTTTAAACCCCTTAAATAAATTTAAAAATGTTCTTAGGACCCCCTATCAGTACCAGGCCCCTTCAAATCATCCTAACCCTAGGCTGCCCTAACTCCATAGGTTAACACACAAACACACACACAGGGGCAGGCAGGAAAATTAATGTCTTTCCCCAAAGGGTGGTATATCCCTTTATTTACACAAGCTTGAACAGAACAGAAAGAAATAGTTTTCCAGATTACGTCTAGGTTCTTTGGCTATTAAACTAAAATGGTCTTAGCTTTAACCTCCCACCAGTGGCAAGAGTAAGCATAATACCAACACTCCTGTTGCTCATTAGATAAAGATGATGGCGTTCATTTCACAGACAACAAGTATGTGAAGCACCACATTGAAGTCTAGACTTTTGAGGTCTAGACTAGTCTATACTAAAGTGAGGGCGAGTAAGTGGGCCTGAATGTTTAGGCCATACATTGCTTTGTGCCGTTCTTGCCTTCTGCAGGTCTTCTTAAATTTGATTCATTTTACACGGTCCATGTACTGTATGTTTTTGTTTTCTTAATTACTGTAAAGGTTTGTGTGCATGGGCGTTAAATTGCGTATGGACGTGTCCATATCAATATCTGGATACTTCACCAGAAACTTGAGTGACTTGCATGAAAAAAAGATAAATTCTCAATCTTGCCAATCTTGTCCCCTGTGAATCAGATGGGAATTGCCATCATTCACCCCAAATTTGGTTAAAATCCAGGACAGAAATACAATACATCTAAGAAATACAACCTTTTCTTAACCCCCCCCCCCCCCCAGGTGGTAGTGGAGAGCCAAATTATGTCCCCACCAATGTCAACACCATTGTTACGCCCTTGTTTGTGTGTGTGTGTGTGTGTGTTCCCTCAAATACTTCCGAATTAGAATATCTCCCTGGCACAACCAAATGCACGACTCTCAAGCTACCTCTCCCTGCTTCACACATACTCACACACACACACACACACACACTTTGGCTGCCACAGGAGCAATCAGCCTCTATCAGGCCATCTCACTTTTCGCTTTTATCGATCATCAAAGGACACTCATTATCTCCACGCTAGACAATTAGCATGTTTAGCAGAGAGAGGCCTAGGCACTTCCCCAGGGTGTCAAGAGCCGAAACACACTTTCTGACACACACCAACACACACACACACACACACAGATACACTCTTCTGACAGGAGAGGCCAATGTGATTTCATCTTTGCTTACCTCTCTACATCCTGGTGAGCCATTGATTGTGGAAAGTAATTTAAGAAAAGCTGGCTAATGCAAAACCACTGTATGTAAACTGTGTGTATGTGTGTGTGTGTGTGTGTGTGTGTGATTACTCATTAGAGACAGAGGAAAAACATTGTCTCCAAGAGGAGGCCCAGGAGGTCTCCAGCCCCTTGATAAACAGACCTACAGTTGGGGACTTTCCAGTCACACGGACACACGTGCACGTGCACACAAGTGTCCAAGTTGTGTGTGCATGTGATATGTCCATCACACTCAAGCTAAGTAGAGGAATGAGTCAGTCTGTCTTGTGTGTGCCTATGTGTGTGTGAATAAGTCCATTGCATTGGTGGTGTGCGTGTGTGTGTATGTGTGCGCGCGTGTCTGTGAATGTGTGTGCGCGTGTCTGTGAATGAGTCTAGTGCTCCCTCAGTAGCCATTGATGGCTGGTATTGATGAGTTGTGATGAGGAGTGTGTGTTTGTGTGGGAGTGTGTGTGAATGAGTCCATTGCTCCCATAGCCTCTGATGGCTAATATTGGTGATGATGGGAGTGTGTGTGTGTGTGAAAATGGAGTGTTATAGGGAATCTCAGTCACGTTTGGTTATGTAAGGGCTCCATACTCACCTGAGTGGGTTTGAAACTAACCTTTGGCCGAGTGTGTTACGTAAAGCACTACCACCACACCGACACGCAACGGCATCTCACTTCAAACGCCTCTCCATGGAATTGGACTAGGTCCCTAAATGCAAGCATTTGGGAAAAATGGAGTGCACTTAGTGTGTTTGTGTGTGTGTGTGTGTGTGTGTGTGTGTATGTGTTGGTGTTTATAAGAGGGATATGTTGCTGTTGAATCGATAGTGTTTGCACACACAGCGGTGTGTGTCACAAAGGATGTTTAGAGCTTTAGAGTTTAACACCTCTGTCAGCTGCTTGCTCATGCTCCCATGAGAACAAGGCTGGTGGGATGACAGGTGATCCTGTGTGTGTGTGTTTTTCACACTTGCTGTGGCTCCATTGCACAGAGGCATGTTCAAGAAGCACTCACTTCACACAGTCACACGATCAAGCCAACACCTCTGTGTAGTTACCCTCATGGGAATTCCACACACACACACACACACACATACATACACGCACATGCACGAACGGACAAGCCAACACCTCTACATAGCTTCCCTGAATGTGGCACCATGCATCCTTCTTGTTCACACATTGCTCTCATGTGAATTACACACACACACAAACACACATACACACACAACTAAGACACACACACACACACACACACACACACACACACACAGGGACATGCACAGACTCACACTAACACCTTCTCCATTAGTGCTGGTATCCGTCAATGCAGAAGCGCAAAGTACCTGATCTGTGCAGACACCTGTGGTTTCCAGAATGCGCCTGCTTGTCTCTGGTGCCTTGTTGTACCTGTTTTGGAGCTGTGATTCGGCCGGCACAGCAGACCATTACTGGGCAATACATTTACATTTACATTTATGCATTTAGCAGACGCTTTTATCCAAAGCGACTTACAAAACGAGGATAACAATCAAGTTACATAGCAGAAATCTTAAGGAGCATAGTGCTAGGGGATAGTGCTTCAGTTCATTTTAGTGCTAGGATAGAAAATGTTCTCTGAATAGCTGGGTCTTTAAGAGCTTTTTGAAGGCCTCCAGAGATGGCGCTGTTCTGATTGTTTTTGGTAGGTCATTCCACCAGCGTGGGACGACACATGAGAAGAGTCTGGATTGCCTTGGGCGAGGTGCCGGGACTGCCAGTCGACAGTCATTGGAGGACCGGAGTTGTC
Source organism: Limnothrissa miodon (assembly GCA_017657215.1). Classification (NCBI taxonomy): domain Eukaryota; kingdom Metazoa; phylum Chordata; class Actinopteri; order Clupeiformes; family Clupeidae; genus Limnothrissa; species Limnothrissa miodon. Next base: position 377,485 of record JAGFZM010002190.1, read on the forward strand.
GGGGGGTAGCCTGAGCTTTTATGAGAGCGCTTAGATAAAAAGGGGCAGATCCTCTAAGCACTTTGTAAGTCAGCATCAGTGATTTGAATTTGATGCGAGCCGCCAGAGGCAACCAGTGGAGCTCGATAAGCAGAGGGGTGACATGCGTCCTCTTCGGCTGATTGAAGATGAGACGCGCCGCAGCATTTTGGATCATCTGAAGTGACTTGACGGCACAGGCAGGAAGTCCTGCCAGAAGGGCATTGCAGTAGTCAAGGCGTGAGAGGACCATAGTTTGAACCAGCAATTGGGAGGCTTGTTGAGTTAGGTAGGGTCTGATCTTTTTGATATTGAATAGTGCGAAGCGGCAGGCCCGGGCAACAGAAGCAACATGGTCATTGAAGGTTAGCTGGTCGTCAATCATAACACCTAGGTTCCTGGCTACCCGTGAGGGAGCAAGAGACAAGGAGCCAGAGTTGATGCAAATGTTGTGGTGAAAAGTTGGTTTAGCTGGGAGGACCAGCAGCTCGGTTTTTGAGAGGTTCAGCTGAGATGATGGTCTTGCATCCATGCAGAGATGTCAGAGAGGCAATCCGAGATTCGCGTTTGGATGGTTGGGTCATCGGGTGAGAATGACAGATAGAGCTGGGTATCATCGGCATAGCAGTGGTAGGAGAAGCCGTGCTGGCGGATGATTTGGTCCAAGGAAGTGGTATAGATGGAGAAAAGAAGGGGACCCAACACAGATCCTTGGGGTACTCCAGTAGCAAGGTGGTAAGGCGCAGAGGTGTGTCCTAGCCAGGACACTTTGAACAGTCGCCCAGTGAGGTAGGATTTGAACCAGCAGTATGCATCACCCTTGATGCCCATGTTTGACAGTATAGACAATAGAATACTGTGGTTTACCGTATCAAACGCAGCTGACAGGTCAAGCAGGATGAGTACAGATGACCTTGATTCCGCTCTGGCTTCTTTTAAGGCTTCAACCACAGATAGTAGAGCTGTTTCAGTGGAGTGGCCGCTCTTAAAGCCAGATTGGTTGTGGTCGAGGGCGTTGATCACATGTGTGATAGCTGGTGTGATAGTTGGAGCTATGGATTGCAAGAGGTTGGTTGGAATCGGTTCCAGAGGGCACGTTGTAGGACGGCTGCAAGTGAGAAGTTTAGACACATCCATTTCGGTGAGGGGTTTGAATGAAGCAAATGTCGCGGCAGGACTATTGTAATCGGAGGTGCTGCCGTTAGTATACGGTCCAGTTGTAGCCTTTGCAGTTGGTTCAGAGAACTGCCTACTGATGGGAGCTACTTTGTCGTTGAAGAAAGAAGCAAAAGAATCAGCTGTCAGATTGGTAGCAGGAGGTGGTGGTGGGGGGTTGAGTAAAGTTTTGAAGGTTGAGAATAGTCTCCTGGTTTCCGTGGCATTTTGAATTTTGTCATTATAGAAAGCCTTCTTTACAGCAGTGACATCAGATGAGAAGGAAGAGAGCAGTGCCTGGAACCTGTTTAAGTCAGAAAGATTTCTTGATTTGCGCCATTGCCTTTCAGCAGCTCTGAGGTTTGTACGCTGTCGACGGATGGTCATCAAGCCAAGGATGCGGTTGGGAGGGCCGAGCCGGTTTGGTGGATAGGGGACATAGCCTAACAAGACACATCCTAGGATTAGGACTTTCCCACTTGCCCAATGGCAGGTTTCAAAAGCAGAGCCAAGACTAGTAAAGAACATTAAGAGTTTACCTTTTGCAGCTTACAATTTCAAATAAATCTCCCAAAATCGTGCTCTTTAAAGATGTATTTGTGATGTATTTTAAACATACAACCCCTTTTTGTAACTTTTGTAATTTCTTTCTCTAGCACTTCACTTGAGTGTCCTTCCTGAATCTACTGTTGAGACATCGCAGTGTGTGTGTGTGTGTGTGTGTGTGTGTGTGTGACATCTCCAGTGTGTGTGAGATAATGGAGCCTAATATGCCTCCTTATTTCACCTCCCTCCAACCGAGAATGTGGCTTGGCGTCCAAACTTTGGCCTCTCCAACGAGACACGGCGGCGAGCGTCTAGCGAGTGCGAGTGGCGGGGCAGAAAGTGCCGGAGACAATGGAGGATCGATGAGGCTCCTCAGGGTTCAATAGCGCTGATTGATGGGAAAAGAAGAAGCAGAGGAGAATCATCCTTCATTGATCTCCGTCACTCTTACGCGCGTCACTCCAGAATGATGCGCGCGCGCGCGCACCACTAATCACTAGCTCACACACACAGACACACTCTTAAACACACACACACACACAATTGCAGAAGTTATGCTGTAGTCTAGAAACCACTAATCACTAGCATACACACACACACAAACGTAGATACATACAGATACACACACTTACACACACACACACAAATGCAGTGCTCACTAGCTCACACACACACCGATACACTCACAAACACATAACACGGACACGGACATTCTCTGTCCTATGCCATTGTAGACTTCACATGCATTCAGAGAGAGTTCTTCTTCACTGGTCACTGGTCTCTACTGTTCTCCATTTCCAGTGGATGGAAAAGAAATGTTACAAATTCAGCAATTTTTGACAGTGAAATAAGTTACTTTGCAAATATGTATCTGAACATAGAAAAAAAAAACATAAATTCAGTCACTGAGTCCTGATACTCCATCTCCGAGTTCCTGGCGAAAACTCGCAGGAAATGTCATGTCGGAGAGATATCATGGTGAACGGAACATCTTGAATCTTAATCTAATCTCTAATTAAATTGGCATCATCAGCCGAGAAATCTGTTCCAGTTCCCCCAGCCACAGTCATGGGAGCGTGAATGTGACTGGTGTGCTACAGTACATGCAAAAACACAGGCTCCCCGGGGCTCTGACTTGCCCTTTTACACACACACTAACACACACACACACACACACACACACACTCCCTGGCTTCCCTCGAAAATGTATGCTGACTCCACAAGGCTAGGGCCATGTATTCACTACCATCTGCCCATAACAGATCATTGTTTGAGAATAATATGCAGTTTCTTGATTAATTTACTGACTTTACTACCGTCATTATACCTTAACCAATCTATCATGTATAGGGCAAGTTCCACAAAGGAAGAACATTTGTGTCACATGTCTACATTTAGTGTTTAAAGAAATGCACCACATGTTGTCATTAATCACTAATGTCATTAATCTGTAATTTTTCTGTCACTGCGTGTCTCTTTCCTCAATCTCACACACTATCTCTCTCCTTCATTCTCTCTCTCTCTCTCTCTCTCTCTCTGCCACTCCTACTCACTCTGTGTGAGTCTCTCTGTCTGTAACTGTCCCTCCCATCAAGCGACTTTATTCAGTAGGACACCTCCTCTGCTCACTCCTCTGGTTTCAGGCCCCAGTCAGGGCCAGTCTGAGGCCCTCTCACCATGAGAGAGGCAGGACAGGGTCAGCTGCTGCACACAACTTCTCCTCTTCTCTGGCTTTTCTTCTTCTTGTCTCTTTTCCTTCTGTCTTCTATTCATGTTTCTTCTGCTTTCTGTTCTTTTTCTCTTCTCCTCTTCTCAAGTATTCTCTCTTCTACTCCATCCCTCTCTCTCTTCCTCTTCCCTCTTTTCTTTTCTGCTCTCCTTTCATCTTTTCATCCTCTTCAGTCCATTCCTAACTCATTCTCTTCTCCTCTGTCATCTCCTGTTGTGTCCCTCATTGGCAGCTGAGCTGACCAGAGGGCTTCCGTCAGGTCTATCTCTTCCTCCTCTTCCTTCTCCTCCTCCGTCTTCTCCTGGTGGTCAGGGTACAGGGCTTCTGTCAGGCCTTTCTTAATCCTCCACTTCTTCCTCTTCTTTCTTCTCCTCTTCTCCCCTTTTGACCTCTACACCTCTTTCTCCTTCTCTCCACCTCTCCACCACCTTCTCCTTCTCCTCTCCTCCTGGACCAAGTGCTTCTGTCAGGCATCGTCTCTTCCTCCTGGGGTTCTGGTGTTCCTACAGTATGCAATATTCATGGAGGTATTTCCTTCTCTTAGTCGTGCTGCATGGGACTACATGACACACAACATTCTCCTAGACCTTTGGGAGCTTTCCCCTGACCCATCCCACCCCCCACCCCATAACCGCACCCCACACATGTGTTGTCAAATCTAATAAAGCCACAGTGGATCAATACTGCTGGCAACCTCCTTTCTCCACACACATGGAAAAAGCCAAACCCATAAACCCCCACTTAGAGCCCCTACGTGCATGCATGCCTTTATTTTAGGTTTGATAAATGTGCGTGCAGCAATGAGGATTTTACTGAGGACTTGTGAATGACTACAGATCACGCTAAGGTCGGATTAGGACTTATCTTTTAGATGTGAGGACATGCCACTCTGGTGCATTCTTAATGGCACTTTGTTATGAAACTACGTAATGAACTTATAGTCCGATTCCTTCAACATGTAAATGGCTACGAAGCACGTAGATAAAACACCTCAAGTACACAGGTCTTATGCGTGTAGGGGTCTGAGAGGATTGACTTTAAAATCAGTATCACAGTTGTCTTTGCATTAGCCTTTGCCCCAGGGGTATGTGTGTGTGTGTGTATGTGAGTGTGTATGTGTGTGTGAGTGAGTGTGAAAGATAGAAAGGGCAAAGAACAACAAAACTTACCTGTGCGAGAAGACATGAAGGATATATGTGCATATGTGTAGAATCATGCATGCGTGTGTGAGTGTGTGCGTGTGTGTAGCCTTAGTGCTGCTAAAACAGCTGAATAGCTACTGATCCACACATCACTGTGTCACAGTGACATTTTCCCATTCTTCTCTCTCTCCCCCCCCCCCCCCCCTCTTGTCCATTATCAGGTTGTGTCTAGAGTGGCCTGTGGGAGGTGGCTGATGGCCGGGGCCTTAGAGAGGCCGATTGATGTGTGTCGCTGTAAACTCAACTCAATGGAGGAGCACACTGACCTTCCAAACCTTCTCACTTGTTTCCTTTCACCCGCTACTCACAGGCTATTACTCACACACGCACACACACACACATTTGTGTGTCTCACTTTCTGTCTTTCACACTCTCTTTTAGTGACCCACACAAACACACACATATACAGTTTATACCGTTCAAACACACACAGACACACAGGATGTCCACATGATAAGAGTGTGTTCAGTGAGGGGGTCTGGAGCCAGATAAGTGGGCCTTCAGTTGGCTGTCAGTAGAATTGGATCACACATTCAGATGTCATTGTGACCATGTGCCACCGGGCAGAACAGCCTTACTAACATACTAGAGGAAACACACACACACACACACACACACACACAAGCATACATTATGCTAGCACTAGGAAAAAGGTCTTTGATTACTCATTCCCACAGATTAAACAACACTACTGTCCTGAATCACCAGTGTCAATTCAGCCCCACTTTACCAACATGCTATGTGCAGAATAGACCTGTGATAATACCATTATATAGCACTTATTAGGCAGTATCCTAGGCAGTACCGAGTATCCTTATTTGGCAAGGTGTAGAGGTGTAGACAGAGGTGTAATGATCATAATTACCTCTGAGGTAGGACGACAGAAGAGCGGGAGTGGAGCAGAGCAGCACAAATGCAATCCAAATCCTCGGCAAACTCGGAAGCAGACACAGACTACCGGAGGAGATGGCCTCTTAAGACTGACGCAGGGCTCCAGAGAAAATGCAGTTATTTGAGGTGAAAAAAAATGTATATTTCAGCTAAAATGTGACAATAGATTACCATAAGAAAAAGTATTTTAACGTGATAAAACAGCCATGGAAATCTAATGGCCAAAGTGATTAAGCACCATGATATCCACTAAAGATGGCCTCTGAATGAAATGAAATGCAAGTGTAGATGAACTTTCTCTCTTTTTTTCTTTCTTTCTGACTATCTTTCTTTTTTAATACAGATAGACAGGTGTGATGCATACATATAATTCTTTCTTTCTTTCTTTCTTTCTCCTGTAGGAAATTCAAACTAAATCAAAACAGCGCACAACACGACTTGAAACCAAAAGTATTCCACAAGATCCACATATACAGTTGTAGGTCTTTTTACCAAAGGGTGCAGATTTTTGTTGCATGGGAAAACATCGTTAAATTGTGGAATTCATCTTTTTACAGAGAAGTAAAAAGATGAATCAATTAGGCCTGATAAAAGACTGAGCAAAGTGTGAACTACAGAAAGTGAGTTAGAGGGAGAGAGAGAAACATAAAACCGCAAAGAGCACACTGCATTACAGCCGAAGTGATAACCCTACAAACTTTTCTTTTAAACGGTCTGCCAAAGAGAAAGAAGAGGTTAAGGGAGAGAGTGAGAGAGAAGAGAGAGTGAGAGAGAAAGAGACGTAGTGCAGATAAAGCCAAAAGGAGGAGAACGGCAGGAAATGACCAACTGTGATTATCTGTCCCATAGGCCAGCGCTGGAAGATTTAATGCGACACACACACACACACACTTGTGTGTCTCACTTTCTGTCTCTCACACTCTCTTTTAGTGACACACTCTATCTCCCTCCCTCTTGCTCTCCAACAAACACACACACACACACAGGATGTCCACATGATAAGAGTGTGTTCAGTGAGTGGGAAGCCAATCGTCCCAGAAAGCCACTGACTCTGACTGAGGGGCAATCCGCTGGCAGTGACACTGCAGTTCGTAAAGCATGCGCGCATTAGTGACATGATTCACTGATAGAGCCAGGATAATGACTTCAACTCCACCTGGGACACAAATAGACTTCTACTCAGGAGCAGAATGCAATGATCATGGGCAGGGAGAGAGAGAGCAGGAATAAAAGACATGGGGTTGAGAAGAGTGGGGGGGGGGAGGGTAAAAGTGATGGGGTCACCGAGAGAGCGAAAGAGAGGGAGAGAAAGAAAGAGAGACAGGGAATAAATTACATAGGGTTGGTGAGGAAGAGAGAGATGCAATAAAAGACATGGAGTTGGCTGTGAGAGAGAAAGGGAGGTGGGGATGATCAGAAGAATAATGGCCAGGTGGTAAGAGGAACATTGTTTCTACACAAGTGGGGTCGATCATCTTAGAGTGTCAGTCCATCAGTGGTGAATGCATTCAGTTCTTGAGTGGAGCTTGATAGCAAGCAGCTAAGTGTTCAGGCCCTAATATGACTAAGACTGCCTCACAGTGTTTGTACACTACTGTAAGTAGGTGGAAACTAATATTGGACAGTGTTATTTGAAGACATTATTTGTCTCTTTAGTGTGTGTGTGTGTGTGTGTGGGTGTGTCTGCATGCTCACTAAACAAAGACTACTTTGAACACAAGAGGTGTTCAAGTAGTGGCAGCACTTTCTCAGAAGGGTGAGTTTTCACTGTACTGTTTTAGATGAGCCTTTCAATAGCCTTTAAAGTACCCATAGAATGTCGAATCACATTTACCTTGTTATTGTTGAATTTACTGTTGGTAGCTTACGGTATCCAATGGACCATAGCAAAACTTCAACCGCCGTCTTCCGCCACGTTCTACATGTAAATTTCAAGCTAGAAATGGACGGGCTGAAAAATGCTAATCTGAAACGAGGTGGCTCTTGACGTCGGCAGCACTAAGATACACCTCCTATATTTGCATGGTCCAACCAAAGATCGTTTGGAAACGTCTCTGGTCAAATCCCCTGTTGCTTCATGAATTTGCCAGGGGAGGCGGGAATTACGAATATCTTCGCTCTAAGCCTTTTAAATGAGCCTGTAAACAACGTGCTAGCAGTGCTCCTGGGTCACTTTCAGCCGCACAAATTTGCATACGCTATTATTGAGACTCAGAGAACAGATTATGATGGTCAAAAAATGTGTTCTAAGGGCACTTTAAGTCATTAATGTCTCAATGTTGATTTTGCACCCTTATTGACTAGAATGGCAGAACATAGATGTTTAGCTCTTTAGCTACAGTAGGATGAAGTAAACACACATTATTCGAATGTCATGATGTGAAATAGGCAAATATTTCTGTGTATGTGTAATGTCATTAAAATATGTCTTCAATAAGAACAACACACAGAGAGAACAGTGTTTGGGAAATTTTATTTACCGGTATTTAGGTAATTAAATGTATTTCCAAATTTTCACTTTTTTTAAAAAAAAGTAGTGTCTTGGCTATGGGCTTCTGTTTTTTAACGGTTGCAAGAAATCAGATCTGATGAAAGAAAAAGTGATCTGATGAAAGAGTGATCCATACGTAGAATACCACTGAATAATTCCCATCATGATTTTTGAATGAATTAATGTAAATTTCAGCCTTAAGCAGACAATGACAATAATAAGTCCACACAGGAAAATATGACAAAAGTACAGTATGAAGGTACATGTAAAGACGATAGAATGCCTTACAAACTTCTACATTCTTCACATTTTGACATCAGCGGTTATTCAAGAACACCGTGTTAAACTCCACAGACTTTTGTCTTTTAACATGGACCCGGGGTGGGGTTGTAGTTTTGTTTAGGTGAGGCCTACGAAAGAACTCTCAGATAATTTTCAGCATAACTGAAATCTCTAAAATAGAAGCCGTACCCTTCAGAAATACCCCACCACCCCACCCACCTTATTTGAATAACGGCATCCAAGAGCAGATAAACACTGATAAAATACAAACAAACAATCAAAAAAAAAACCAGAAATGCCCAGCTGTTCTTGCATCAGGTAGAGATGTTATTGGATATGACAGCCTCTATTCAGCATTCAGAGAAGGCAGCTTGATTATACAAACACTATATCAATGTGTAGCAGCATCACCACCCATCTGCTGAGTCATTTGAGCATCTGGATTATTGGCGATCACATGTTGCTGCGTGGGCCCGTGACTGTGGGCCTCGAGTGAGCTGTTTCTGGCCTTCTTTGGTTGTTGACATCAAAAAGTTGCACTCATGACTGTAGTTCATGTAACACATACTTCAAAGAAGAAGGCATTTTGCAGCCTGCATCTGAGCAAGGAGGAAATGTCATGTCATGCAGCTATGCTGGCATTTTAATGCATTCAGACTGAATATGTTATCACTGGTTTCTTTTCACTAGGATAGGCAGGAGCATAATGCATTATGTGTGTGTGTGTGTGTGTGTGTGTGTGTGTGTGTGTATGTGGTGTGATGGTGGGGACTGAAATGAACTGGGATCACGCTGCCTGGTCCCTCTTTCTCCACAGCTTGCTCTCTCCCTCGTTCCAACATGCTTCCTCTTCCACGCTCTCCTGTGTGTGTGTGTTTCCCGCCTGTTCTCCCTCCCTCACACGCTCACTCCTTGCTCTCCTTTGTGTGTGTACTGTATGCGTGTGTGTACTGTATGCGTAGTTACGGGTTTAAATGCAATTTTGTGTGTTCATTGAGTTATTTTGGTGCGTGTCAATTACTCCTTTTTGTACAGTTTTTTTTTGCACATTCTCGATGCATCGAGATATTGAATCAAATCGAATTGAATTGTTGACATGATAATCGTAATCGAAGCGAATCGTGAGACCAGTGAAGATTCACACCTCTACTGTATACATGTGTGTGTGTGTGTTTCCCTGCCGCTTGCTCTCCCTCACTCTCACACGCTGGCCCCTGAGCTGCTCGCTCTCCTTTCTTCCCTCTTTTCTCACGCTGCTTTCACCAAGCATTATACCCTACATAGCTTTTGTTCTTAGCTCAGTTTTACCTGCTTCATTTATCCCATTCTAAACTATAATGGCACACTGTATGCATCAATATATTATTATTCCACATTTCATTTTGCACAAAATCTGTGTGTATATCACTTGTATATAACACTGATAGGTCCCTTATGTATGTAGTCTGATGTGTATTGTCTTGTTGCACATTACTAGAACCTCTTGGCCACTAGAGTACACTACAGCATGTCTTTGTTGTTTGTTTAGAGAGCTAACACCTACTGAAGGCAAATTCCTTGCACAAGTACACTTGGCCAATAGACCCTGATTCCCATTGTGATTCTGACATTTCGGAACAAACTGCACAAGTTTAGAAAGGAGAAAACACAATCTCTGCTTGCGCCTCTGCCTTCTGTTTCTCTTGTCTCCGTCTGAACGCAGGAGAAAACACTAACTCTTCTGGTCGTATTTTCTTTCTTTCTCTCTCACTCTTGTTCAATCCAGTCACTCAATGTCTTCAACTCACTTTTGCTTTTCAAAGTTGTCAGAATAGCGTCAGTGTCAGTGCTGTCAATAAGCCTTTCTTACTGTCCCGCGCTAAATAATGACAGGCTGGGAAACAGCTGCTGACGCATACACTCTTTGTTCCTGCCAAGTCCACAGGCACCTCTCTCTCTCTCTCTCTCTCTCTCTCTCTCTCTCTCTCTCTCTCTCTCTCTCTCTCTCTCTCTCTTTCTCAGAATTCTCTGCAGTTAGACAAAAATCGGACTAATTATCCATTATGCAAATAATCACGGTGTTCGCATATAATGCACATCCCCTGCCTAGGAAGTGAACCAGCCTTGCGCTCACCTTGATGCTACCGCCTCCCTTTCCTGCACTTATGGGATGCATACACTGCTTAATGGATGCTTAATGGGTGTGTTTAATGGATGTATGTGAGTTTTGTGTGTGAGAATACATGTACAGTACACACATTGTGTGTGAAACTGAAAACTCATCTGATCTTTTGTCTGCTTCAGTTTAGCTGAAATCTGAAATTGACCTCTATTAATGGCTAAGTGCTGAAAAGTATAGACAGTACTGTGTGCCTAACGTAAGGCATGCCCATGTGTGGGTGTGCATGAGTGAGTGTGTGTGTGTGTCTGTATGTGTGCGTAAGTTAAAGTGAGAGTGTGTGTGTTTGTGTGTGTGTGTGTTTGTGTGTGTCTGTGTGTATGTGCGTTCTGTGCATAAGAGTGAGAGAGAGACTGTGTGTGTGTGTGTGTGTGTGTGTGCATGCATGCATACATGCGTGTGTGCGCATGCATGCCCAAATGCATGTGTGTGTGTGATTTCAAGTAGTTGTTGAGAAAGTTCCCTGCTGACTGACTTTTACTTACAGTATGGTGTCCACTGTGATGATAATTACGATGATGATGATGATGGTGTGTGTGTGTGTGTTTGAGAGAGAGAGAGAGAGAGAGAGACCTTGTGATCGGGGAGGCCAGTGAAATGGCCAGCTCCACTCAATCCAGCTAAATCTGCAGTAAGCTCCTAGCTGCTAACCCGCCATTGATCTGTGTGACCCAGGGCTTCCTGCTCTAATTGAAAAACAACAGCTGAGACCTCTATGAATTAACTCAAGGAGGAGAAATCAATAGGCGCTCCCAGCTCCCTCTCCGCAAAACACATTCGCTATGTGCAGAATGAAAATGCCTGTGTACACACGTGTGTATTCAAAGTCGGCAACTGGCCTCTGGCGTTTAGTGTGTGTGTGTGTGTGTGTGTGTGTGTGTGTGCGCGTGTGTGAGTGCATTTTTAATGAATTATGTGAGTTTGTATGGGTGAGAATGCATGTACACATTCTGTATGTGTGTGTTTTTTGCACATGGATGTATGTGCACTTGTGTGTGTGTGTATGTGCATGTGTGTGTTTATCTGGTGTTAGTGGTGTTGTATTTAGGTGTTGTTTAACCACTTGCCGGTGTAAAGGGATTCCACCTGCTGTTGGGCGTTGGCCTACTGTTGATGACAGAAACCCTACACCACACACAGTACCAGATGCACTGCCTCCAGGTCAACTGAGACAAGCTAAGCACTGAGGGAGAAAACAAACACACACACACACAACAACAAACAACATACAGTACGCAAAACAATATCGACTGTGCATACTTACACAGTTATGACACGCAGATGTTTAAGGTTATTTATGCTAACCTAATCCAGCACAGTGAAGAATAGGTCATGTGGGATTACAGTATAGCTTTTACAATTTTACATTTATAGTCTTTTTTTGGCATTTCTTGCTTTTGTTAGATGTTTTCCCAGTGACCCCTTCTGAGTCAGGAAATGTTAACATTTTGAAGTGTTGGTATTGTTTTTTTTACTGTATAATATGTTATAAAATGTTATAAAATTACATTTGTTTGACTTTTGTTGATATTCCTTTTCAGCTAATTGGGAATGGCAGAACTGAGAAAGAACACAATCCCTGAGAAGCCAGAAATAGATACCAATGACTCATTCTGCATTGTGAATAATAACAAAACTTTTGTGTGTGTGTGTGTGTGTGTGTGTGTCATATGGAAATGCTTTTCTTATTGAATTATGTATTGAAGATAGAGACCCAGTGATTTTTCCTTGTGCTTGTACGGTGCAAATACAATTTCCTTCTTTGTTTTATAGACCTGCTCCCTCTTACTCAGAACTGTTTTGTTCTCTACAGACAATATTAGATTTCTTTGCCTTGTCGGCATTGTTGAGGGACATTTCTTTGTCAGTGTCTGTCGACTGTGAATGTATTACATATGCCATGTGTTTCTAACAATCAGTGGTGGATTAGTGTTTTTGCCTTGCATTAGTATGTTTTTTTGCAAATGGGGAAACACACTGTAAGGAAAGAAAGACAAACCTTTGGACAAAACCAGATAAGGGTGGTGGGGGGGGGGGGGGGGGGGGGTGCAAACAGCTCTAACTCTGTTTGATCAGGCAAAGCCTACAAATGACTCACAGTACTGTAGGTGGAACATTTATTTATGTGTGTGTGTGTGTGTGTGAGTGTGTGTGTGTGTGTGTGTGTGAGAGAGAGAGAGAGAGAGAGAGAGAGAGAGAGAGAAAGATTACTTGAGCTGTACGCCTGAGATGGTGTTCTATACAGCATGTTCAACATACTGTATCATAATCAAATATCAGAACTATCCATTTGATAAAGTTAAAGTACTTGTATTTTATACCTTATCCCCCCTTAACCAAACAAAATTGACCTTTACTGGAAAATCATAGAAAGCCTTAAAAAACTTACACTGCACATTTTGCACTAGGGTGTCTCTTAAATAAGATGTTGAAAACCATTGATTTTTCCTGAAGTGCTTAAAGCCAGGCCTGAGACATGCATCTTGTGCAGCTAGTGAGCATGCTACTCTAGCCAGGCCTGAGAGATGCATCTTGTGCAGCTGATAGGAATGCTAGTATAGCCAGGCCTGAGACATGCATCTTGTGCAGCTGATAGGAATCCTAGTATAGCCGTGCCTGAGACATGCATCTTGCTTGTCAAGCCTTTCAACTGATTTTAATTTTTGATTAGCAAATGACTCTGCCTGACTGTTAAAAGCAGTAAAACAGACACAGGAGAGCCTGACTGTTAGAATGCTCTGTTCTCTGTTATGAGTTTGCCAACCCCTCACTGTAACTTGAGTTAATTTTACTGTAACATTAAACTGAAGTCTTTGCAGTAAAAGCAGATCTAAATCTCATAGGTGGGTGCCTCTAGTGGTTGGAGGCCTCAGGGGCTGCGTCGCACAGGATGGTGCAGGGTGGAGGTGTTCTTCCAGACACTGCAGGATCATGCCTTCCTGCTTCCCTCCGTCATGTGACCTCAGGCCCCCGTTCGATTGGCTGTTTATTCTGCCGGCTGTGTTTTCCCTGGCCGGTGACTTGAGAGAAGCAGCTGCCTTGCCAACCTATAGCCATTCTTTTGGAGAAGACTGGGCAGCGCAGTGTCAGCTGTTCCGAGACGAGAATGACGGGGATAAGACGAGTGTGTGTGTGTGTGTATGTGTGTGTCTCCTGACAGGAGGACAGGAACTGGCAGGAACACGCAGGTCTCAGCACACATGGCCGGGGGCGGGCCTGCGTGGGAGAGGAAAAAGACAGGGAAAGGAGATGACTGTGTGTGTGTGTGTGAGAGAGAGAGAGAGAGAGAGAGAGAGGGGAGTGTGTGTGTCAGAGATAAGAACAAGAGACAGAAGGAATGAACAGAGTAAGGAGAATGTCTGTCTGTGTATGTGTGTGTGTGTGTCTGTGTGTGTGTGTGTGTGTGAAAGAAACAAACAGTCACACATATGTGGCTTTGTGTAAAATATGTGTTAAATATGCCTCTTTGGAAAAGACAAAGTGTGAATGTGTTTGTGTATGTATGAGTGGTCAAACTGTGACTGCCAATGAGAGAAAGTGCATTTTTGTTCAAATAAATAAGTGGGAAGTTCTTGCTTGTCAGTCAGTGTGTGTGTATGTGTGTGTATATTCATGAGTTACCATGACAACATGTCTTTGATCATATGTCTAGACCCCTGCTGAGAGGACATATGGATGTTTCTGTGGTTAGTCACGAAGGCCGACTGAGAGAGGGAACCCTGGAGCTGCTCTTACAGAACAGGTCATAAAACAGCACTCAGATGAAGACAGGATGAATGGAAATTAAAGTCCGAATGAAGAAAAAAGAAAAGTGTGAATGAAGGCAAGTTTACAAATGAGAATGGACCCACCTGTGTGTATAACCTGGCTTCATTGGGACAGTAAGGAAAGGATGAATGGAAATGAAAGGATGATTGAATGAAAGGAAAAGCCTGAATGAAGAAAGGTTAAGGAAAGAGAGAGGTGACACCTGTGAGTATAACCTGGCTCAGGTGTGTTTGCTTCACTGCTGCAGAGGTCCATGTCATCATCACCTGTTGTAAGGCCCAAGAGAAATTGCACCTGCAGTTTGGAACTCATTGATTAACCTTATTGTGTGAATCTTCTGTTCTTTTTATTGTGGGATAAATTTGCCTCCCTTAACAGAGAGTAGTGCAAACAGTTCTTGAAACAGAGACAAATGTTTAAGGCAAGCACAACCACAAAGAAAAGGAAAGAAGGAAATTATATTCTTAAACTATTAACTCCAAATTAATTAAAGAAATCTCTCTCTCTTCATCTGTCCATCACACTCTTTCTCCCATCTCCCCATACAGTACCTCATCTCTCCTGCTTTGTTTTAGTACATTTGATTCCCCCTTATCAGTTAAATCTATTCTCCTGCTTATCTGTTTAGACCATCCACCCCAGCCCCTGTTAGAGGGAGGAAGGGAGAGAGTGGGCATGCAGTGTAAGTGTAACAGTCATGTTCTGCCAGGACGGAGGCCTTAATGTCTTCCTGCGAGAGGCTGAATCAATGAGATCCAAAGTGGACCCTTCGGAAGCTGCGTGTTTAGGGTGCAAGCTCAAAGTCTAAGCATCCTTATGGAATTTGCACCGATCCCCCAAATGCATCTTCAGACAGAGATACTGCGAGTGAGCTGGTGTTATTGAGTGACTAAAGTGACACCTTGTTTAAATGGTGCTCTAATTGAGGGAGGTTTCACATTTCTGACACTACAAAACGCTGCAGTGGCAGTATAAGGTCCAGGATGATTATGAGAGCTGGCTCAAGGCCTCCAGTCTGATGGACTATCTACTTCAAATCTACAGTACACAATCTTTAAAGATTAAATGTACATTTACTCTACCAGTTACTTACGTAAAGCACAGTAATAGTGTAATTGTAAATGATTTATTAATTCTAGAATATTCTAGAATATCCAGAATATAGAATATCTTAGTCTATTAGGATATTCTAGATGTGTTTCTTTATGCATGGATCTCGGTTTGAAGAGTAGGCTTTGTGTTACAGCTTATGAAATGTATTTACCTTTGTATTTCCTTTTACCATGTGTAGACTACCATTGGTTGTTATAAACAGATTTGTTGCATGTGCAGAAAGATTTTATATTTTTTGGATAATCTCCTATGTACTATTTTTACTCCTATCTCCTATGTATTTCCAGATTTTTCCAACTTCATGTGATTAGCTTTTCAGTGTGAAGTGCTTAAGGAATCATTTGTGTTTTAGCGTTGTAAAACTGTGGAATTGTCTAAAGTTTTAAATAGATTTAGATTTATAATTTATTAAGGTTCTGGTTCAGTTTTGGCGACCTCTTTCGGGTTTATAGCCTACTTGTAAAGTTTACACCTTGAAATGTTATGTAATTTTGTTATAAAAAGTTCGTGAGGTGAAATCCGGCGGTTAAATATTATGTTGGTCTCTCTCTCTCTCTCTCTCTCTCTCTCTCTCTCTCTCTCTCTCTCTCTCTCTCTCTCTCTCTGGTCAATTAAGAGGAAATAATGCCCTTTCACAGAGGCTCGGCAGCACGGCAGACCTCAGGACCATGGACAGCGCAGGTGCCGAGTTTCTGCTGTTTTGGCTTGACTGCACATTGTGATGCTGTGCCGTGTTTTCCCGAGCGCATAATCTTCCAAATGTCTGCTGGAGCCACGGGACCACACAAGTATCCAGCTGACAACGCCCACAACACATCAGCACATGCGTTATGGCTAAAGGGGACGATGTCGATGGTTATGTCAGCGAATGTCTCATCAGTTTTTGAAATATGTCAAATGTGTGACCATCCCTCCATATAGAGCAAAGTTTTTAAGCGATGTATTTTTCCTTAATACATCCTTTAATGTTTCCTCCAAAAAGACACTAATGAAATTATTCTAAAATAATGTTTACATTTCAAGGTGTGCTTGCCCAGGTAGCCCGTTTTCAGTCACTTTGCCTTTAAATGTCAAGCTCTGTTCTGGGTTGAGGGCGGACCGCGTGGAGCGCGTGAGCATCCGGTGATTGGCCATTGCTGGCGCTCAGCGAGGGAAGCGCGCTGATGCGGGAGTGAACGGATACGCCACCGTTGCTGCAATCTCAAGCCTGCTCGAACACGCGGGTGATAACCTTCTTCTGAGCTGGCGCCAGAGCTCGCTCTCGATATCGGATCTAAAAAAAAACACACATTTTAAGGAATGTATTATGGATTATAATGCACCTGGACCCTTTTGCCTCATTTAAGGTCAGTTGCTTCTTGCTTTTTATTTATCTTCTGGATAAAACATCCTCACCGGCACCGTTAAGTTCCTCGCCGACTTTCTCCTCTTCCAACTTAGACTGCTATGTTTATAAATTTGAAGGATCTTAACGTAATAACTCTTCAGTGAGCACAAAACGCATTAGTCGATTCCATATTTATTTGTTTGTCTTTTTTCCCGTTAAGAGCATCCCATGAATGTCCAGCATGAATACAAGTGCACTTTGACCAATCAAACCGACCTGAATTGCTTCGACAGTCAATACTCAATTCATGCTAAAAGCTACAAAGCAGCTAAGCTTCCTGATTTATACACATGCTAAATAATTATTCTCGGACTCTATCAGTGGTAAAGTGGGACAAGTGCCATTGCTGGATGCCCCCAAACTCTCGTGCATAGTGACAGGCGTAGCGGGAGAGGTACACCCACTTCACGAACAAATTCATTTAGGCTACAGCGCGCCTGTGTCGCCTTTAAACCCTTTACACACCAACACTTTTAATGTCGGGTGATTAACAAGCGCATTGTTACAAACGAATTCATTTGGTGTTCTGAGATGGAAAAATATTCTGCTTTATAAACAGGCGTCCTCGGACAGCATCATATCTAAAGTTGCCCTGAATAATGAATAAGGTTTCTCAGGTGTCTTTTGCTAGAGCTCTTATATGTTTTTTTTGGCACAGTTTATGTGAACACAAATAGGCTACATTTCGAAAGACAACAACTTAGCAATGTGGGCCCTACTCCCTTTTGATTTATTTGCCCCACACAAACGCGTTGGGTTTATTAAAATGCAATGGATCTAGATTAGGCCTACTTAATTTAAGCCTCAAATTAAAACAGGTGTAGAAAACATACACTTCACATACCACCGTCTGCTCGTGTGCTACTGTAGGCCTATGTTTTTTTTTTTTTTTACCAAGCACATCACTAAATCTTCATAGCAAATTAAATTATATTTATTCAAACATCAAAATGTGATTTCATGCAGTTTTAAAGAGACGTTATTCGTGTGTTTTGCAGTAGCCTATTATTCATTTACTGAAGATATATGTGTTTAAAATGGCAGGCCTATAAATCGGAAAATACCAGAGGTAAAGGGCAAAAAGGATGTTGAACGGAGATAGGAATTAAAAATAGGCTATATAGTTACTCGATGTACAATTTAGCTGAAATTTTATATTAAAATGTAACCTAATGCGTAGGTGGTAACTGCCATTTAGGAGATGCATTTAAGAACCCCTTTTGTATTTATTTCAGTTTCTTCTAAAAAACATACCCACTATATGACACCAGTATTTTACAGCTTTATTTACTTCATTGGTCTACAGTAACAGTCGATGAATTGTATTCAAGTTGACGTTGAATATATTTTATTTTGGAGTTGCGTGCATGGGCATTTTTTATAGTGGTAGAAGAAATCTTTTTCTTCTCAACTGGAAACCATTTTCTATGTTTAAAGCAGTATTTGTCTCATGTCTACAGCATGTATATTTATATTTTATTCACCGTATCAAGGATATCAGTACCTGGCTGTAACAGACACACACACGCATAGAAATAAATTAAGAAGAGGGAATTAATTTAATCCTTCACTGCATTCCAGACAATGCGTCCTTATGACTGTTCCTTTGTTCACATAAATAGCCAATTATGACAATCGTTTCACAAACGTAAAATTTGTGTTTAGTCCAGCGTGAATGTTTGACCTTTGAGGAAAGGAAATGTACAAAATCTGTAGTCCGATTTTAATCCACGGGGCCTAGAATGTAATGCGTAGACAAGGCCTGCAACAAAACAAAATGCATAATAAATATATAAGTGTAAAAATAAAAAAAATATAGTAGCATCACGGCATATAATTGTGCAGTAGCTGTGACTCAATTTTTATATATCAGTGATTTTACAATTACCATCATAATAGTGTTTTTTTGGTAGCCCAAATATTTTAATTTCCACAACCCAATTTACGGAAATATTGTTTATTTTTTTTCAACAGACGTCTTAATTATTAACGTTTGACCTACTGGCAATTATTTAGGTAAAATATCAGTCTGCGTTAAATGTTCTTGCATGCAAATGGTAAATAAAAGACTACGCCCTGTTTCACAGTGTATTCCAAGCTGTGAAAGCCAGTAAGGCCTCTTGTCGAGGACATGCCATATATGCATCCACCCAAAATATGTACACATTTTGTTCCTGTCGAGGAAGCTTGTACAGGGGCCCAGCTAAATCTGTATTTGGCACCATTTGGCCGTCACTGGCGCTATTTGGCAGGCTATTAGCTAAGCCGACACAAGAAAGGGCGGGTAACGGGCTTTTGCGGAAGGGAAATAAAAATAAGCACAAAGAAATGTACTTAGCCTACAAACGATTCCATTTTTTCTATCTTTAATGTATCTCCCGTGATTTTATTATGTAGCCCATAATATTAATCCGATTTTTACGGGATATTTTTTGATAAAACGTAAAATACCTAGGCTATGCAGTTTTATTCGTAGGCTACCTATGTGTTGTATTATGGTCTTTCAAATTATGTTATATTTTCACGATTAAGGCTAAAACTGAAATTATTTTAGCAACAATTGCATTGCTTGATGTAATGCAGTCGGCTCAGTTTTAAGATATTGTAGGCTACTGAAAAAAATGCGGCATTGTCACGATACATTCCGGTGAATTTGTTTGTAGTCATTTGTTTCCTAAATAAAACATTTCAACATTATAATTCGAAATCGACCGAGATGAGATAAAATATAAAACGAAAATTTGGTGCGTGTGTTCGTGTTTGTGTTAGGGAAGAGAAATATGTTTAGCTTGGCACACGCGGGTGTCACTTAGTGACGGTGATGTCATGTTAAGTGTGAATGCAACAGAAGCTCCAGAATCCTTCGCAGGCTGGTAGCCTTCAGCGAAGCTCTGGTCTGTCGGCCGGTCGGCTCGCTGCAGCCTGTGCCCACCGAGGAAGCCTCTGGCCAGGGCAGAATGCGCACCACGCCCCCCACTATCACTCATCCACGGTTGGTGGGTAATAGGGGATGGGCAAGGTAGTGATGTAATCTACTAAGCGCTGCGTGCTTCTCCCTCACCTACAGATGAATACTAGGCTACAAAAATGCTATTTGAGAAGGTGGTGTGTGTGTGTTTAGTTCTTTTTTTATTTGCATGTTCATGGCATATTAGACAGTTTGTGTTACCTTAAAATGGTATGTGAATTTGTGTGCACGTGTGTTTGTATGTGTGTGTGTGTGTGTGTGTGGGGGGGGGGGGGGGTGTCTGGGAGACAAAGTGTTGCCACTCCCGCCTTCTGCAGTATCACCTGATCACTTGGGAGGACATTTTGTGGAGGCGTCTCTAGAGCAATGCGCTTCTGATGCGTGTGTGTGGGAGCGTGTGTGTGTGTGTGTGTGTGTGTGTGTGTGTGTGTGTTTAATTGAGGCACGGTTAAACAGAATGCTATGGTGGCTTTGATAAAAGGCCAGAGACAGGCAGGGAGAATGCTGTTATAAACAGATCTCCAGTTTCCTGCTGAATGCAGATCAAGCGTGTGCACGCACATACACACACACAAACACACCTACATACACGCACACACACTGTTTTTTGTGACCCTTTGTGGCGTCCCAGTGGGTCTCATCATTCACGTATCAATGAGAACAATGATCTGCACTGCTTGGCCTCTCACCCCAGTCCCTGACTGGCCCCACACACTACAAAAGACCAGAGCAAACACACACACACACACACACACACACACACAGGGATAAAAGCAGTCTAGGCTCGTGCCACTTTTTGTTCAAGTCGTGTGTGTTTGTGGTGGAAAGGGGGGGGGTGTCACAAAGACAGACAGACACACACACACACACACACACAGAGAGAGAGACAGGGATGAAAGAGGTATAGGTCCAGGCCTCTTTTGGTCGAGCTTTTTTGCTTCCATCTGTACTTCGTGCATTATGCAGGCCTGAAAAAAAAAACAGTGCTGTGTTTGTGCATGTGTGTGTGTGTGTGTGTGCACTCTCAGCCATTGTTTTTACTTTACCTGCACACACACACACACACACACACACACACACACACACACACACACACACACACTGCTGAAAACCACAGTGGGAATATTAGAGTCAGATTGTGTTACACTTAGCATGTACCCATGTTATCTGACACCAGGCTTTTGTAGGACACACAGTCTCCCTGTGAGCACCTCACAACGCTCTTACTAGTACTGTTGGGTCTATGTACAGTTTATTCTGGTCTGGTCTGTATTGGATTGGGGTTGTTTTGAAAAATTAAAGTTGTTTATGTCCAAACATAGAAAACCCTTTAAACTCCAGACATTGCTGTTTGACATCCAAAGAGAGAGAAAAGGAAATAAAGTTAGAGAGAGAGAGGCAATGAGAGGGTTGAGTTGGACTTGAATAAGACTCTACTGGGAGAAAGAAAAAGAAAGGTACTACTTATGTTACCATTTTTGTTATTTATATTTTTCTTGTTTGTGTCATTGCTTTGGCAACACTGTATCAAACAGCCATGCTAAGTCTCCTTTGAATTTGAATTTGAAAGAAAGAGAGAGAGAGAGAGAGAGAGAGAGAGAGAGAGAGAGAGAACACCATTCACACCATTATTTTCCAATTTTATCAACCAGGGTTGGTGGTTAGCCCATATAGTGTGCCTCCACTATCTCCTCCATTAAATGTACTATGTCTGCTGGGAACATTTCCTTCCTTCTCCAGTAGGTCTGATCAGGCCAGCTCCACCTGCATAGTCATTCTTTCCACCACAAACACTTCCCTATTCATGACCAGGATGCCCAGTCCACCCTGTTTCTACACTCTCTCTGCTATGTCCTCCATGAACATGGACATGAATCCCCCCTAACCAGGACATCTTGGTCAAGAATAAATAAGATGTCCTTCTTCTCAACATTTCAATGACGCCATAGACTTGGTAGTAGCAAAAAATGTTTTGCTGGTAGCACTATACACCCTATATATATATATATATATATATATATATATATGTATTATTAGTATTATTTTATAATATGTATTATAAAATAATATATTATAAAATACAAACAAGATAACCAAGTGCGGAAGCGTAAGTAAAAATAAAATGGTCAACCTTGAATTTGAAATGCAAAATTACATTTACAGGTGTAATCATTTATAAATGAATATCTTCTAAAATAGACAAATAATTAAGAACCACAGAAATCAGGAGAACCAGGGATCTTCATTAGGGAACCAGGGAACCAAGTGAACTTTATTAATTTACAATACCAGCTTTCCAAATCTTCATCTTTTATGTAAGATAGAATAACATTCAGAAACTACTTATTGGCTACAACTTAATCCCCAAGGAGACAGAAATCTAAATGTTTAGAACAAAAAGGAAATAATAAAAAAAAAAACAAATCATGAAATAAACACAAACAAGAAAAAATGAAGATAGGGTAGAGAGAAATTTCTCATGCCATACCGTAATCACAATCACAGTTGCTCCACCCACATAGAGAGAGAGAGAGGGGGGGGGGGGTGGTTTAGTTTGGAAGCAGACCTTATTGAGAGAGATAGAGGAGTAGAGAGAGAATGAGAGAGAGAGAATGAGAAAAAGAGAGAATGATAGGGGTTGGATTGTAGCAGAAGAGAAAACGAGAGAGAAGGAATGAGACAGAGAAAGAAGGGTAGGGGTTGGATTGTAGCAGGAGAGAGAACGAATTGGACAGAGATAGAAAGAGAGAGAGAGAGAGAGAGAGAATGGTAGGAGTTGGATTGGAGAGAGAACGAGAGAGAGAGAGAATTGGAGAGAGAGAATGAGAAAGAGAGAGAATGGTAGGGGTTGGATTGGAAGCAAACAGGGATGGGCTCAGTTTCAAAGTGCCGCATACCCATTCCCCTGTTTAGCTTTTAGCACACGCCTCAGTCTGCAGGGCTTTGGCTACACACACACACATACGTACACGCACACACACACAAAGGTATATGTATCAACGTTATAAAAAGGAAATTGTAAATACCCATTCTACAGTTTAGCTCCAAGCACACACACACACACACACACAGACCGAGATACAAACACACAGGTATATGTGCATGCATCAATGCAGGTTATAGAAAGGAAATTAGACAAACACATTGCATGTCAGTGCTGGTGGTTGTGAAATAAAACAGAATGGACTGTGTCATTTCAAGATGGAGGAAGTGAACACTGAGGCCCTGTGGAATAGGTGTCTAGTGAAACATGACTCTGTTCTTGGATGTACAATAGATAACAAGGCAGAGAGGTTTTGGACCAGGAAACAAGAAAGGGGAAAGTCACATTTGCGTTTGTTTTATTTAAACCAATGAAGCATGTCGGCTCGTCAGAACCTCCATTGTGTCCGTTTCAAGGGCCATCGACTCGCACAGATGAGGAGCTCCCAGCTGGTATAACCTAGGGGAATTGTGTGTGTGAGTGTGTGTGTGTGTGTGTGTATGAGAAAAAAACTAGTATGTTCTGGTCTTGGTGAAATTGCCTTTAATTTCACTCATCATCTCCTAATAGCAGGCAGTCTCACGCTTGACTGATATTTGAGGTTGCCATGGTAATAATGGAGGTCATTTTCTCACAAGATGGCTGATAAACAGCCAAGAGGATTAGCTGGCAAAAGGCACGAAACTACCATATGTGTGTGTAGAGATAAGTGAATAGACCACTCTATAATACATCTACATTATATATATAAAAAACAGCCAAATAAAAATAAGTGATGACAGTTATGTATATCATCCAGTTTTGTGTTGTTCAAAACCTTGGCCAAATATCACAGCAAGGATGGTGGTGTCTGGTTGTGCCCGCATGCAAAAGCATCGAAGCCTGTGTAAGAAAAGAGCCTTCAGTAAATGAGTCTTATTAAGCTGTCACTTACCTCATCTAGATCTCTGCCCTGAGAAACCCTCCTGTCTGATTCTCCTAATTAGTGCAAGCATGTGCCAGAACTTTCCGTGTAACTTCCCATCTCTGTGTTTTGACAGCTGAGGACCTGAGGAGGAACTGTAACCGTGGCGATCCCGGAGACCTGATCTACCCTCCACACACACACACACACACACACACAAGGCACTATGAGGATCAAGCTGGTATTTTCCCGGATGAGAGTTACCGCCAAGGAGCCTGGCTTCTCGAGCTTGCTTTCCGAAGCCTGTGTTGTTTGCTTGTAAACACAAACAAGTATACAAACATCGACAAACAGATCTGTTACACCCTCGAAGGATACACCCCCGTCCAGCGGAAAGGTAGCTGACTCCGTAGCTCCTGTGGCTAGCCCTATCCTCCTGGAGTAAAGGTCAAAGGTCGCAGTAGGAGTGGAGTGCAGTGCAGGCTGCTTTACGACTGATTAGGTTTAGGTGCTGAAGGTCCTGTGTTTTTTTTTTTTTTGGCAGGATTTGGTTACTTGGTGTACACACATACAAACATACACACACACAGACACACACACACACACACACACACACACACACATACACACACATACACACACACGCACACACACACACACGTATACACACACACAAACATAGCTGCAGCGTCATACACTGTTGGATATACTGTGGAATATACCCATCTCTCATGAGCCCAAGAGAGAGGTCAATGGTTGCTGGCTGCCGTTGCGGATTATTCTAACCCTTCCCCTACATAGCCCGGCTTTCTCACCATGGGTCCCCTGTTCGCCCCCCTAAAACGGCACCTGTTCCTGGGTGCTCTTCTGGGTGCCTGCCTGGGCCCAGGCACCAGCGTGGTGGGCCTGGAGTTTGCAGGCTTGCCCGGCCAGTGGGCGCGCTTCCTCCGCTGGGACGCCAGCACCCGCGGCGACCTCAGCTTCCGCTTCCAGACCAACACGTCGACGGCGCTGCTGCTCTACTTCGACGACGGCGGCTACTGCGACTTCCTGCAGCTGATGGTGGTGGAAGGACGCCTGCAGCTGCAGTTCAGCATCGACTGCGCTGAGACCACCGTGGTGTCGGACCGGCGGGTTGACGACGGCGCCTGGCACCTGGCCACGCTCAGCCGCTTCCACCTGCGCACGGCGCTGGGCCTGGACGGCATGGTCAAGGCGGACGAGGTGCGTCCGCTCCGCCAGTACATGAAGGTGGTCAGCGACCTGTTCCTGGGCGGTGTGCCGCTGGACATACGGCCGGCCGCGCTCACGCTGCCCACCGTCAAGGAGCTGCCGCCGTTCCGCGGACTGCTCGCTGAGCTCAAGTACGGCAGCAAGGTGCCCACACTGCTGGGAAGCCAGAAAGTGCGGCTAGACATGGAGGGCATCTGTGCCATCAACCCCTGTGAGAATGGAGGAAGCTGCTCCCTTGTGGATGGGGAACCGCTGTGTGATTGTTCGAAGACGGAATACATCGGCCGGTTCTGCAATGAGGGTAAGGATTCAACTTTCAAAAGCTTTAAAAGGCTTTCATTGTTTCTTATGGTTAATTACAGTAGTTTAATGCCGTAATATGGTTTTCTGTTAATGAAAGCTGTAGAAATGTGTAGACCCCACACACCTTGGCATATTGTGTTCTAGCTGTTTTTAGACCTCCATACAGTATCTTATCTTAATCTAGTCCTTCAGTTCTTTCTATCTCCATATTGTCAGTGTTCTACTCAGTGTTCACACTCACTTGAAATCATCTGCTGTCTGTTGTTTAAAACAAGAAAGAACCTTTTCACAGTTGACATTGTGAGTCTCTCAGATGTGTGAGTGGCTAATTTACTTGGTTCAGATCTTTTTTGTTCATTTGTTTGTGTTCTTTGTGGTCACTTTGCGGTTCTAGAAGCTCTAGAACTTGTCTCCCACATTCCAAAGACCGCAGGTGTTCAAATCTTACTATCCTTTTGTTTTGAGAATTCCTCTCCAGTGTGGATTCAATCATAGAGCAACTACATCTCTCCCTCCTCTCCACACAGTCTGGAAATGTATTGGAATGAAGTGTTTCATCTTTCCCTAACATGTTCTACTGGGAAAGGCTTTTCCCATTATTTTCCTAATGACAACTGCAGGAATAAAATGGTTCATCTCTAAATCACATTTTTGGAATTTTGGGGCAGGATGCCTGCTTATTTACATTGCCTGATCTGACTAATATACATTCTTTGCCCTTTTTTATATTTCAAATATGTCTGTGCATATGTACTGTTTTGGGTAGTTTGTAGTAGTTAAATTGCTTACAAAAAAATTGTGTCATATGTTGTGAGCATAAATCTTGCAACTGTTTCTCCTCCAAAGAGCCATTATAGCCTGGGGGACATTAAAGGTAGATACTTACTCCCATTTTTCCTATTATTCCACCGGGTGCATTTAACTGCTTTTGTTCACTGCCTTTATTGCCTTTATTAACACAACTGGGGTTCCTGGTTTGAGTCAGATAGTGTAGGGTTGTGTGAAGTCCCTTTGTGAAACAGACAGATAGGTCTGTAGAAGGTTTCTTTGTGCTAATGATTAGAAACAGGTAGTTAGTGGTTAAAGGTTTGCTGCAAAGAAAAGGTAGGTTATTAGGGTCTTAGCCTGTAGGTGGGTTATGAGGGTTTTAGCTGGAAGTTTTTGAATCTGCTGGAAAACATGATGTGCATGAGGGGTGTGTGGGTGTGGGGGGCTCTTTCACTGCAGACACACATAAAATGGCTGAGCGTGACCAAAGGCAGCTGGTTATTATGTGTGCTGGGTTGTGTGCTGGCAGATGCATTTTTGGAGGGATTTGTGTGTGTGTGTGTGTGTGTGTGTGTTTGTGAGGGAGACAGAAGGAAAGAGTGAGGTGCTTGCAGCAGGTACATTGTGCTTGCATCTTAGATGAGGTGTGTGTGTGTGTGTGTGTTTGAGGGTGTGTGTTGTGGAGTGATTGAGAGAGTACGATTATGTGTGTTCTTGTGTATGAAGTTTTAGGGTGTATGTCTGTATGTGTATGTGTTTGTGTGTGTGTGCGTGTGCACACGGGCATGTGTTGTATATCTGCGTGTGCATGTGTGTGTGTGTTGGGGGCTAGACACTAGTGGAGCACTGACTGGCTGGCTGGTTTAAGGGCGCTGGCTCTCACTCTGGATTTATGGTTGTGTGAGCTGGCCAAGCCTCTTGGCGTGATTTATGGCCACTGTTTGTTTTGGTCTCGTTTGCGGAGGCTGCCTCTGACTGCAGTGGCCTGATAGCAGGGAGGCCGAGAGGAAAAAGCTCCACTGATGGGGCAGTAGAGGTGAACTGCACTCGCACAGACAGACCCCTGTAAAACAACAAGAGAAATAAAAAAAGACATATATATTTGTTTTAACTGGGCAAGGCATTTGAACTCAACCAATGAACTCAGAAATGTCCTCAGAAGGACACTGAGCTGCAGGCTTCAAACAGATCATATTGTCTTCTAAATAACAAATACACTGAATTTAGTCAGTGAGCTGTTTGGATATTCCTTAATTCAACTCTCTTCATTCTTCAATAAGTTAATTGGTCATGTACAATGAAATTCTAATGTAAGGCAAGTAGTGAAATTGTCTTAATAAAGAATTGCAAATAATAAAAGATTGAAAAAGCTACAAGAAAAGCAAAAGCAAATAAAAGGACCATGTTATCATCAAGATCCATGTAGCGTATAGACCCATGTGATTACTCTGTTTGCATTGGCAGCATAGCCTGCCTATAGGTACAGTATAGCCTGCATTGAAGACCACATCACAGCCAAAGCAAACTAATCAAAAAAATTAAAATTAGGCAAAACATTAGGCATGAGGCATGATCCAGCGAAATTCTATTAAAATCAGGTTTTATTGGCCAAGTATACTATATACAAAGAATTTGACTTTGGTAGGCTACAGTAGGTATTTTGCTCTCGACAAGCAAGAAAGATATACAGTGCAAGAAGTACTTTGGACACATGATAGGCATCAAGACAATGGACAATAGACAATATACATAAGCAACTATCAACATTATTTACAAGTAATAAATTATACAAGAATAGTTGCAAAAGAAACATAATAAAGCAGCAAAATTGAGTGTAGCTAGTACAAAAAAAGATCTTTGTTAGTGCAAAGACCTATCCTTGGTCAAGTACAAAGTCCTAACCTGTCGTTTCTTAGGCAGGGTCAGGATAAAGCCATTAAAAGATGGAGTAAAAACAGGAGAAACCGCTGTGTTAACAGGCTCCTATTGTAGCCCCCATAAGTTATTTATCAGTTCTTAGGCCCAGCTCTACCCTATTGGGCCCTATTCATTATGATAGAGCTGAGTCAGGCCAGTCCTGAGGAAAAATCACTCACGTTTTTAATGTGTTTGCAGAAAAAAGCACAGTCTGTTTAAAACTCCATGGGAAAACAGCAGCGGGTATTGGCCACATCCCCTCTCTGGGCAGATGGCTTAAAAAAAGCTCTCCGATGCACTCTCTCGAGCTCTCTTCAGCGTATGGTCTTTGCTCTGTGGCAATAGCGATAGCCACACGGCAACATAATTTGCGAAAGCGCGTAATCTTGGGAAGGATTAAAATAATAAACAGTTGGCAACCAAACAAATGCCCAATCTGTCATCCCATGTGGCTGCATGCTGTGCTGTGCTGTGCTGAGCTGTGCTGAGCTGTGCTGCGTTGCGCTGCATGCGCATCGCAAGCAAGGAAGCCTTAGTCTGCCACTGGGTCTGTCTGTGCCTGTTGGGTTGTCTACTCCGAGGCTGCATCCTATTAACCACATCAGGCTAAAACTGATACCTTATTCAGATGTCGACTGTGCTGCTTATGAAGTCTGTAGCTAATTTGTCCATGACTAAATTGGAATGAGATATATGGTAAATTATACATGCTGCATCTGGTTACTTCCTGCTTGCCTGAAAGACTCAAACATTCTTATGTTGGATCACATACCCAATATCAGTATCAATCAGTTAGACACAAGATATTCACTGAGTACCAAAGATACTCACCAAGTACCAAAATAAAATTGATATAAAATAACTGTAGTATCAAGATATACCTACATCTCATAACTCCAGCACAATCTGTTAATATTGCTTGGATAAAGCAATATTTGTTTTCAGAATAGAGAGAGCTGAGAAATCATTCTATTTTATGTTTACGGTTATGTCGGCCATTTTGCATGCTGCTTTAATGTAATGAAAATGGATGACCAGAAGATGAACAGCATGTTCAGACCCGCGCTCGGCACAGACAGAATTTCAAACCGAATTAATATCCAATATATTTCTGATTAAGAAGCACAGAGTCGGCCTAATGGAGTCCAGCTCAATTAGGGGCCCAGTAATTTCCTACTTGTAATTGCTATTTGTACTTCTGACCAAACACAGAGCACCGACCCAGCCTTCAGGATGTGGTTCCCATGGCAGTCCACAGCAGCTGAATTTCTCTTCAGTCCGTTACAGTTAATGTGAAAGTATTTTTAATAAGTGGAAGATCAGTTGGCAGTCAAGGCTTTCCCCAACACCCCTCCTTTCAATTCCAGCTGGACATTTAAAAGCCATCACATTCATTTCTATGTGCAAAGTATATATTCACATCTATTTTATATTTTCTGCCAACTTGTTCTTTCACATGAGAGCAAATTCATAGATCCAGGGTTGTTAGCAAAATGGCTATGATTAATTGAGAAAAAATAATTTCAGTCCAGAATAATATTTGTCTGGATTCAGCTTGAATCTGGGCTAGTCATTGACAAATGGTGACGTCCAGTGCCTGTGCTTACAAGATAGAAGTACTTGTTACATCACCTCTGTTCACAGTGCTGTCCAGACTTAAGTGATGCCCATTTTGATGCCCTGCTGGAGGGCAGGTTACAGCTGAGTCAGAAGTGGTGCCCTCAGATTGCCCCATCTGTGGCAGAGGCCCTTATGCCAGCCTCAGTCACCCGCTCCTAGTCAGAAGGGTCTGACAGTATACAATTAGCTAACCTTAACCTTCAACCCAGGATTGGTTTGCATACACTGTACACCATTTTTAGTTGCCTAGGATTGTTAGCATCAACCGTTCTCCCTTCTTTAGTTGTCTTGGACTGGATTGACTGGTTTGTAGTACAGAATTGGTCTTTTCCAGTCCAGCGATGGTGGGGATTGGTTAGCCTTTGCCCTTGGCCATCACTAAGAGGAGCTGGATTGGCTGACATTCAGCTGTTCAGAGTTACTGTCAGTGAGTGCTAATGAAGTGGCACAGAGGGTGGCAGAGGTGGAGGGTCCTGTGTGCCAGGAGAGAGTGCCAGGGTGCCATCCATGATGAAGGTCTGTGTGTCTGCAGTGAAGTGGGGAGGGATGGGAGTGGAGGTTGGGAACGGGACAACTGACTCAGGAAGGAAAAACACAGGGGTATCTAAAACAAATCACGGTCAAAAGGTGAAAGAAACAGACAGAGAGAGAGACTGAAAGAAAAGAAAGAAAGAAAGAAAGAAGAAGAAATCAGGAATCGACTCTGACAGGGAGTTGAACAAACCGTCTTTTGGGATTTATGGTTTTAGGGGAGGGATTGTTTGAGTGGACTGAGCACTGAAACACTAGTGTGAGGTTTGAGCATGTGTTTGGGGTAGTAGAAATTGCAGTGATGGTGGGGGAAACAGCAGTTTTCTTCTAGGACTTTTTGGGTGGTCCGAAAAGATGGTACAGGAACTGTAAGGTCCAAAACGGGTTCTGATCCAAAATAGCTCCTTGTATTGCTATCTACTTTTGGTCAGAACCTTATCTGGGTCCACACTCTTCCCTGTTCCCGATCTAAGAGAGTTCAAAGCTATTGATGGGTGTTCTGCTCTTGGAAGTGTTTAAAACTAATATGATCTGATCTGCTTCCCTCCTGCTCTCGGGTTGGGACAGATGAAGTGTGGGGATGCTGAACCCCGTGTTGAACATGCACAGGCCTCGACCCGAGAGACCCTGTGTATGCTGATGACTGTGTGTGTGTTTGCATGATAGACCCTCATGCAAAACTAACCTTGAGTGACCGCTAACATTCGTACTCTTCCCTTTTCTCCCTCTCTCCCCCCCACCTCTCTCTCTCTTTCCATACCTCTTATTCCCAATGTATCTTTTCCTCAAACAGAGGTCAACGCCATCCCAGGTGAGTTGAAAGAGTATCATCATTGAAATAGAAGTTGTAGCAGCTGCAGGCTTTTTACAGTACAGTAGATACATTCCTTTTCTGGTGGCTCTCTGGCCCAGCATAAGTGACAGTCCACAAGAGGAGGGAACACAAATAATACTATATTCTATCGATTAGCCATTTAGATGCAGTAGCCACTTTGAAACTTAAATCTAACAGTACATTGCCCCTGACAGTGAATAGTGATTCTGGCTTGTAAATGTATTTAACATAATTGATTTTCATTAAGTCTCTTGGATCTAGCCATGCTAAGGTATTCCCTGTGGTTTCCTCCATCCCCCCTTTTGTCAGTCCTGCAGGAAACATGACTTCCTCTGAATCTTAATGCCTCATGAAAGCTTTTTATTCCGAGCAGACGAACGGGGAAAGCTTTGTTGTCATGCGTGTACAGTGCCATGTTTCCACAGTACGGGGGGAAATATGTGACATCGCAACACAGAACATAGTGAATCTTGTGTTCTGATGAATGCATGCTTCCTTTTTTCACTCAATTTCTTAACTTCCTCTCTCTCTCTCTCTTTCTTTTTCTTTTCTTTTCTTTTCTTTCCTCCAAGGTTTCGCCCACATGATGCTGGCAGAACAAGGTATATGCCTCCCACTCTCTCTTCTATTCTTTCTCAAAATATGGAGGTTGTGGTGCTGATGCATGCTCAAAGGTGTCAGGCTTGGTGTGGTGTGGTGTGGAGTGGTGTGGTGTGTCAAGTGCTGTGTGTTGAGTGGGGTGTGGTGTGTTGATTGTGTTTGAGAGGAAAGCGGAAGAGGATTTCAATGACATTCTCTCTTGATTATTCATTAACTGACTACCACCGAAGTTCTTACACTCAATAATTTTTTTGTTTCTTCTTCTTCTTTTCTTTTCACTCTTCCTCCTGTTTGTACTTCCTGTTGGACACCGTCCGGATACTTTACCTCCTTTCTCCTTCTCCTCAACACACTATGGTCTTCTCTTCTACCTGTAGTCAAAAGTAAAGGTATGGGCCTTCTTTTATTCTGTCTGTTCTCCTTGTGTTGATTGTATGACGGCCGTGCAGTACAGTACAGTATATTTTCTCCTGTCCATGGTAAATGTGTGTCAGTGTTCAACATGGTGCGTTTATGTTTTATGGTGTGGGGGGGTTGGATTAAGAGGCTAATTAATTGAACTTTAATTGAAGTCTGAGTGCTGAGTGAGAGAAACAGCTTCTAATGCTGTCACAGCTCTAGGCTGCTTTTTCGGTCTTTGTATAGCAAATATTTCACTGCAAGCCAAAACAAGCAGGGGTTTTGTGGTATACCACTTTGTGCTTTGAGAGCGATGTATTGGTCTAAGTGGAAAGAGAGAGAGACAGAGAGATAACTGATATGTGATCTTTGCTCTCAGAGATGGGTTTCAGTTACATGTTTGAGTTATGTAATTAATTAACTATGATTAAATATACATTTATCAGCGATTAATCACAACTGATAGCATGGCACTTACACGCCCTTGCTTAAGCCATGGTTCCTGGTCCATTGCAGCACCAAAACCACAACATCAGTTTAAGTTCAGCCAACTTGTGTAACTGACAGCAGGTTGTCTGGAAACCAAGACGTTTGAGGGCTGGTCTTCATAAATAAATCCCTTTGGCCGTAGGCTCAGCAGACGCATGAGAAGTGAGAAACAGAGATAGACCCAAGGCAGCGTCCAGACTCAAGCATCCTTGGAAATTTTAAAGAGAAGGATAGCTTTAAGAGTAATACTGTCTGTAAGAGAGAGAGAAAGAGAGAGAGAGAGAGAGAGAGAGAGAGAGAGAGAGAGAATGAGGAGGTGAGAGAGGGGGTGAAGGAAAGACCGGAAGAAGAAGAAGACAGAGAAAACAGACGTGCCTGGTTTCCCAGAGCAGCACAAGTGTTTGGTCAGAGTCTCTTTGTGACAGTCCGACTATAGCATAAATCCTGTCTGTTGTGCCATACTCAGCACTGCGTCACAACGCTGTCATACCATAGTCCCTTCCCGCCTTGCCACGGGCTCAGGCTGGATTTTTCCTCCCACTCCCTCCCTCTTTCCCTCTTTCATCCCTCCCTTCCTTCCCCTCTATCCTTCTCCTCTCTTTTTTTTGTCTTCTCTATGTCTTTATTCATTCCCCCTGACTTCTCCATCTGTTTTTTCTCTTTGCCTCTCTCTCCCTTACACACACACACACACACACACACACACACA
>JAGFZM010002190.1:420883-434816 GCA_017657215.1 Limnothrissa miodon
TGTGTGTGTGTTTGTGTAAATATGTGTGTGAGACACACACACACACACACACACACTGCCATGGAAGCTCCATCTCCATGGGCTTGTGTTTATCAGCTCTTCATGCTAAAGGCCAATAATGATCATTGATTGGAGCCATGATTGTTGGCACATGGTGCCTGATGGGAGTTTTCACGCATGAGGGGTCACAGTTCATGAGAGCAGCGCAGAAGCAGCAGCATAGCGACACCGAAACCAAGAGGGCTATTTATTTACATTTAGATAGAGCTCTTCGAGCTCTTAGACAAAAGCCATGTTACGCTCTGCTCTGCTCCGCTCCAGTGGACCTCACACTCTTCCATCTTTTCTGTCTTGTTGAAGACACAGTTTTATCAACCACATGTCTACACGCTATGAGGCTGCAGTTTGTGGCCTGACGGCTGTGGCTTCCAAGCTGTTACACACCCATACAGGAAGGCTATAGGCTACGGTGGTGGTGTAGCAGTTAAAGACTTTGCATGCTAGTAGTCTAGAAATTGTGAATTTGTATCCCTTGAGAAAGCCACTTAACTCTAAGTTGCTCTAAGGGAGACTGGACTGGCCCTGAAGTAAAAGTTGACAAAAAACGTAAGTCGCTTTGGGTAAAGGCATCTGCTAAATGTAAAGTGTATAATTCATTACGAGTTGTATATTTTCCACAGTAGGCTTACTGTACACAATGGAACTTGCTTCTTCAGATGCCACAGTCGCTGCCCACATTTGTAAATACATAGACACCTCATCTTCTGAAATGGTGTTAAAGCAGCGACAATGAAGCATTCCAGATCCAGTAGGCTGTGTGTCTGGAGCAGGCCTTGTGCTAGCAGGCTAGTGCTAGTGCTTCAGTTCCAGTAGACTCTGTGTCTGGAGAAGGCTTTGTGCTAGCAGGCTAATGCTAGCATTTTAGTTCCAGGAGTCTGTGTGTCTGAAGTAGGCCTTGTACTAGCAGGCTTGTGCTAGCACCTCTGTTCCGGCTCAGTTAGTCCAGGGAGAATATGAAAGGAGGCAATTTCGAGGGTCACTGCAGATGTGTGACCTCATGATTGTATCACACTGGGCAGTCACTGGCACACACACAGCATTTATTATAGGGTGATGTGGACTTATCAACCTTTGAGTGTGTGTGTGTATGTGAGCTTATTAGTATGTATTTGTATGTGTGTGTGTGTGTGTGTGTGTGTGTGTGTGTGCAGGACTGTGCATAAACGTTGTGGTTGTGCATGTGGTTACATGATCTTATCTTTGTGTGTGTGTGAGTGTCTGTGTGTGTGTGTGTGTGAGCCACTCTCTTTGAGTGAAGGCTCGCCGTAGCGGCTAATCAATACAGCTCTCAGGCAGAACGCGACTGCTACCATGGTAACCCCGGGGGCTCAGGTGGGGTGGTGGGGCAGCTGCGGCTGTCTCCTGGCTGACGTGCCACGCCATCTGGAGGCCCTAACCCATGTCGACACTTCTGGCCCGACCCGTCTGCCCTGTCTGCCCTCGGCCTCCGGGAGAGCGCAGGGTTCTGAGAGACCAGCCGACGTTCCGTGTAGCTGGAGAACCACTGAGGCAGAGGAGTGTGAAGAAGATGCACAGCAGGGAGATTAGCCAGGGGGATGTAAGGCCCCAGAAAAGGCCTGCAGGTGGGCCGTGAGTGGCCCAGAGTCTAGGGCTTGGCTTGTGTGGGTTAGGGTCCTCGCCTTCGTAAACGCTGGATCTGAATCATACGGATGATTCATACGCACACACACACACACACACCCACACACACATTATACAAAAAAACACTGACATACATGAAACACATTTAAAGCATTTCTTTTTCTCTCATTTTTGAGGATAGATAAAAATGTTTTTGAAGAAAAAAGGAGACTTACAGTCACTAAAATCAATAAGAAAGAAACTGCGTCAGACCTAATTTAAATTGGTCGGCAGGTTACAGCAAACTGATATATTTTTAATATATGGCCTGAGAAGGATATTTTCAGACAGCAGTATCAGCCCTAACCTATTGCTGAGGACACTACACTACAAACATTGGTGAACTGAACAACTGAACATTTTGACTACCATAACCCGGATAAATGAGAATCTTCAGACATGAGGATAGATAGTGTAATTTTAGTTTTTGTGCTCCTCGTATATTCAGCAAGCCTCGGAGCTCTGACAGCTTTACACAGACATACACGCGCACACACACACACACACACACACTCCCAAGCACCATGTTGACCTCTTGTAAACCCCACACAGCTCTGCTGTCCACCCTCAGCATGTTGGACAGAACTGGAATAATGTGTGTTTTTAAAAATGTATGAGCTGTGTGTCAGCAAAGGTGTGTGTGTGTGTGTGTGTGTGTATGTGTGTGTGTTGGAGAGAGTGGGGGTGCCAGTCAAAGAAGCACACCTCTATCTGTACACTTGCTGAGGCCATGATAAGATGTTCTAAGATGACCTAAAAACCTTTACAGTTCAAACAGGGCTCTGACACACACACACGCACACACACACACACACACACACGCACACACTCCCAAGCACTCACACGCACCTATGCACACACAGAGAAAGCACAGACCTGAAGCAGCCCACCGTGAAGGCTGGAATGCTGGTTTGGGAGATTCCCAGTGAGGAGGGTAACAGTGAGAGGGGGTTATGGAGAGAGAGAGAGAGAGAGAGAGAGAGAGAGAGAGATGGAGAGGATAAAAAGATGTGTCCATTCATGAGCATAATGTTTACTAGGTTCACATATTGTAATATTTTTACTACCCATGTACCCAAATAAATACTCATTAACTTGAACATTTAGTGCTATTTTAACAATCATTGATGTTACTCATAGCCAAGTTTTTTTGTAATGTGGTATTTATGGCATAAACACACACAAGGCTACTGCAACTAAACAGACTGCAGTAGAGTTCTGAGGGTAGGATTAGAGAGGGGTGAGGAAACTCATCAGACCTAGGGTTAGCTCAGCAGCCTCTCTGTGCGCTAACACTGGGCAGTGCTGAGGTAACGGGTGTCAGATTTCTCACTACTGACTAGGAATACAGGGACTCTCCATCCTACCCCACCAGCACCACCACCTCCTCCCCTTGTGTGGCACTGAGAGGGTCTGTAATTTAACCCCGGTCCTGCGTAGACAGGGGTGATGACCTCATACAAAATGGTTGCCGAACAAAGAGGCAGATGACAGTCGGGCAGTGTGGATGGGGAAAACAGCTCAATATTTTATCAGGGTGCTGAGTAAAGCCAGCAAGGCTAGCACCGACTAGCGCTTATGGTCAATTTCATTTACCTCCAGCAGCTCAGTCAGGAAACAAACAATCAGTTTAGGTCGCTCTGGTTAGAATACACAATGGCAAATCAGCAGACAGAGGGCTGAAAGTAGTGATGCTGAATTTAAATGATGCATTCCGGAGGGTAACATACGTCACGACCAAACTGTAGCATTTGGTTGAAATAGAAAGTAATTCTGCCCCCATGGAGCGAACGAATGCCTACGACTAGTCATCAGATGCTTTGCACAAAGTGAAACAATGTAAAAGCGGCTGATGCATCAGGCTAGAGTAAAGCGTACGTCCTCGCTGAGGCAGGGGGAGAGGAGAGGGGAGACTGGCCCAGTCCTGCCACTAATTTACTGTCTTTGTTACCCAGCAGACAAGATGAGCTTTCACAAGTTAATGTCGCCACAGGACTCTGCACTTGCTTCTGACAGATGCAAGAGAGCTGTTATGCTAACTGCAGGCACAAGAAGGACACACACACACACACACACATACATTTTGCTAAGATTAGTGTAGCCGGGGTGGATCCACTCTTCAGACTAAAACTAGTCCAAGGAAAACTAGTCCTGTGGCACCAAGAGGGTCAGGCAGGTCAGAGAAATTCTGGGTAGAGAAGTCCATTCTTGCGACATCCTTGAGTTCTGGTTCCATAGTTCTGATTAGTGTGTCTCTGAGACCACCATGCGGAAGTCACTATGCAAATAGGTGTGACACCTTACTGTAACATGCTTGATACTTTTCTGATCCTGTGTGAGAGAGACCTCCTGTGTGTGTGTGTGTGTGTGTGTGTGTGTGTGTGTGACGGACGTCCTGCGGTGCGATTCATCTGAGCACCGTGAATAAATGCACTTACTAAACTAATATTCAGGGGGGATTGGATCAGACGCCCCTTACAGTTTGCTGACTGTCCTGACGGAGATAAAAAAAAAAAAAAAAAAAATTCAAGCTCCCGTCTCAAATATCTTTTTTTTTCATTTATTATTTCTACTCCAAAATAACCTCAGCAAAAACTGTGCTGACATAGAGTGCTATGACAGTGGAAATCCAGTTGTCTGAACTATTTTGCCAAGTCAAACCTTGCTGTATCACATACTGTACTTCAAGACCAGATTTGAACACTGTCATCATGAACTTTCATTCATCATCAACATTCTAACGTCTTTATTTATCTGCCATGTGAAATAAAAGCTGCCATTTTTGTTTTGGTTTGTACTGTTGTACTGTTACACGTTTGCTTCTCATCTGGTACATTCGTATGAAGTCAGGGATTCCCCTCCTCAGACCTTTTGTGGCATTTTTCCTTTGTAAATATTCACTTGATGTATAATCTCCAGTGGATGAGCAGAAATCAGTCAGTCACGGGGAAATCTGGAGGCTGGTTCGCTCCCTCGCTC
Organism: Limnothrissa miodon; assembly: GCA_017657215.1. Taxonomy (NCBI): domain Eukaryota; kingdom Metazoa; phylum Chordata; class Actinopteri; order Clupeiformes; family Clupeidae; genus Limnothrissa; species Limnothrissa miodon. The sequence continues at coordinate 425,564 of JAGFZM010002190.1, forward strand.
GCTCGCATTCTCTCTGTGCATTAGTGCTGTATGCTAATCACACTAAATGGCATGTGTGCAAAATGAAAGACTTCAAAGACAGTGGCCGCCTTTCAAGTGTGCAGCCATTTTAGATGAAAGCCATCGGCTCGTGTTTTTTAAAGTTGCTTTGCAGTGAGCTTTTTTCTTTTTTCCTGCCCCTCTGTATTTATGGTTATAGGGTCCTCTTGACAGATCTATGCATGCGCACTGTGAGCGTAGTTTATGAGCCTTGTCAATGAGATGATTAACTTCAAACTTATGGGCTTTTCAATAGTTTTTGAATATGATGTATGGCACCCTAATCGGATATCAAACAAAGAGACAAGCTATAAAGCAGGACGTGAACTGCCCTAGTTCAGTTTGGATAATAAAGCTATGCAGAATCAAATAACCTGAGTGATTTGTGTGCAAATCGTTTAGTTTATTCGGTATTGATCGAAGAACTTTTAAGCCTGCTGTTTTGCTACAACCCTGCGCCACTTCACATAGCTTGCTTAGAATCTCACGCTGACACAATGATCATAACAACGTTTCAACATTGTCATTTTCCCTATTTTCACAAATAACACAATTAAGGGCCATATTGACCTTAGGCATAAAGCCATGAACAAATAAATAAACAAATAAGAAACAAAATAATCATCAGTCAGAAAAACTTCTATAACAGTAGCATAATTACCGGACTCAAAAACATTAAGCATTTTTGATCGTTGTGTATCTGGGAGCATTTTACCTTATCTGAACCCTCAATTCCCTGTCATGAGTCTTTAAAAAACTGTATGACACTGAGAGACAGTTAACATGCTGTATGTATTTGTACAGTAGCCAAGCTTTCAGAGCAGATGACCTAGCTAAGCAGAGTGTGTGATGCTTTCATAGCAGCTTGCCTAGCTATAGTGTTGCCACATGTCCTGTTTCTTCCAGGATTGTTCCCTTTTTTTTTTACTGTCTAGGAAAATTGATCATGCTTCCCAGGACACCATATTGTCCCGTTTTTTTCATGAAAGTGCACCTTCATCCCCATATTGATTCATTTTAGACTGCTTTTAGATAAACCTATTATTCTGCTTTTGCATAAGTGGTCACTCCTCCATATTTGGACAGGCGGGTCTCTGTTGTTGCAGCAGATGCTTACTTTTGATTTAATGGTGGTATACTGTAGTAAATGAAAGTTTAATTACCACCAACTTCCTTAAGCAGAGTGTGTGCGAGATGGTTTCACAATCAGCTAGCATTGCTAAGCACTGTGTGTGTGTGTTTGAGGCTTCCACAGCTAGCCTAGCTGAATAGAGTGAGTATGAGGCCTACACAACCAGATAACCTAGCTAAGCAGTGTGTGTGTGATTACCCTTGGAGGCCAGAGGTGGAAAACTGACTGATTAGTCTTTTTCTGCTCACCAGGTTATTAAAAACACAGAGAACGGCAGGGCGAAAAGCACAAGAGACTACAATGACCATGTTTTGTGATAATGAACAGTGTTATTATATGATCATTTTCTGTGAGAATGTAAATGAGTACAATTTTACGCCTTAATGCTGTGATGGCAAATTAGACCCAAGAGTCTCACAGCGCCCTGCACAAATTCAGACTCATTCTGATTCTCCTAATTGTCATTGTAAAACATAGCGTAATTCAGGGCACTAAAGAACCAGGATTTTATTTACAAAATTGTTTTTTATTTTTCAACAAAATACAACAATAAATAAAAAATCCAGTCATATCACACATATCATACTCAGCATGAAAAAAAACAACCATTCACACATTTATTTTTTGAGGACATCAGTTTAAACAGACAATGGGCACAATGTGATGGATTGTTTAGGATGCTGTGTGTAGATGTCATCCAAGAGCAGGTAGCTGTTGGTTTATGATGTTCTGGCGCAGTTTGTATGATTCCCTGTAGGGCCTTATTGTCTGTTGCTGAGCCATTTACCTGTCATAGCAGGTTGTAATAAGTGATGACAATCTCTTTGGAGCACTAGTAGAAAGATGTTAAATGCTGTTGTGACACATTTACCTTTCTTAGTAAGTACAGATGCTTTTGTGCTTTTTGGAAGAGCTTGGGGCGTGTGCCCGGGGGCTGGAATATGGATACCCTTTCCAAACTTTAACTGATGGACAGTGGTGAATTGTTGAGTAGTCTTTCTTAAAATCAGTATTGAGCTCTTTTTCTTGGCTCAAGTGTCAGTATGGAGGAATGGCATGGGCCCATTCCAACGCACTGTGGAGCTTTGTCAGGAAATCTTTTAATGCACAGGCAGATGTGTGTCCTTGGTCAGCCATTTTGGAGAACAGTCTATTGGGCATTCAACTCTTTGGACAGCAGAGAGGTTAGAGATGTCTGAGAATACCTCACCCAGCTCTGCAGCCCAGTCTTTCAAGACCCTTTACCTGGAACACCATCCTGTTTCTTGGTGCTCTATTACAGCTGCATCTTCAGTGTTTCCCCTAGGATCTCACTGAAGGTGTGGCGGATGAGAGAAAAAAACGGAAAAAAAGATCCAAAAGGCTAATGTGTTGTAACGTAATGTGAGGACGGGGGTGGGGGGGGAGTAGGGTGTAGGATGAGAAAAAAAAACGGAGCCAATTGGAGCCAAACGAACCCTGATCTTTCTCTGTCCATTGCATTTTCATTTGCCGTTTGTTCTTTTTTAAAAGTGCGGAGATTATTTTCCATCCATCAGTGATTTGTTCTTAGCATATTATACATTACACTTTATACTTAGCTCATGTTACTGTAAATGTAGGATGTTTATATGATCCCCCTATGAAATAAAATATAACATACTAAAATATAGTAATATAATTCTAAATAATGTATTCATTTAGAATGGAAAAAAATATAACTTATTTTCTTTGGTCTTAAAGGGAGATCTGTGCTCCATTATAGAGTCTCTGTGAGTGTGGACTAAACTCATGATGTGGCCCACATATCGTATCATGTGGCTGCAGATACATCAAAAGCAAGATTATCTCCCAAAGCTCTCTGCTATTTATATGGACATAACTTTTAAAACGTCGACCGCACTTCTTAAGCTAAGATCACACTGATTGCAAGCTCGAGGATCAAAGTCTCTCCCGGATATGTTAAAACATGCTGTGATGCACTTGTGCCTGAGGTGTGTGTGTGTGTATGTATGTATGCGTACAGTGAGTTAGAGTATGCCGTAGAGTGAGTTAAGCCAGCCTCATGCGAGTTGTCTCATCCACTGAGGTAAATAACATGTCAACAAATAAGGCTGCAGGCAATCCAAATTTCACTGGCTCTTTAAATTGCAATTCATCTGAAGATCTGATTTGGATAAAGAAAGACCCGGTGAGGGTTTGTTTGTGGTGGTTTTCCCGACTTGTTTTTTCATTACTTTTTTTGGTTAACCCTGATCTGTTCCAAGTTGGTTAAACCTCACCAATTCCATGTTGGTTAACCCTCACCAATTCCAAGTTGGTTAACCCTTACCAGTTCAAAGTTACGGTAGTTAATCCTCACCAGTTCCAAGTTGGATAACCCTCAGCACTTCCAAGGTGTAAAACCTCTTGTAGTGCTTTTACACTCTGCTGGGCCTTTCTAAACCTGCAAGGGAAACTCCGCTTTGTACCTCAATCTGTTAGCAACCCTGAGGTCATAATCAGGTAGTGTCTCCTTGGCGTCCCTGCGTGTGTGTACTCCGTACGACGGATCACGTGGTGTTATCTGTGCTTACCTGTCTGTAGCAGGCCTGTTACTGTTGAGGTTCTGGCCCCCAAGATCACAGGGACATCAATGACTCCTTATAAATTTAACATGCCTGACCTCTGCCACGGGACAGGCAGGTATCGCAGATCGGATCGGCTGTCTCCTCGCACCCAAACAGAAGATCAGTTGATTCTCTCAGCGCTTCCTCCCTTCTTACCACCCTACCTGCCCTTACAGTGTCTGCCAGGCTTAAACACATTTTACTGTCAACCAAGCTTGAGACCATGACCGTTCACAAGGGTTTATTCATTTGATTTACATCACAAATGTAATGATTTTCCTGCTTCTAGGACATTATTACTCACTAAAACCAGCCCAGACCAAAGCAGGTGTAAAGACAAATTCAACCATGCTTGCCTTTAGAGGACTACGAAGATAGAGGCTTTGTATGGGGGTTTCGTTGATTGGTACCCGTACACCTGTTGGTGTTTATCCTGTGGATTTTCTGCTTGTGCCGATGGGAAACAGCCCGAACTGTCATGGAACATGGAGCCGAAAGGAATCAATGTGCCCATCAATCCACAGCCCGATACCCGGTCACTGATAATTATACTTAATAGCTTTGCATTCTTCTCGTCTGCAGTTCTAAGAATCAATAGTGATATTCCCAGCACATAGGTGTGGGATGACATGACACCAACAATTCATAATCACATTGAGACCATTACCGCATGCACTGGTTTATTCATTTGATTTACATCGCAAATGTAATGATTTTCCTGCTTCCTGGACATTAGTTTTCTCTTAAAGCAGCTCTGACAAAAGCGAGTTTGATGCACACTTTAGGCCTGTGATGTCATTGCAATGTGAACTGAGTGTAACTGATTGAGATGAGATGTTTGAGAGGGTTCATGAACTATTACAAGCCTGATCCATGGTCAGCCATTATCTATCTGTCGTTTATATTTATTTGTATTGAATACCGGGATGTCAGATGCTTTTGACAAAAGTGACTTAGCCTAGAAAAATGACAAAAAAGCAGTAAGAGCAAACATCAAGAATACTTTATGTGTAAGTAGTAAAAATATTGCGGACAAGAAAATGCTGGACTGTTTGACAGATGATGTAATGTTTGCAGTGCTTGCCTTTAAATTTTTTTTTCCTTGTCCTTGTGCATCGAATACAGTAGTCCTTTTAGTGAAGTAATTGAGAATTTGTGATTTTATGAAATGTAACACACAATAATAAAAACACACACTCTCACATTGGAGTTGCAATGATAGTCTCTCAAATTGTCTATAGCCTTGTGTAGGCTATTATTTACAGAAACCCAATACTGCCATATTCATTTCATGAAACATCCGTGTCCTGTTGCATTGGCCTTACCCCGTTTTACCCCATGTGCCTATTGTGCCTGCAAACAGCTGACCAACACACAGAGACAATGCAGGTCAGTGTGGCTTAGTAGGTTAACGAGAAACGACAGATACAGATCAGGCGTGCTGATGAAGGGCGATCATTGGGGTGGGTAAATGTTGAGTTTTTGTAAATGTTGAGTGTTTGGTCTTGGACTCTGCACTTTGAACGTCTGAAGGGACCCTTTATCATAAAGCCCTAATCCCATGAGGCCTTTAGATTTAAGTCCCCACATGACTACTTCTCTGAGGCCATGTGGGGGGTGGGAGGTGGTGGTGGTGGGTTTGAAGAGAGAGAGAGAGAGATGCACACAAATTAATAAAATAAGATTTTTCTCCCCTACCCTGGGGGGTGGTATATTTGGGATTATCAAAGTGAATGTGTTGGTTATCTTAATTAAAAGCAGTGTGTGCTTGTGTGTGTGTGTGTTTAGTTTGCCTTGTAGGCATGCTCAAAAACATAGAACATACAAGGACTCATCCTGATGTTAGGCGGAGGCGATGAATCTTCAAAGGAAATTCAAGAAATACATCAGCAATGTATGACTTACAAACTGGAATTTAGCTCTTGGGGATTTTAATCTGTTTCAGTCCTAAATTTCATCTATATACTCCACAATGATTCATTTTATTTTTCAAAGGCAAACATGGTGATTAATTCATATTTAATGAAAACAACATAAATGCCTTAATTTGATTTGTTCTCGCCTGAATGAATAAATAAATAAATAAATAAATAAATAAATGCAAAGTAATATATACAAAATATAGTCATACAAAACTGACACATTAATTTTCTTCAATTCGATTTGATACATCTGTTTTTAGAGGTGAAGAACAGAAATGTTCATCTTTATTCATTTGTATTTTATAATGATTTTGGCATTTGGTATTTGTTGTTTGTTTTTTTTTAAGCCTATTTGTTACAGACTATAAAATATATTGTTGTTGCTGCCCCCTCCCTTTCTGCATTAGCCCACACACACTACACACAGAGAGACACACAGCTTGGAGCGTATGATGATATTTGACTGGAGAGGGTTGGTCACTATTAAGTCCTTCCATGGTAAGGGAGTTGGGAACAGTTTTCCTCTGTTCTCTGTCAGTGGGAGCTGCAGTAGACTTGCTTGGCCAAACAAATGCATCACACAGGAGACATCATCAGAGTTATTGCTGGAGACAGAAATATCGCCATTCCTTCGGCTAATCCGCAGGGTAGGCTAGCACAGCCCGGCCCGTCATAGCATTGCAATTTTTTTTTTTTTTTTTTTATTTGGCAAGCTAATGTTAACAGTTTTGTCAAGCGTACACTGCCTGGGGCAAAACTGCTTAAGTATATCTTTTGCAATTTAAGTGACCTGCTTTCCGGCCCTCGCGTTTCCCATTACTGGGAGTGACATTTCATTTAGGGCCCATCATTCATCTAAGCCCCGGCTGGGCTCAACCAACCAGCCAGCCGGGCAGCCGCTCTCTCCTCTCTCTTCCGCGCCCTTTCCTCGCCTAGGCAGTAGAGTGTGTGAGCGATGGCCTGCTCCAGCATGCTTATGTGACACGCGCACACACACAAACAACTTAGCTAAGACTATGTGTGGGTATTTTTAGCAGGAGTGAAGACGTGTGTGTGTGTGTGTGTGTGTGTGTGTGTGTGTTGGATTAGCTTTTGACCGGTCTAAGGCCAACTTTTCCTGTCAAATAGGAAGCCAATTTATTACTTACCATATGTAAAAAAAATACTAGAAATTAATGGTTTTTCAATTGAAGAATTATTTAGGTGTTAATACCTTTCTAGAAATAAGAAGAAAAAGAATTCAGAACAGAATATAACCAACGAATACACAGCAAGTAAGTGTAAAGCAAGTAAATTACTGAGAGTAAATTAGCTGGTCTAATATCGGTCCTGCAATGGAAACTAATGCAGAAGCTTGCTGTATTTCTTGTGTCACAGATCAGGAGCTTGAAACAATCAGGTTTGTTGTAAATAGTCACTAGAGGGTGTCAGAAAGAAAATACGCATTTAATAGGATTTTAACAGCTTCTAGAAGCCTCAACGTTACCATGCTGAAGATTGGTCAAGCTGCACCCCAATAAATTAGGGTTTTGAGAGCACAGAGACAGAAAATTAAATAATCTCTCCATGATGTTACTTTGATCTTGCTCATTTTTATCATCTGGCCTTTGAAATATATATTTTTTTCTATGAAATGTTCACTGGAATTTTTATTTCCATGCGCGCATTGAAGGTAGTGTTATCCAAAACTCTTTGTTATGGAAATGTGTAGAGAACTGTGTGTGAGCTTTATGTTTGCTTAACTAAGGATAAGGGGAGAGGGAGATAGAGAGAGGGAGAAAGAAGGATAGGGAAAGACATAGTGAGAGACAGAAAAAGAGGGATAAAAAGATAAGAAAAAGAGAGAAGCAATACTTTTGACATGTTTTTAGATGATGATTAGTTGAGAGAGACAGAGATTCAATTGTAACACATTATAAAACTAGACTGCATTTTCTCGGCAGAAAATGTGTGTCTGTCACAATGTGTGTCATTATGTGTATGTCTGTGTGTGTGTGAGTGTGTTATAGGGAGTGTGCGTGTGAGTGTGTGTGTGTGTGTGTGTGTGTGTGTGTGTGTGTCACTATGTGTGTGTGTGTGTGTCTGTGTGTATCAGTGAGTGTGTGTGTGTGTGTGTGTGAGTCAATATGTGTGTCTGTGTGTGCCTGTCTGTGTGTGTGTCTGCTGTGTTTAATGGAGCTCTGAGCTGGCTTGCTGGCTACCTGCCATACTTTCAAAACTATAGCACTTAGCAATTTGAAAATACATATCCTACATGGCATGACCAACACCTCTGCAACGAAGTTTGAATGAACTGTCTACCTTAAACGGTTTAAGCTGCATGAAGTCTTTTAGAAGACTAGATGACTATCCAGCCTGAAACTCTGCCATTGAAAACCAATGGAGGCCAAAAGATGAAATAGTTTTACTGGCATAATTTCAAAACTGTAACACGTAGAAGTTTGAAAATTCATATTCTACATGACATGACCGAGACCTACGAAACCAACTTTGAATCAGTCTGTAGCTTAAACGGTTACAGCTTAATTACATTTTTTTGCTGCTTTCACTCTAGAGGGATCATCACTCAAACATTCTACCATTCTTTTTCAATGGGCCAAAAAACGACAGGAAAACAGGGATTACGGACAAACAACAACAGATATCAAAAAGCTGAATGTAAGCACACCGATCGAGATCAGGCCGGACGTTTCAGAGTTTGAACGGTGTCTCGAAAGCCCTAGGAGGAGTAGTCCGGCGAAAAACTGGTCGGAAAGTTGAATAATAAACTTAAGAACAACAGTAGTGGCCTTGCCATTAGGGCAAGTCCACAATGAGTAAAGAGAGAGAGAGAGAGAGAGAGAGAGAGAGAGAGAGAGAGAGAGAGAAAACTATCATGATTTATCAGATTAAGTGTTGAAATGAGGCAGACTGAATGTGTAACAAGTGTAGTTTGAATCAGTATTTAGCCAATGCCTTTGGATAACAATGTATACAAAGACCCATGCCTTATTATCATCACACAAACAACACTATCAGCTCATCAAACACAGCCGCTGTCTTATTATTTCACTGCAATTTGTTCAAACTCAATCAAAGCAATCTTCTATAATGGGTATTCCCGGGAACTCTGGGCTATGTTAATGCCAGCTCTGGGTCGATTCTGTATTAATCTGACTCCAGTCTTGCTCCATTTTGGTCCAGTTTGAGCTTCAGTCCTGTTCCTACTGTATACTGATCGTGAGTTACTTTGGCTGTTTTGGCCCTGTTCTGGATTCAGTCTGTTTCAGTTTTAGCCCACTTCTGGCTTTAGTTTGGCTTGCCAGTTGTGTGGGTCTGGTTGCTGTGGCTGCTGACTGCTGGTTGTTTCATGCAGTGCATTATGGAGGACAGGAAAGGAGACGACAGATGATGTTTACCACATAAAGATTTTTTTATGTTTTATCGAGTTCCATTTAGTTCCAATTAGTTCCATAATGGAGACAATGTGTGTGTGTAACAGTCAATTCAAACCCGGCTACAATGTGGACAATAAAGCTCTAAATCACACGCGCACACACACACACACACACACACACACACACACACACACA
>JAGFZM010002190.1:445630-459383 GCA_017657215.1 Limnothrissa miodon
ACACACACACACACACACACACACAAACACGCACATACATAGCATTGTTACTATATATATGCTCTAAATGCTTTATAGAAAGTGTCAGTCACTACAGAGTATGAGTGTGTGTGTGTGTGTGTGTGTGAGGGTGGGGGAGCGAGATAGGTGCACACCAGTGGTTTCCCCTGACCTTCCTTGAATGTTAAATCTGAGTCCATAGACCTCTTAAGCTCAGACTGCACAGACAAACCCATCACTGTTTATTTATTACTGTTTACTGTTTACAGCCTCTGTATTTTTAAGTTTCTCTTTCTAGCTTTTGTGTATTTAAAAATTTCAGTGGTGAAAGTAGATTGTGTGCGATCTTTCTTATCGATTTATTACAAATTAATCCATATGCAGTAAATAAAAAAAATACTGCCATTGGGTAAATCCCGAATAAAGGAAAGGTTAAATATTGAGGTAATTCGGTCTTGACTAAAGTGACTTTTGGACTAGAGTATTGCTGAACCTTGAAGCCAAGGCTGAACCTTAAAGGCTAATATTTGCATTGCCTTTTAATTAGTTTGTATCTTCACCACTTAAAATCTGAAGACATAAAGTGATCTCAAGAGTCCTGGAGACAACAGATGCAGGAAGAGATAATGCAAGTGTTCTTTTTTTTTTCTTTTTCCTTTGTTGTCTACTCCCCTGTTCTTGGTTTCAAGTGATTCCAAGCAGGGCCCGATCAAGCAGGAGTCTGTCAAAGAGAATTGGGGACATCTTTAGCAAATCCGCACTGAAAGATGTAATGTTGGGCACTGACTGGTTTTTGGAAAGGAGGGATATGTGTGTGTGTATATGTGTGTCTATATATGTGTGTGTGTGTGAGGGGAGGGGGGTGTCCTTTGTGATTGGGGACTGATTATAGGTCGCCTGGGGAGTCCTTTTGTCTGGGTCCCCTAGAGAGGACGGGTGAAGATCGCTTAGCCTGCCGGGCAGCAGCGGGAGGGGTGTGTGTGTGTGTCTGTGTGTCTGTGTGTGTGTGTGTGGATGTGTGTATAATCATAGAAGCAAAAAAGACAGACAGAGAGGCAGAAAGTGTGTGTCAGAGTCGGAGAGGGGGAAGGGATGTGTGTGTGTGTGTGTGTGTGTTTGAGTGTGTATGTGTGTGTGTGTGTCGATGCCACTGGTACACTGGTACCCACCGAAGTGTGCTCTAAATCCCTCCCCACCCTTCCTTAAAGATAGAGCTATCTTGGAAAAATCATCTCCAGTCAGCATCCGGCCCCTCACCCTACTCAAACACACTACCCTTAAGGTGTGTGTGCGTGCGTGTGTGTGTGTGTGTCCGCACATTCACTCTGGCATGGTGCGATGCTGCATGTGCCCCCGGCTCCTCTCAATCTAAATGTCTTGTCAGTGTGTGATAAGCTGTCGGCTGTTTGGCCCTTATAGCCCTGCCTTTAACCATCTGCCTCTCCACTCACTCTCTTCTCCTCTCTTCTTCATCCTCTCTTTTCTTTTCCTCTCCTCTAATCTTCTCCATCCTTATTTTTTCTCTTCTTTACTTCTCTTTCCTCTCCATTTCTCTCGCCTCCTCTTTTCGCCTTTCTACTCAAAAACTAGCTTTAGTGTAAATATTAACAATGAGAGAGAGAGAGAGAGAAAAGGAGAGAGAGGAGAAGAAATGCATGGGGAGAACTGGACAGAACAAGACCTAGAACAGAAATAGAAAGCAAGACAGAATGCTACAGTATATGACTAAGGGCAAAGAGGACAACTCAGTGGCGTAGTTTCTTGAAATGTATATATGTGTGTGTGTGTGTATGTGTGTGTGTGTGAGTGTATGCACTCTTGTGTGGGCATGTGCTGTCTGCCGGCTGTGTGGCATATATGCAAAATGGCTCGCTCTGGTCTGTCTTTGGGGGATAGGGGGGGTTTGTATGAGGGTTCTGACTATCAGGGGCTGAGGCCTACTGGGACACTACAGGAATGGACTGGCATTAAAGACAGAGAGGGGGGGGGGGGGGGGAGAAAGAGAAACTATACGGAGGGGTGGGGGGTGTATTGGAAGAAAGAAAAAAAAAGAAAAGAAATGAAAATGGAACATGTTATTGGAGAGCAGCCTCCTAGAGCAGGTGATGTTGAAGCTGCCGTACAGTAGGGAGAGAAAAGCATCTGAGAATATTCCAGTGCATCAAGAAGACAAAGAGGAAAGTAAAAGAAAAAAGGAAGAGGAAAAAAAATGAAAGGAGGATGATAGGAGGAATGGTGGGATAGAGAAGAGAGGAGTGGAGGAGAAGGAGAATGGAGAATAGACGTGTGGAGAGAAGAGGAGAGGAGAGGAGGAGAGGGATTGTGGTCAGTCGTACAAGCCTGGCATGTGAGGATTGGGGAGGAGAGGAGAGAGTAAAGGAGAAGAGGATAGTAGAATAAAGAGGAGAAGAGGGGAGGGGAGACGAGGAGAGGGAGAGAGGGGGAGTTGAGTGTGGTGAGGAGAGGAGGAGAAGCGGAGAGGAGCCGTTGTGGTCAGCTGTGCAGGGCTGGCATGGAAGGAGAGGAGGAGAAAAGAGAGGAGTGAGGAGGAGAGGAGAGGAGGGGTTGTGGTCAGCTGTGCAGGGCTGGCGTGAGAAGAGCTTGTCTGCACGCTATCTGCATGTGTCAGGATGTCATTGCAGTGCAGCTGAACAATGTATATATCACAGTCAGCTGCCAGAGAGACCAGCAGACGCACTGATCCATCACAATGGCCCACATCACCCTGTACACACACAGACACACACAAACTACACTCACACACACTCACACACACATACACAGCACACATGCTCTTGTATACATGCGTGCACACTGCCTATGGATTGGTATACAGTATGTTTATAAAGAATATGTGTGTTGTTGTTGCTATTGTTATCGGTGTGCGTGTGTGTGTGTGTGTGTGTGTGTGCAGTTGTGGTCATATATTTTGATGTGCATTTTTAACTGATACTCTGTTATGTGTGTCTAAAGCATGAAGTGTGTTACCATGCACTGTAGTTACAGATGGCATTATATTACATGTGTAGTATGGAATTTGGAGTGTTGTAATAAGTTGTCTAATACACATGTTATAAGCATCAGGAAATGGGCCATCACCCTTCATATACTACATAAAGAACATACAGTATAGTATCATTATGGTCTGTCAACTTTTTGTCTTTGTGAAGCACATGTGTATGAAATGTGCTACATCAATGAAATCTTGCCTTTATAAAAGTGTCAGATGGTGCAATTACCCTACAACAACATCAGTGTCATACACAGCTTTAGCAGAAGAGCTAAAAGCTTGAAAACGCGCACACTACAACCAGAAGTCCTAAAAGAAGCAATCAAAATGACTAGCTTGTCTTTTTCTCCATAGCAAAGCTTGCCCTCTTGAAGGTGTGTGTGGCTCTTGAAGAAGCACTTTTCTTGGTGATGGCTTGGAGCCAGGGCCGCATCCGTGAGTGAGGGAGCGAGGGAACGAGGGGGAGAGCTAGTGCCTTCTCTGTAATTAGCTTTAAGTGCGCTCCGATGATATTTAAAAGTGGAGGCAAAGCGCTGCTGCCTGCTTGCTTAGTGCTGCTTCCATCTGGCGGCATACTCGGCTAATGTGTCCAACCTCTGCTCCGCACACAGGAGCCTGCTAAACACAGCCTAATAAAGAGATAGAAAGGCCCCAAAGTGCTCTCCTGTTCCCCACAGCACATCTACTCTGATTGAGTAGACACTCTTGAAAATGCCCAGAGAGAGACGGGGAGAGAGAGAGGGAGAGAGTCTACCTTTTACTCATAATTTGGCCTTTTATTTCATTTTTATTTATTTTATTTTATTTTATATTACATTATTTTATTTTATATCTATTCTATCTCTTTTTACTATGTTTCTTATTTATCTCAATTTTTTTAAATGTTCTAATAGGCTAAATTTGCTTTGGCAAGCAAAATACTGACTATTTTGTCATGTCAGTAAAGTCAGTAACACTTTTTTATTTTATAGTGTCACTGTTACAGTTAATCTAGCCAATTAGGCATAGTGCATAGTCTACCACTGTACCTAATTTAGTTATTTTATCACAAATTGTCCAACGTACCTAATTATTAAATAGTTTTTTAATGCTGATGCTGTAAAATAAAGAGTTAACATCAAGTATTCGAATTGAATCAAAATGAAAGAGAGGAAGAGAGAGAGAGAGAGAACAGTCTCCGTGGAAGCCAGTTTATGTTTTGCAGAATGTTCTCTTCCATCGCAAACAGTGTCAACAGTGACTCCTCAGAAGTAGGCTAAATATTCAATGACCTTTCAATAATACATGCAGCATGAATATAATCATATTTAATTGTTTCTGTTCGACATTTACCCCGCAAAGTCCCAGTCACTTCAGGTAAGCCAGCCTGACACTGATCCCCATGCAAATGATTACAAACCTTCTCAATCCCTTGGTAAATTAGTTTAACATTTTGATTAATCTCGGCCTGTGTAACTCTTCATGTCAAAAATGCAATTATTACATTTCGCCGGAGAATGCTAAAGTCTGCCTAGAGAGAAATAAAAGCAAATACAAGACAGGATTTGCACCTGTTGGCCTTCATAATGTTCAAAAGATTACACTCGTCAACACCCTTTATTTTTCTCTCTCTTTCTCTCTCTCTCTTCTTAATCTCTCTTCCTTTCTCTCATAAATTCCTGCACATAGTCACAGGTATAGACATACACACCGGTGCACAAACATACGCTGAAAATCAATAACACTAGCTTCTCTCTCTCTCTCTCTCTCTCTCTCTCTGTGTGTGTGTGTGTGTGTTTGTGTGTGTGTGAGTGTGTGTGAAAGAAGGTCACCCACCCATTCTCACCCACTTGTTTTGCCATTCTCTTCACATCTTGCGTTGTCTCTCCTGCCCTCCTCGTGATGAATAGACGTCATGGGAGTAGATGCAGCTCTCTGTAGTAATCAATATCTCTCTGTCAGCTTGACGAGTGTCACTTACTCTTTCTCTTTGAGCTTGGCTGAGGCCATGCCTTGCTGGGACACTAGCACTGTCTCTGTGACTTGTGTGTGTGTGTGTGTGTGTGTGTGTGTTTGTGTGTGTGTGTGTGTGTGTGTGTGTCTGTCTGTCTGTGTGTGTGTGTACGTCTGTGTGTGAAAGTAAGCGAGAGACAGAAAGAGAGAGAGAGAGAGCAGGCTATAGAGGTTTATTGACAGAAGTAGTCCATGGATCTGTCCCTGAGGATGAGAAAGATCACTCTCACTGCTTGTGTTTACATGTGTCACTGGCACTGTCATTCTATACCACCGCTAAATATGCCCAAATATGCACTAAAACACTATTTAGTCTGTTCAAGATGGTATAGGTACCTGATCAGTCTACACTGATATGTACACTGTATGCACAAATACACTGTTTATTGTGTCTGTGTGTCTGATGCTTTAGGTGTATGATCAGACTACTGTACACAGCTAAATATGTCTAAATATGCACTAAAAACTATTTAGTCAGTCCATGATGGTGAAGGCGCATGATCAAACTATACTTCCACTATGCCAGAATAGGCTCTAAAACACTGTTTAGTTTGTCTATGATGGTATAGGTACCAGCTCTGTCTATACTGTGACTGAGTAAATATACTGTATGTATGTCTATCATGGTGTAGGGACTTGATCCATCTGTATACACCTTTTAGTGTGTACATGATGGAGTAGGTGCATGGTCAGTCTATACTGGAACTATAGGTAAATATGGTCTAGGGCAGGCCTATTCAATAGGCGGCCTGCGGGCCACATGCGGCCCAGACGTGCTGCACATGTGGCCCGGACGACGCTCCAGAAATAAAAGTTAAACACCATTCACGAGCCTCCAGAACGTACTGTAAATTGGGTCTTTTACTGAGGGTGACACTCCGAGCTCTCCAGGTACACTCTCCTTTAACACTTTTCTGAGTGTGGATAGAATTGTCGTTCGTTTATTCAGAGTGTCACACTTTTGAAATGTTTAGAGCATGTTCAGAGCGTACACCGGCCACTCCGGCTGAAGGGAGAGAGCAGCAGAGTGTGACGTCAGTCTGAATGAAAACAGTGCTAACTGCTAGACGAACCTTTTAGGAAATAGACCAGTTCTGGATTGATTTATGAATTAAAGCTCATAATTGGCAGGTAAAAAAACGATCAAAATCGTTCATGGTCAAGCAACTGATACATTAACCGTTATTTTAACTTGCTGGTTTATGTTCATTTTGATCTATCAGAAACCGTTTGTTTAGTCACAGAAAAATAACAAGCTCGTCTTTATCGAACTGTGGAGTGTTATTCCATTATCAGAGTGGCAGATTGTAGGCTAGCCTATTTCTCAACGCACCCAGAATATCAGAAACAGACCAAGCTAGTTAATGCCTCCTCCTCCACCCATGCATTCTCAATATTTTTTTGAATGTCGTCAATTTTAAGGGTAAAAAATAAAAATGGTTTTAGTTTGGGAAAAATGTCAGAATTGTTAATGACTGCGGCCCAACTTAAGATCTTGGTTCTGAAATGTGGCCCAAATGAAATTTTAATTGAATAGCCCTGGTCTAGGTAATCAGTGTACACTGCTAAATATGTCAAAATACGATTTAAAACACTATATGTTTTAATACACAATTTAGCCATTATGATATAGAATGATCAGACTACTTTATACCATGGCTTTAAATCACTATTTAGTCTGTCTATGATGGTATTGGCGCATGAGACTGTGGGTAAATATGCTCAAAAACACTATCTACATGGAGTCTGTCTGAGGTTATAGGTGTCTGATTGAGAGGAATGTGACTGTTGAATGTAATTAGAATCTTTTTATAAAAATGTTCACTGATTTTTTTTTTCAAAATTTTCATGAATTTATTAGTTATTTACATAGCCACATCATATGGCTAATTAAAGTTGTGGAATAAAACATTCCCACACGGTTTAATGGAAGTGTAATATTATACAGGTAAACTATATCCCAGTACATTGTGTTTGGAAAACACATTCATGCACATGAATATCCCACCACTCAAATTGCTTTATGGACAGTCTCTCTTCCACAGCCTCTCATTCCCTCTCTCTGTGTCTCTTTGTGAAATATGTGAAATGCAAATGAGAAGGTCAAAAATAAATATTGAATGTGTGCTAGTGTTAGCACTAAACGCCTGTCTTATCTGGTTCAAGTGGTAAATGACGGGCCGGGGTGGCACTGCAACCCTCACCATCGCCACGTCTCCACGGCAACCGGAGGCAGCTGAAAAATGGCAGTGCCACGGCAGTGCCCCTTCATTACATATCAACACAGCCAGTGACAGTTGAGATAATGGCCAATAACACAGTATTATGTTCCCAGTAAATGAAAGACCCCTGGGAGGTGTGTGTGTGTGTGTACGTGTGTGTTTGAGGAGGGGGTGGGGGTCTGTGTGTGTGTGTGTGTTTGGGGAGGGGGTGGTGTGTGTGTGTGTGTGTGTGGTGGGGTGGGGGAGTCAGGGGGGAGTTGTCCCACCCCTACCCCCCAGTTGGAACAGAAACACTGTCAGCCATATTTACTGTTTTCCGCTCTGCCTAAATACAGCAGAATTTCTCCAGAGAAACTGCAGGATTATGTAGGCAAATCACATACACACACACACACACACACACACACATGCACATAGACATAGTCATACTCAAATACACCGACATTCAAACACACACACACACACACACTCTCTCTTGTGCTGTTGGTTTTTCATATTCTCATACACAATGGCAGAATCATCCTGTCAGAGAGTAGAGAGTGTAATCAGTGTGTGTGCTCGCTGATCTAGTGTGCAGTTTCTCATGAGGACGACGTCTTTGTGTTTTATTCCTCTGACGGGTAATGTCTCTGGGAAGCCTAATGTGCTGTGGTGGAAAGGCTATCTGGTGTAGAGCTGGTTTTGCCTGTTATAGATTCAGCCGGGGCGGCCATTGCTGGAGTCCTCGCTCTCGTGTGTCATGTTGTGGTTTTGAGAGAGCATCCGTAATTTTCTCTGAGGGGGGTTTGGTGATCAGCCTTGTGCGGATGGAATTAGGGGGAAATGTTGATGGCTCTGTCTTTCTCTATCTTTCCCTCTTTCTCTTCTTTCTCTCTCTCCTGTTCTCTGTGTGCTTTTGTGAGATAGAAACCGGCGGCGATAATCAAAATGGCTGACTCGCCCCCATCTCGTCAGCCAATCAGGAAGTGTCTTGTTCACCCTGACACGGCTACAAGCCAGCGCGGCATTGGCCGTGACAACTAACAAATGTCTGCTGAAATTGCTGATAGTTATCAGGCCCGCGGCTCATTGGTCGGATCCGTTGCCTTTATTCTCAGCTCATCACCCCTCATTTCAGCCCCCTCATGCAGCCCCCTGCCACCTCTGGCTGGAGCCCCCACAAATGACATTCTTTTTGCTGCTGTGTGCTTGTCAGACACACAACACCATACACTCCTCCTTTGAAGCCCATACCTCCCTCTATCCCCCAGTCTCTGTCCTCTCTCTCTCTCCTACCCTTTTTCCTCTCTCTTTCTCTCCCCCCTGCCCTCCTCTCTCTCACTCCCCCCTCTCTTTCTTTCTCTCCCTTTTTCCCTCTCTTCCTTCATTCTCTCTTACTCAACCCTCTTTTTCTCTCTCTTTTCCCTCTCTCCCTCTCTGCCTCAGATCTGTATTTTGGGGAATTATACCTAGGAGTGAGCGCCATTACAGCAAATCAATTGTAGCCCACCAATGGAGACTCACAGCTTTGTCAGCTAGGATGGAGAGATTCTCTGATTCTATGCTTTAGATGGACATTTTTAAGACAACACAACTCACACTTAAAGTCATATAAATGTTTTGACTAATAAGGATTCAAGGATTCAGGAATTTTATTGTCACATTCCTTTTTACGGTGTAAACAAAATGGTGAAATTTCAGATAGATAAATGAATAAATAATATAATTTATTTTTTTATTTTCATTTTCAGAGTAGTCACATATAGGCATATAGATTTTTTTTTTATTTTCTTTACAGTTGCTCTGTTTTGATTTGCCCTGATATTTTAGTGTATAAGACAGGAAATATCTGCACACAAAAAGACCAGACTGGAAAACGATAAAAAACTTTATCTCTCTACTCTCTCTTTTTATTAAAGATTTAATACAGGATCAGCTAACTAACTGGGAGAATAATACAAAAGAAAAATCAATGAATTGTATTTTTGTGGATTTCACTGCGCCTTTGTTTACCATGGCTTTATAACGTACCCTGTTGAGGGGAATGTATTAAATGTGTGTGTTTGGCTTTAATGATTTTATACTGTGCCTCAGACCACGCTAGCAACCCCCATTGCTCCTTGCCCCAGTCATACCTGTAATTGAAAATAGAGAGGAATTCATGTGATACTGCTAATGCCATAGATCAAAAAGAGATGTGCAGTATTTCATGCAAAATTAAAGAAAGTGTGTGTGTGTGTGTGTGTGTGTTTAGCTGATGCAAATGTGTTTTTCTAAGGGCTTGGACATATAAAGGTTGGAAATGCAAAATGGAGATGCAGAGAGAGAAAGAGAACGAGAGTGAAACAGAGAGAACGAGAGGGAAACAGAAAGATGCAGAGAGAGGAAGGAAATGCTTCTTTTATTGGAACACTTCTCGGTTGCGAGTGGGTTTCTACAGGGGCAAGGCTGTGAACCTTTCTAGTGTTCGAGATAAATTAGCTCTGCTGAGGTGCAGCTGCCATTTTGAAATCAACTTGCGTTTGTAACGAAAGGATTGTCGCTAACCTACTGTTGAGACTACATCGAGGCATCCTCGAAAATTATAAGGAAGGACTAAGGAGGTAAGAAGCAGCCGTTAAGCCTGGTCAAACATTCTTCCTAAACTTAAAAAAGAGTGAAAGACAGAGAGAGTAAGAGAGTGAGATAAAGAGAATGGAGAAATGGAGATGTATGGAGAAGAAGTCATCCTGAAATGAAAAAAAGATGACTGATGAATATTGCGTATTCTTTTTCAGTCGCAGTTCCTCTTATTTAAATCCTCCAAGATCAGAACATGTGAAAGAAAGTTTGATTTGCTTTTCACAGGGCCAGGAAACCTTTCATGTGGTCCTGTGTTATTTCCCTAAATCAGTGCAGTGTAGATATTACAGTAGGTCTGCCAGACACTGAACTTATTATGTCTTGTTTCTTGCATGAGCACATTATTTGCCGCAGTAGTCGGGTACTCCTGACTGTATGACAATGCATATTTCATTCATTCAGTTATTCAGCTCCCAGGAGCCATCAGATGCCTCATCTTGCACAAACACACACGCACAAACAGACACACACAAACGTCAGACAGAGCGAGCACACACACACACACACTCTCACACACACTAAACAGGTGTGTGAATATGCGTATGTGTAAGGTATGAGTGTGCATATATTCTATGCTCAAATCCTCCTCTGCATGGGACAAGCTCAGACAGATGGTCCAAAGTGCGGTTCCTCTCCCGCCCACCCGGTGCAGAACCACGGACCCCTGTGGATGTGCTGGCAGTCGCTGCTCTACGGCCTAAACTCATGTGTGTGTTTGTGTGTGTGTGTATGTGTGTGTGAGGTTTAACTTGCCCGAGGCCCATTCAACAGGCTAACACACACCTCAAACCTCACTCAGCAGATTTCAGAGTTTTATATATTTCACTGACTCCATGCTGCCCCTCTCCAGGGGGAAGGCAGGAAGTGGTATTGCATATGTATGGATGGAAGTATATTTATTTATTTTCAATACAGGCTAGAGGCAAACAAGTTCATGTAAAGCCCTGAAGTGTATTCATGTATGTGTGTGTACTGTATGTATGTAGGTATGTGTGTGTGTATACTGTATGCATGTTTGTGTGTGTGCGTGTGCGTGTAACAATGTATGTATGTATGTATGTATGTATGTATGTAAGAGTACAGTATACAACAGGCCTAATCAATTGGCGGCCCGTGCGTCCACATGCGGCCCAGGTGACGCTCCATCCATAAAAGTAAAACAACATTCATGAGCCTCCAGAACATAACTTAATTGTTTTAAAATTAAGAGTGTGAAAAATGTAAAAATGTATTTAAGAGCTGTGCTGTAAGTGTGTGTGTGTGTTTAATGTCTGTTAGTATTGTGTGAGTGTGTGGAGAAAGGACAGTGTACAATAATTAGTATGCATACTTGCATCAGTTGTGAAAATGTATGTATGTAGGTATGTGTGTATTGTGTGTGTGTGTGCGTGTGTGCATGTACCGGTATGTATTGTGTGTGTGTTGAAAAGGGACGGTGCAGAATGCACATTAATTAGCATGCACGCTCACTTGCGTCAGTCATGTAAATGCGTCGGTTTTAGCCCTTCATCCATGAGTCAGTGTTCACGCTGAGACTGTGGGACATTTGCGCCGGTACACTAGATTACTAATGCATTTATTTATTTCCCATTTCAGCCCTGCCTTTTATATTGTAACTCTCTTTGTGAGGAAGTACGTCATTGGGGTACAAATAGCTGCAAGTTAATTCAGACAAGCTGCGGGTTAAGAACTGGATTGTTATTTCGACAGAATATATTAGAAAATGTACTAACATCTTTAGTTTCACCTACCTTTTGGGTATCTTGGGAATTATTCTTTCTCTCTCTCTCTTTCTCCCTCTTTGTAAACATCTAAAAAGGACAGGGCAGTGCTTTTGTACAGTTTGTGCAGTGTCTGTGGTAGTGGTGGAGGCCCAGTGTCTCCAGAGGAATGTCATTTGTCATAAGCAGTAATGCGACTAATGTAAGTGTAATTGTTTGATGAATGGAGATAATCAGGAGTAATGAGTGCAGAGGGAAGCAGAGCGGAGAGGAGAGAGAGAGAGAGACAGAGAGAGAGAGAGAGAGAGAGAGAGAGAGAGAAAGAAAGAGGGAGGATAATGCCACACAGTTCAGAATTTTGAAGGTCACAAGACATAGGACACTTAGAGAACAGTCATGTGAAGTGTGTGTGTGTGTGTGTGTAAAGATCTAGATCTAGGTGAAGCATATATGAGATGAGGTCCATGTGGTGTTATTATGGCACCTCTCCCATTATATACAGTAGATTGGCTAGATTATTACACTCATCATGCATACTGATTTCAATTCAATATGATGATGATGAAGATGATGAAAATGATGATGGTGGTGCTAGTGGTAGTACATGGTGGATGGGGTGAGTGTGTGCTGTAGTATATAGTGTTTTGTAGTAGGTAGGTATGTGTGTGTGTGTGTGTGTGAAAAGAGAGAGAATAGACAGACTGTGAACACCAGCAGGAAATGAACTAGAGCAAAAGGAAAGAACAAGAAAGAAAAAGAAAGAGAAAGATGGACATGAAGGGGAAAGAAATGGACATGAACCAAGATGAAGCAGACAAAATGAGGGAGAAAAAGAAGAAAGAGAAAGCTAAAGATGACTGAGAAAGAGGGAATGTAAGAGAGAGAGAGAGGCGGAGAAAGAGAAAAAGAAAAGAGAGAGCGAGTGAGCAAAAGCTGCAGAAAGGAGGAGCGAAGCACTGAAGCAGAACAGGAATTGCGACAACAGGCCTCTCCTCTCCAGAACACACACACACACACACTCACACACACACTTATGTTTCCTCTCCTAAATATGTATGTCCACACACACTCATACAAACACACTTCACACAGCCATGCAGAGAAATAGACAAACATCAGTTTAAAGTCTGTGCAGAAACATGGCCTTCACTTCAAACACTTTCAATTATGTTTTTAGACCAAGTACATTTTTCTTTGTCACACGGTAGAAGTGTTGGTGGCTGTTTTTTTGGATGGGGTTGGACTGGAAACAATGGAATGGAATGTAAAAAAATTGACATTGTCACAACAACACCGCGCCAGTATGCAAAGACCCAAGAAATACAGTCAAGAGTATAACTAACTGGCTAAGTCAGTTAATGCTAACTGATTGGAGATATTAACTCACATTCATTTATTTTCCCATTTTCTCCAGCCTAAGCTACAGGTTGGCTAATCAGTTGACACTATGTTGTACCAAATTCTCTTGTTCTTTTTCCTACCAACAGCACCGGCTGAGCTTAGAAATACAGAAGTCCTCAACTATCCATTATAAATCTAGCCAGTTGGAAAGCCCCATTGTAGCCTCTCTGTCTCTTGTCTCTGTTGTCTGTCCCATCCCTCTCCAAGTCCACTGTGTCCTGTCCACACTGTCTCAGCTCCAGAATCAGAATCAGAGTCAGGTTTTGTAGTATACTATTAAGTACACTTAAATATACAAGGAATTTGCCTTCGGTAGGTGTTAGCTCTCTAGACAAACAACAAAGGCATGTAGTTGAGTAGTATGGTCAGTGGCAACTGCAGGTGCTGAACTGGGTAGTCAATTCAGAGCCTCAGTGGTGTCAGTGGTGTCATTCAGCATACATATAAAACCTTAACTGAAGCTAGATGAGCCATGCATTGTAGTTGTGTTGCTGTTTTGGCAGGTCATTCATGCCTGTCTTCTCTGTGCATGTGTGTGTGTCTGTGTGGGTGTATGGGTTTGTTCATGTGTGTGTATGGGTGCATGTGTTTGTTTGTGTGTGTGTGCGCGCGTGCATGTGTTTGTGCGTGTGTGTGTGTGAGAGTGTGTTGTGTCCTGATTCATGCTCCTGTGATTTATTTATTTTCGCTTAAGCAGCATTTGTATCAGTCTGGCAGGACTGGGAGGGTGAGGCCAGGTTGTGGTCCTGGCAGTCATCCACCCACACACACACACACACACACACACACACACACACACACACACA
>JAGFZM010002190.1:464729-482364 GCA_017657215.1 Limnothrissa miodon
CTTCCCCCTCTCCACCCTTCCCCTCCCTTCTCCTCCTCTCTCTTCTGCTCTCCTCTCTGCTCCTCCCTCCTCCTCTTCCTCTCCTCCACTACTTGCCTCTGTCTGGTATGCATTGACTCACTTTATATTTTTGCTTGAGGGGGTGAATCACCATGCAAAGTGCATCACAGCTGGGCACAGGAGGGAAACATAATGAGAAAATCAACCAGGCAGCCGAGCAACCTGCCCATCACACACACACACACACACACACACGTATAGTACAGACAAACACACCCTGTCAGTCTGAAATACAAAGTGAATGTGACCATTTTTAGGCATGCCAAGCCCGGGCAGTGCATTTGCTGTGGCTAATTATACAACAGTATAACCGTTAGCGGGACAATAACGGAGTAAAAACAACAGACTCTGATGTCTGCCTCCGTGTGTATGTATGCTTGTGTATTTGTGTGTGCTTTGACTGTCCAGGTGTTAAAATCCATTTCCCTTTTGCAATCTGCCAGGGAGATGTGTTGATGCACTCAGGATTTCTCTCTCTCTCTCTCTCCCTCCCTCTCTCTTTTTCTCTCTCTCTCTCTCCTTCTCTCTCTCTCGCTTAATCTCGTGCGCTTTTACTGACTTAATGGAGGGTGTTTTCACTCTCTCTCCGGAGCACTGTTGTTGATTAATGGAAGGCACCTAAGAAATATTAAGGATGTTTTCATTACAGCCCAGGCTGTAGCATTCTTACCTTGAATTCCAGAGTCTAGAGAGAGCCACGACATGGCTTTCAGAAGCCCACACAGGATGATAAGAATCAGGTTTTATTGGCCAAGTGTACTTGCTTGAACAGGGAATTTGCTTTCAGTAGGTCTGAGCTTTTGAGCCAAACAACAAAGACATGCAATAGTGGCCTATACATTCAGATGCAGTAGTATTCACACAGTAGTATGCATATCAATATTAAGTAATACATATAGAATAACACAAATAGTGGTGTAAGAAAAGTACAGCATGGAGTTATGACACTATATTGGTATGGCCAGATCGACCTGTTTATCTGCAGATCAGGAGAGTGATGGCAGTGTTTGCGTGCAGGTAGTTTTTGTATGCAGGGATCTGTAGCTCCACATCATGTTTTTTTTTAATGTGTTTTAGTAGTGATCATTTGTTTTTATAGGTTTTAATAGTGATCATTTTGTTACACTATGACTCACCAACATGCTTCCTACTTTATTCTAGCACACGTTAGCACAATGCTAATTGATTGCTTGCAGTTCATTAAGCTAATCACTGTATAATCATACAGTCTTACCAGTCATACAGCAAGTCCTTTTTGCACCGTTGTGAGTGGACGTGTGTGTGGAATTGAATAAAGTCAATCTTGCACAGTGTGGCTGTGTGTGTGTGTGTGTGTGTGTGTGTGTGTGTATGTATGTGTGTGTGTATGCATGTGTGCGTGTCTGTTTGTGCACTAAGAAACTGTGAAGACTGTGATTGAGTATTCAGCAGTGGTTCCTTCCACCGGAGCTCTCTTGGCCTGGCTTAATAGATTGGGATGTGTGGCCAGGCTCTGGAGTCCAACATTTTTCACTTTAAAAGACAGCCAGCTAATTGAAGATGATCTGGCAGATAAGTGCTTCAGATCCCCAGCTTCAGACCTCCCATTGCCACCTCAGCCCAAGCTGTTTTAGCTCACCCCTGCCTGCCACCCACCCACACACTAAACCAGTGTCTGCTGGGTCACTTTGTTTCGCCAGACGTTTTGATTTCTTTTTTGTCCATATAAAACAACTGCACGGTGGCCATTTCATTAAAACACAGAGAGAGATTATAGTCTGAAGGACCAGATTAATGTTTGCTCCATCCAGATGATGTAGACGATAACATGAACAAACTCCAGACTGAAAATGATGTGCTAATTCCATCTCTGTTTCTCTCTTTGTTTTCTCTCCTTTCTTTCCTTCTTCTTCTCATTATTTATCTCTTTCTCTCTCTCTTTCTCTCTCTCTCTCTCTTTGTTTTCCCTCCTTACTTTCCTCCTCTCATAATTTCTCTCTCTCTCTCTCTCTCTCTCTCTCTCTCTCTCTTTCTCCATGGCACTCTCCTTTATCCCTTCCTCCAGCGAGAGAAGAGAACGTGGCCACCTTCCGCGGCTCGGAGTACTTCTGCTACGACCTGTCTCAGAACCCCATCCAGAGCAGCAGCGACGAGATCACGCTCTCCTTCAAGACGTGGCAGCGCAACGGGCTCATCCTGCACACGGGCAAGTCGGCCGACTACGTCAACCTGGCCCTGAAGGACGGCGCCGTCTCACTCGTCATCAACCTGGGCTCGGGCGCATTCGAGGCCATCGTGGAGCCTGTCAACGGCAAATTCAACGACAACGCCTGGCACGACGTCAAGGTCACACGGAACCTGCGACAGGTACAAGAAGGGGCTTTGTTCGCCCTGCTAAAAGCACAGGGATCTTCAGAACTGAAATCAAGCCCTTTGAAAGTCCTAATTAAAAAATGGCGTGCATTTCCCAAAACCTAAATGCTAACTAGTAAACACATGATTTGGTTGGCAATGGGTAATTGCATTCCAATCTAAAACCGGTAAAGTTTCTGTCTTAGTTAGCAAAGATTACTTTGGGAAACATGCCTCTGAACATTAAATGTGTATCCACATTTCTTGTGCTACATTGCAATTCCTTAAATCTGATTGATTACATATTTGATTTAATCTGAATATTATGCTTTACCTTTGACTCAATCTCTAAAGTAATGATGATTTTAACTTGAGTTTCTTCTTCAATTCTACCTTGGATTTCTTTGCTGGTTTTTCCCATTCTTTTTAAATTCCTAGAGAATCAGACATACAATGAAGAAGTGCATCATCTTAAGTATTCAGAATGGCATCTTGGTTTAGCCATTACAGAAAACACATTTTCAGAACAGAACCAAAACAACACCTTTAGTAGTGGTGTAGGTTAGAGGTCTTATCAAGGATGCAGTGGGAGGAAAGCTCCAGCCAAGCTCAACACGTTCGTTTGCCCCAAGACCATCCTGTTAAAGCTTACACACAGCTGGGTTTTAAATGGAAATATATAGTACAGGAAACCCCTAGGAAGGAGAGACACAAAGACAGAAATGGAGAGGAATAGGTATCACTACCACAGATCTCGCGCAGACATCGGGAAGATGTGAAAGGCCTAAATATCAAGCAGTCTCTAATTTTTATCAACTTTACTTTTTAAATCATATGTTTAATACAGCGATAAAATCATGAATTGTCATTCTACTGATAACAATTGATTTACGCACAGTGCATAGACTAGTCAGGAAGAAATTCTTAGTGGGTTTCTTATACTGTATGGAAAAGAACCAAAAAGCACCAAAAGCATATATGTGTTATGCATGTCATGTATTAGTGAAAGATTCTGTTCAGTAGATTCCATTTAAAGTTTCCATTCATTGAGCCTGAGAAAATGGTTCAGGGTCCATTTTGAGAGAGGTGGCTTAGTTTGGGCTAAAATGAGTTGGGATCTAATAATAGGGCTTAGTAGATCTTAGGGATCCACCGAAGGGACCTTTGAGCTCAGGGAGGTTTCCACAGTGGGTTGGGATCCACTCAGAGCTCAGGGGATTTGGTTTAGTCAGGACTGAAATGGTCTGGGATCCACGGTAAGGACCAAGTTCATGCTGGCCTTCAGGAGGAGTGTCTTGAGCCCCTAAATCTACTCCTTTATCCTTTTCTATCTCTCTATCCTTTTCTTTCTTTTCTTTTGTCTCACTATATATTCAGTCACTGAGAAATCATGCCTTGTTTGCCAATAACTAACCTCACCATCATTTTATGACCAACTGTTTTATGAGCCCACTAATATACTAATAACTCCCTCATCATATGTTTTTCTTATTATTTTTTTGTTTTCTCTAACATTTAATTTAGTTATATTTTTTTATCTTTTCTATTCTTATTACTTTTTTATTTTTATTTTTTATTAACAACTCCTTTAATTTCCCTTCTCCCCTCCCCCCTCCCTCTCCGCAAAGCATTCAGGCATTGGACACGCTATGGTAAACAAACTACATTGTCTGGTAGATATCATTCTTATTGTCCCTCTTTTGGGTTTGCTGTGTCGGCCTTCCCCTACTCCTTTCTACTCTCACTTCCACTACACTTGATCAAAACCTGAGGAAATGGGGTTGGTACTTCTCAGCTTTTTCCCACTTGTCGTTTGGGACCTCCCTTCCACCTTTAGTTTTTTTCTTTCTTTCTCTGTTCTATTTCTTCTATTTCTTCTTTTACTCCTTCATTGTGGCTTTGACTTCTTTTCTTCTGGCTCCCTTTTTAACTTCTTCCTCTCCTCAAAAGACCACGAGACCAGGCTTTTTGGAGGACTTGGGTGTTGTAACAAAACCTTTATGTTTCCCTTCCCCCCACCCCCACTTTTTTTCTCCCCAATGACTGTCGGCGAAACTGGCAGAAGCTATCCTCTCCAAAAGAAACCGGAAATCAAATGGCATTAAAGATGAATAGTAAAAAAAAAGGACGGGAGCTCTGGCAGTTGTTTCCAGTGCAGCGTGTGCATGGCATGCCTAGCTATCATTGTTCTGCTCAAGCCATGGCCTTAAACATTAATACACAAACACACACACACACACACACACACACACACACACACACACACACACACCCTCGACAGAGGATACATACACATTGTTGTTTAAACTCTGCTATCCAACTAACCTTTCACCCTGACCTACCTCAAGCCTCTACACCTTTTGTGTGATTAATACTCTCGATGTTCATTCTGCTTGGCCTAAACCATTGCTTTCTATGTTTATGTGTGTGGCTGTATGTGTGTCTGTTTTTGTGTTGTGGTGCACTGTTGTAGACCTGCATGTGCCCTTGAGGTAACCATGGTGTTGTGTTGTAACCATACCATTCATATCTAACAAGTCTGAATAAAATATAACCGTGCTATAACTCTCCATAGCTTGCTTCCATGTAGCGTTAGCTATTTAACCTGTTAGCCCACTAATGCATGCTAGTAAGTGTTTGAACTAACAAGATTAATTCGGAGTAGAAAAAAACTATAATAATGTTAAACTGCTCTCTCTACTAACCTCTTTCAAACTAGTCACACCTGAAACAAGTCATTTCTTAACCACCATCAAAGTTAAAGAAAATATGCTGCTATAAATATTTTCTTTACCTGTCCTCCCACAGTCAACTAGTGGAGTAGAAGCCAGACTTAACACTATCCCAGACTATCCAATAAGGGTCCTACAGTTCGGACTGGTCCATACACTTTCTGATGGGAATCATGAAGAAACTGAGATATTGAAATAAAAGCAGTTTCATCTCAGAAAGTGTGTGTGTGTGTGTGTGTGTGTGTTTGTGTGCTTGTGTCAGAGAGAGAGAGGGAGGAAGAGTATGTGAGGTGTTTTGTTTTCTGTCCACTCCTTGACGTTTCCTACCTTTCGAACCAGGTGACAATATCTGTTGACGGTATCCTCACGACGACGGGATACACACAGGAAGACTACACCATGCTGGGCTCGGATGACTTCTTTTACGTGGGAGGGAGTCCAAGCACAGCCGACCTGCCCGGATCGCCCGTCAGCAACAACTTCATGGGCTGCCTGAAGGAGGTGAGGACACAGCAGGTTCCACTACCATCATGGCATCATGGCTTTTCATAGTGTGGGCCTGGAAACTTATAATACTCTGTCATTCAGTACTACCTTTGTTTCTGTTCAAGCCCTTTGGCTACACATATGGTAGTAATATGCGTGTGAACCTCCTTGTCTCATTTAGGAGACATGCTAAGCAAGCTGCAGCTAATGCTTAAGGTGTTTCCTACGAAGAGTGCCATGAGGCCTCAAACGACAGCGCTATGTTATAAAATGTGCAGGAGCATAGCTAGTACCTGAACCTTGCTTGAAAGCATACTCACCTCCCAGACCATGAAAGCCAGGCTAGCGCCACCTTACACTTGATTTCATTTACCTCCAGCGACGGCGTCAGGAAACTAGCCATAAGCTTAGGTTTTCTCCAAGCACAAAACGCAATGGCCAGTCAGTGAACAGAGGGAGTGCTGAAAACAGCAACGTTGAACATTAGCGCGTAATGTACGCCACGACCATACAGTAGCAATTGAAGTAGAAAGTATCTGCCTTCCGTCAAGCCAACGCATGTGAATTGCTAGGGTTCAGGCGGTTTGCTAACTGTAGTGTGGTTCCCAATGAGATGGCTACAGTTGCTGCTTAAACAGCCTCCATGCACGCATTTGTCTCCAGTGTGCTCGAAGTGTAACAGTTTAGCAAGTCACCAGGTACATAATCATTCCATTTTGTTATTTATGCAGGGAAGCGGCTATATTTTCAGAGTTTGGGTTTTTTGCCGTGGCCAGTACCTCGCACTGAGACATTTTTTTTTCACTCAATACATGTGCGTCTGCACAGATAATGCGGTCGAATTCTAAATCTCCTGCCGGTGCTTCGCTGATAGGATGGCCCCTTTTCACTCGGCACAATGGCGCACAATGGCGCATACAAAGTTATTCAGGCGATTAGGTGTGCCTCAGCATTTTCGCTGCGGAGATCATATGGCTGCGGCACCTCCACCTCCGCTGGTCATTACACCCAGCGCCGGGCCAGGCAACAGAGAAGAGTGCGGCGCAGAAATTTGGGTCTGGAATAATACATTTAATAAGGCTTATCAGCTCAAGAGTAGAGAGGAGACATCAGTGTCTGTTCAGCGCCCACTTTTCTCCCAGCCAACCCCCCCCACCTCTCTCTCTCTCACTCTCTCTCTCACTCTCTCTCACACACACACACACACACACACACACTCACAGACCCGTGCACACTCTTAATGAAATCTGCCGCAGTTAAAGATTCGTCCAGTCGCAAAATTGTTTCAAGCATATTTAATTTGGATTTTTCAATTGTCGTCAGTCATTTGATTAACTTTGCCATTGCCAGAAAGGGAAAAAAACAGAACAGAGAAGAGGAAGAAAAAAGAAAAGAAAATGCAGCGGGATGAGATTTAGGAGTGTGAACTATGCATCAGAGTTTGAGTCAAGAATTCACACACACACACACACACACACATGCACACATACAAACACACACACAAACACACTTGAAAGAGAGCAGCAGAATTGATTTTGACAAAAAAAAAGACGACTGCAGGGATTAGGCTGGTCCTGTGCTTTGTCACTTGGCTCATGTTTGCTCTAGTGACTCACAGTGCTGTGCCATGCAAATGAATCAAGCTTTATCATTTGAGCAGAAGGCAGATACCCTTCTCTTTGAACAGCTGTTAATTGCCATTTTGCGTTTAATACATCCACCTGCAGGCCAGTATAATACAATTTCTCAAACAGATTGATCTTTAATTTAGCTGAAATTGAACAACTAATTCGCTGTGAGGACGTCAGAAGAATACACCCAATCTGCAAATGAAACAACCATTCTTTGCTGGGCCTGATTCTAACTGCAGTATGAATTGGGGCCAGGAACTCAGCGCTTCTGAGCATGTCTCTGGTATCCTAGCAATATCCTACTGTAACGGAATGCTGGATATTTCTAGAATCCTCCATGTGAAAAGTTAATAATATGTTATTAAAATGGTAGGGGCTAAAATAGCTGTTTGTGACATTTCTCCCCTACACTTATATGTTCAACTTGATCCTGAGTTAACAAAGACAAACCTGTTAGTGCTTTTAAATTTGTTTTCTAGCAGCGATGCTCAACACCACCAGCAGCTGGGCTGACGGTGTCTGTTTCACATGTTTAAAAGCAGGGTGGTGTGAACATCCAAAACCAGTAGCACATTTGCTGGACAATTATACTGAAGTAATCTCTCCAATGTGATCTCTTTCTTTTAATGTTGAAATGGGGCAACATTTCGATCCTTTGATCTTCATTGGGCCTGATACTTTGTAGAGCTTTAACTGTATGCGGACCATCTCCCTTTCACTTTTCACAATGCCAACTAAAAAAAAACAAAAACAATTATTGATGGCATTTGTGTACATGTATTAACCTTAGTTTACTAAACACTACACTAATCACAAAAAAATACATTTATTGCATATGATTGTAGAACATAGAAAAGAAATGCATTGCCTGTAGAGCCCTTTCACAGTAGATAAAAAACAATGAGCAAAATCTATCTTTAACCTTTGTAGCAAATGAAGTTATACCAGACCTATTCCTAATTTCAATTGAGATTAGAGAATCAATTTAGTGTCAGCCAAGGTACTACCACCTTCCACCTTATTTTATTTTATTTTAGTTCATTCTTTTTTCTTTCTTCTCTCTCGCACCATTTGGTACATGTTTTCCCCTTTGTCTTATTGCTTTTAAAGCACAGTGTATTATGCGATTTCCATTCTTGAGATTATAATCATTTCTCACATGAAGTACTTCATTGTGGTTCAACACTCACACCTGCTGTGATAGAGACGCTTCACGATGATCAATGGCGCTGCTTCAGAGTCGCTAGCCTTTCTGGCTCAGTGTGACGCAGCCATAAAAAGTCCTACATGCGTAATTCGAGCACTGGGGCGGTTCAAGATAGCATCTGCATGCCTTCAGCACATCTGGGCCTGATAAGTGGTGAAATCTGGGTCTGTGTGGTTTCTGGGCTTGGCCTCATTTGTTAACGTAACACGAGTTTTGGTGAACCAGCAACCTGAAAGGCACACAAAACCTTCCAAGCACTTCCCAGAGCCTCAGTGGCACTACAAGAAGATGGTGCAATATGGGTGTTATGGCAACATTATTTAGAATGCCATTAACCTACTGTATCCATACATGACAAAGGGGTAGACAGGAGAGAAAGACAGGGGATTAGGGACCAACCCAGCAATACAGAATGCTTTCACTTCTAGATTCAGCAGATTCTGGTACCAGTGGTCCCTCTTGGCCCACAAACTACTGCAATGGTTTCTGGTTAAGTACTTTAGCTGTAATATGTTGAAACTGGTCCAGCATTCAAGTCTTGGCTTCTCTGCACTAAGCTCTTAAGCTGTCTGCCTCAAGTTTGGATGTATGACTTTCCCATTTGTGCAAGACTGTCAACGACTGGCTGGCTGTTCAATAAACAGTCCGATAACGCTAATAATGCAAACGTTCAGCTGGAGCGCATTTTTTGGTGAAGGCCAGGCTTGATCCAGGCTCGGATCTTATTTTGGCTGTTAGTGTCAGTGTCAGTGTTTTGTTAACCCCGGTGTGGAGTCCATGGCAAATACGTAAGTGCCAACGCTCCTCTAATAAGCTTCAGTGCCACTCATCCGTACACAGATGATGTCATCTCTTTGGGCAAGTCTAAAGCATCTTGCCACCCTTATTTTAGCCTGACTGTCTCTCTCTCTCTCTCTCTCTCTCTCTCTCAAACACACACACACACACACACACACAGACACACACACACACACACACACACACACACACACAGGGAAGTCTGGCACAGGCAGGCTGACTAGTGCTAGTGGGCTGGCATGCAGACAGACCCCCTGCTGCATTCGGAGGCCAGTCCATGCCAGGGTGGGATGGTTGGCACCAGTCACCCTCTATGACTCCGCCTCCTTCCCTTGCTGCCCTCAGTGTAGACAAAGCACAAATCCCCCAGTCAATCTCCCTCTATCTCTCTTATTCTCTCGTCCTCTCCCTTTCTCTTTTACACATTCTATCCTCTGGCCCCCAAACCACTTTCACTCTCCTTTGCCCCATTTTTGTCTCTTGCTCCCTCTCCCCCCCCCCCCCCACTCTCTCTCTCTCTCTCTCTCTCTCTCTCTCTCTCACACACACACACACACACAAACACACACACTCTCTCTCTCTTCCATCATTTTTCTCTTTTGCCTTCTTCTCTTATCACTTAGTCTTACTCTCTTTAACTCTGATTCTCTCTTTCTCTCTCTCTTTTGTGCTTTTTTTTGTTTTCTCATTATTTCCCTCTCTTTGCCTCTAGTTCTCATCCTGTCCCAGTCAAAGTCTTGAAAATGTGTCAATGTGTCTGGCACCATCTGTGCTGTAGTCCCCCACATAGCACACAAACACACACACACACACAGACACACACACAACACACACTTTCTTGTCAGACAGAGACCAAGACTCCTTGCTGTGCAAGTAGAACGGCTTAGATCATGTTGAATTAATTGCCAAATTAATTGTATAGTGGCTTATTGTAAACCAAATTCACTTGAGATCAGGCTATGGACACACTGGTTATAGTAAACCATTGTCAATGTTTTGGGGGGTGCTGATGTTGGGGTCTTAGCCACCCTGTTGAACGCACTTGAGTGCCCGCCTGCACACACACTCACACAAACAAACTGCACAGTGCCCACATAAGTCACAAACACATTGTTCACATAGAAAGTTCCATGCTTTAGTGCATAGATGTGCACAGTGCACGTACAGAACCTTAATGCTGACTCCTAGAATTGTGTACCTGTCAGACATACACGCATGCAGGCACTTGCACACCCATACACACACACACACACACACACACACACACACACACACACACACACCACCCAGTGGAGATATGGGAATACAGCACCACTTAAATGATGGCTGCCATTTAAACACTATCCCTCTAAAATCTCAGTCACCTGACCTTTCTGCTCTTTGAGGAAGTGCATGTGAGAGCCCCACTACCATCAACCTTTAATCCTGCTCTTCGCCAATAACATTTGAACCTCACTCCATGGATCAGCTTCCCCATATTTGATGAGTTTAAAATGTACGTTTAATCTCCTGTTCCTTCAATTCTTCTTTATTCTCTTTGAGGCCTTTTGGACTTTTAAAACGCTCACATCTTTGGTGTGCTTTAGAGATTTGATACTTCCGGTTGCCTTCAATAATACCGTTGTACGCGTTTTCCTTTATTCAAATCTTTAGTCTTTTCCTTTATTCAAATCTTTATTAGAACATTACTGTAAGTTGGAATACTGTTTGAGAGGTTTCTTACTGACAGGATATGGGGTGGAGTAATCTGCCTTTGTCAGAAATATGAACGTTGAAAACACCTGTCTGAGTTTCTGTACTGAGCTCACTGCTATAAGGCATTGCATATGTACTGCAATGTCACTTTAATGCAATCATCATAGCATGATGAGAGTAGGCGTACTTAAAGGGAATCCATTTTATTATAGCAATATGTGTGTCTCTTTCTGTATATGTCTCTGTCTCTGTGTCTTATTCTCATTGACTCAGTGTCTCTGTCTTCATGTGTCTGTGTGTCTCTATGTTTCAGTGTCTATATGTCTGTGCCTGTGCCTGTGTCTGTATCTGTGTTTCTATGTGTCTGTGTCTACAGTAGAAGTTGACTTTCCCAAAACTCTAAATTGAGGCACAGTTCAGTTGTTTAGTGTTTTATTTCAGAGTAAAGAATCTCTCCTGCTCAGCTTCCCTGTGTGAGACCCATTAATCAGTGTTTGGCTCTCCACGCAGCTAAGTGGGGTCCACTCCCTTTAATTACGCTGCACGTTGGCCCCTTGTGCGTCCCGGGAACAAGCTCACCGCGCCGGACAACGACCTCCTCTGCCGTGCCAAGACTGGGGCTGTCGCAATTTGTTTTCCGTTGCGCGTGAACGCCGGGGTGTCATTTGTCACCGTGATCAGACACTGCTCCGAGCTGCTGCTCACCCCTCCAGAACCAGCACCATCAACAACCGCCCCTCTCTGACACCAGTCTGTGGTCCGCTCGCATCCTTTGCTCTGTCTGTCTGCTGCCAGCCGCAGCAGCGTGGGTCTGAGACATGGTCTGATCCGTTTGGATGAGCCAGGCAGTCACTGGAGCCTGGCGTGCACCTCTACTCTAATCTATTCCACATAGTATCTATAGTGAGTTAGCTGTAAAATGAGTGACCTTTATAGGTCTACAGTCTAGGCGTTAAATTGGGCCGGGCCTGTCTGGAGCTGAGTCTCATCACATTGGCTAAGCCAAGTCTACCGGTGTACAGTGAAAGCTGTGGACAATTAGATGAAGATGGCGTTCAGAGAGGGGAACCAGGCAGAACTGAGGCGCGTACAGGGGGAGCTCAAAGTCAGGCTGAAAGAGGCCAATGAGGAATACAGGAAGAAGGTGGAACAGAAACTGCAGGAAAACAACATGAAGGAGGTCTGGGAAGGAATGAAGACCATTACTGGCCTGGGGAAGAAGAGCAGCTGCTCTGTGGAGGGAAACTTGGACAAAGCAAACAAGTTAAACTGCTTTTACAACAGGTTTGATGGCCGTGCTCAAGTCTCAATGGACGTGGACTGCCCAGACACCGTCTGCTTAACGGCCCAAGTCACACCTCCCCTCTCACTCTCAAGGCAACACTTACCATCGCCAGATATACCCATCCACCACAGGACACAGACACACCTCTCCCCCCTCCATCCCTCTCAAGGTGATAACGACCATGGTAACTCCTCTCGCCCTCAACTCCTCTCCCCCCCCATCGTCACGGCAGATCAAGTCAGAGGACAGCTGAAGAAACTCCATCCCAGGAAAGCAGCCGGGCCTGACAGACTGTGTCCAAGACTGCTTAAAGCCTGTGCTGCAGAACTGGGAGAGCCACTTCAGCACATCTTCAACTGGAGTCTCCGTCTAGGGAGAGTCCCAGCACTGTGGAAGACATCATGTCTCATTCCTGTCCCCAAGAAACCACACCCAAGTGAGCTTAATGACTTCAGGCCAGTCACTCTCACATCACACCTGATGAAGACCATGGAGAGACTGGTACTGGGGATACTTGCGCCATGCACTAGACCCGTTACAGTTTGCTTATCAGGAGAAAGTGGGCGTCGATGATGCCATCTCATACCTCCTGCACAGGACACACACTCACCTGGAAAAGGAGAGAAGTGCTGTGAGAATCGTGTTCTTTGACTTCTCCAGTGCTTTTAACACCATCCAACCCCCCAGACTGAGTGACAAGCTCCTGCAGATGGGTGTGGATGCCCACCTGGTATCCTGGATTGAAGACTACCTGACAGAGCGGCCACAGTTCGTCAGACTGAAGGATTGCCTCTCTGATACGGTCATCAGTAGCACCGGAGCTCCACAGGGAACAGTGCTCTCTCCAGTCCTGTTCACCCTGTACACATCTGACTTCTGCTACAACTCGGAGTCATGCCACATGCAGAAGTTTGCAGACGATACTGCAATTGTGGCTTGTATCAGGAATGGGCAGGAGGAGGAGTACAGGAGCCTGGTGGAGGACTTTGTGCAATGGTGCAAACTCAACCACCTACAACTCAACACTGCCAAGACCAAGGAGATGGTGGTGGACTTAAGGAGGTCCAAGCCCGCCCTGGTGCCAGTCACCAAAGAGGGGGTTAATGTGGAGGTGGTGAAAACATACAAGTACCTGGGAATACACCTGGACGATAAACTGGACTTGTCAGTCAACACAGAAGCACTCTACAAGAAGGGGCAGAGCAGGCTGTACTTCCTGAGGAGGCTGCGGCAAGCTCCTCTGGATATTTTACCAGTCTGTTGTTGCCAGCGTCCTCTTCTATGCTGTGACATGCTGGGGAGGAAGCACTAAGAAGAGGGATGCTGGGCGACTAGACAGGCTGGTAAGGAAAGCTGGCTCTGTTGTGGGAGCTGAACTGGAGTGCACCACTTCAGTATCAGACAAAAGGACACTGAAAAAGCTACACAACATGACTGTCATCCACTCCACAGCACTATCATACAGCAGAAGAGCTTGATCAGCTGGAGACTACGCTCCCTGACATGCACAACAGACAGACTTAGGAAGTCATTTGTACCCAGGGCCATTCAACTCCACAATGCTTCACTAAAAGGAAAAGGAGAGTTGGACTTCTCTGCATAGTCTTTCTGCACCTGAACCCTCCTATTCACTTACAGGACATTTTCTACAATACTGTGTATTGTTCACACTGCCTAGGGGCCCTACTGGCTACATTAGCCCATATGCACTACCCCTCCTTTTACTGTAACTACATACTTGACCACTAACAGTAACTGTAACCTGATACTTGACCTGCATACTTGACTGATACATGAACCTGTATATGACTCTGTTAGACTTATCCCTGCACTGACATTGAAATTTTATATTATTAGGCTATTTTTATTTTTCATTTTTATCTTATTGTCCATATTCTTATATTGGAACTGTTGAAGTGTTATGCTTATTTTTTCTGTTGTCCTCTTTTATATATGCACATATTTATTGCTAGTCAATAGACTTTTAATCTGCTGCACTACCGGACTCATTTGCACTGTTGCACTACTGGCTCATTTGCACTACTACCTTAACACACACCCCATACTGTGCCTCAGTACACTCATGCACATCTCTACCCATAGTTTTTGCATTCTATTCTTATTTTTAGTAATGTTGATCTAGTCATGTTATTTTGTTGATCTGCTTCTTATCATCCTGTGTACGCTGTAGTATATATTGTGTGTGATTTTTCTAAGCTGCTGGGACCTTGAATTTCCCCTTGGGGATCAATAAAGTATCTATCTATCTATCTATCTATCTAATTAGGGCCCGATTTTCAAGTTCAATCACGCATAGTCTGAAGTCTAAAACGCAGTTCTCTTTGGGGGAGGGGCCAGCACAGAATGCTATATTGCCTATAGGAAAAGTGGACATCGCGCCTGGCGCATAGGTAAAATGGGTTGTCTTAAATGAGTAAATTAGTCATGGGTGTGTTTGGGGCGTAGCATGTTACAAACCAATGACAGTTCATACTCTCATTTCCTTTAAAAGTCCGGCGCACGGCGCATTCCATGTTCCATGTCGTATTAAGTATTATGATGGCGGATTATACTTGGCGAAATGTTTTCATGTGAAGAAAATGTGCGCGAGGTGAAGGCATGGGAGGTTTGCAATATATATCACCAAAATATTAACTTAAATGATGTTCTGGTGGTGTACCCTAATATGTACAGTCTTGTTTCTTGACAGACTGTAAAATAGACTTTGAACAATGTGCAAATGATTCCTGACCAGGTTTTTTCTAGTCAGTGGCGAATTTACTTTTACCTCTTGTAAAATAGCTAATTTTGCGCTATGCGCCAAACCACACCCATTCTTTTCACTGACACGCCCGACAGAGCACAAAGCCATCTGCTTTCTTGACAACGTACATTTCTGATGGAAAAAAGAACGATGCGCTTGCAAAAAATAACAATGATAGGTTGCGCAAGTCGCGAAAGCACTGTGCGCCGTGTGCATTATTGGGCCCTTAGTCTCTTAGAACAGTTAATTCAATTTTATTCAATTCAATTTTATTTATATAGCACAGTTTTACAAAAGGCATGTCTCAAAGCGCAATGAGCAACAGGGGCAAGGAAAAACTCCCTATCAGCGTTTTTTGTTTTTACTTGTTATGGTAAAGGAAGAAACCTTGGGCAGTTCCGACGGCTCACGGGGCTAGCCCACCTGTCTAGGGCAGGTTTTCAGTCTCTCAGATGGTGATTAGTCCACTATTATTCCATTAGGTACACATTATAAGAAAATTGTGGTATAAATAAAGTAATATAGGAGTCCCATTATAATCCCAGGATATAGTCCCATGTCATTAGGTGCAGTCAAGCCAGGGGCCAGCTGGAGGCTGTATCAATCATGTCAGGGTCGTCTGTGGAGCTGAAGGCAGCCCGCCCAGGAAGCCAGAGATGCAGGATCAGGCAGTGGAAGGCAGGGGTGACCCTCAGCAGGGAGGCAGTGGCATGAACTGTGGAGTGGGTTGAGGACCATTCAGGAGTGCCGCCGGATCAAACGTTGGAAGAAGGTCCTCAGCAGGATGGCATGTTCGGTCAGGGGCGCCGCTAGGGATTTTGGGCCCCATGAAAAGTGGTGTCATTATTTTTTTCTGTATTATAATTTCATCATTATTAGGGGCCTTTCTGGGCCCCCCTCAATCATCGGCCCTTAGAATCCGTCTCCTTTACCCACCCTTTTCAGCGCCCCTGTGTTCGGTGGGGTTGGTTGGGTAACCAGGAGGCAAGAGGTGCAGGGTCAGGCAGTAGAAGGCAGTGATGACTCACGGCAGGGTGGTAATGGCATGGAAAGTCAGAGAGGAGATGAGTTAGAACAGTCTCCATCAGATTTCAGAGAATGTGAGTTATATTGCAACGATGTATAGATGTTGGCTAAGTGATGAGAGAGAAAGAAGTGGAGAGGAAAGAGATAGGAGGAGAAAGACAGAGTGAAAATTGTATGGCTTAACAGATAGGTGGTTTGTGGCGGCATTAATCTATAGCAGCAAAGGAATGGTCAGTGCTACCAAGCCCTGGACGGGAGCTTACAGCAGAGGCAGTCCTTTCCAATAATTAGCCTCACATTCTTAGCTAAAAGGCTTTTCTTAACATATTTTATTGTTACTGATTTGCAGAGGTACAATACAGTTACTGTATTGTGCACTTATTACATAGAAAATACTATATACTTTGGTAAACAGGATAGTAATGCTACTGGGCTTTTACACAGAGTTTTAATAACAACTAAGTAGAAGACTTGAGTTC
The DNA here is from genome assembly GCA_017657215.1 of Limnothrissa miodon. NCBI lineage: Eukaryota > Metazoa > Chordata > Actinopteri > Clupeiformes > Clupeidae > Limnothrissa > Limnothrissa miodon. The sequence goes on from JAGFZM010002190.1 coordinate 481,224, forward strand.
AGTTAGACAATACCAGTATGTTTGTTTGCCTTGACAAGAGCCAAGTCCAAGTTGTTGAAATGAAGAAGATAAATAACTTAGTTCCTATGACTGGAAGGACTGCTTGCCTCCAGCACATTTCAGTATGACATTGTTTCATAAGGGGTCAAGAGGTCTTTGGTATGCAAACCTCTTCCACCAATCTCATTACAATATTCTGTAGAGTAGATTTATCACCAAGAGAAATGTCCCATAGTGTTGCGCCCACGGCCCTCTCCCTGTCCTCCCGCGTGGTTGAACTCTGGCTCTGATGCCCAGCGCCACCTGGCTCTGCCCACTTCCTCCTTGGCGGCAGGGCGATGCGATGGTGATCTGTTCCAATCTCAGGCACGTCTTCCACGGCAACCCCGTGGGCCGTTGGGGCGGCGCCGACCGGCTGAGCGGTGGGCGTGTGTCCGTGGGCAGAGATTTATGGGTGGAGCAGAGAGCTGTGGATGATGAATAGGGGGTGTCAGGCGGCAAAGCTCCCCCACGCCCCTCTGTGCCCAGAGCCCAGAGAGATGAGGGAGGAGAGACGAGAGACGAGTGCGGTGCCCCGTGAAGGCTTCACGTGGGGACCTGGGCAGGGCTGCGTAGGAGGAGACAGAGAGAGAGAGAGAGAGAGAGATACAAGAGTGGCCACGATTCCCAGACCATGGCACCCCAACATGTATACAGGAGCATTCTGGGTGTTGTCGAATGGATCACGTTAAGCTTAGACAATAAATCACTGAATGGTATCTATTCAGTCTTTTGGGTATGTGTTTCTGAGGGGAAATATGATTCCCAGGTGGTTCTCATAAGCTCTCAGACCAGACTAATGCCCCCTCCACTCGCTATCATTGCTCTGGCAGTCATGGAAGGAGAGAGAGAGAGAGAGAGAGAGAGAGAGAGAGAAAAAGTGAGAGGGAAAGGGTTAATGCCCTCCATGTTAAAAAGGAGTGTTAAGGATGGCTTTTCTGGGACCTGATTGATTGTGGAGGGATGTCACTTAAATGGCCTCAGGGATGAAATACCTGCTCTCAGACAAGCCTTACGTGGAAAATTCTTTTCCCGCTCTCCATCTGTCTATATCTTTCTCTCTCTCTCTCTCTCTCTCTCTCTCTCTCTCTCTCTCTCTCTC
>JAGFZM010002190.1:485635-501296 GCA_017657215.1 Limnothrissa miodon
CACACACACACACACACACACACACACACAAGCATATTGGATCAATGTTTATTTCTGGTGCTTTGTTTTCTTCTTCATATTGACCCTGTAACACAAACATTCAGGGTCTTGCTGTGTGTGTGAGTGAGTGCAACTTTAAGTGTGTGTTTCTCATGAGAGGTATCATAAGATAACTGCCTAGGCCTCAGTGCTTTTTTTTATTGTCCTACATTGTTACTGCAGCTATCAGGACTGGCAGACTCACTCTCACTTATTGAGCTAATGGTGCATATGCCATATATCTAACACACACATCATGCTATTTGGTTTTAGGCTACTAAATAGAGTACAATCTCTAGTGAGACCACAAGAGGTTACTGTTCTGCTCACAATCTGCTTATGATTTGTTCTGCTCACAATCTGCTTATGATTTGTTACACTTTTTTATCCTAATCATTGACTTCATATACAGCCTCTGGTCCTAATTAAATCCACTTGCAAGATTAATAAGTTCAAATGCATACAGGTTTTTAAAACAATCAACTAAGCATGTGAGTGAATCTCCCATGTCTGTATGAAAAATGTAAACGGCGCTGAAGACAGCGATGAAGAACAGTGAAGTTCAGGCAGCTAAATCCATAGAGTCATACTTATCTCGCTCCTTAGAGGAGTAGCAAACAATTACCCAGTGCTTTTTATTTTACCAGCGATAATAGATCTCTTAATGATTTGGTTTTGTTTCACACAGGTTGTCTACAAAAACAATGACATCCGCCTGGAGTTGTCCCGTTTGGCCCGGATCGCCGACCCAAAGATGAAGATCCAAGGCGACGCCAACTTCAAGTGTGAGAACGTGGCGACGCTGGACCCCATTTCCTTCGAGACTCCCGAGGCCTTCATCAGCCTGCCGAAATGGAACACCAAGCGCATGGGCTCCATCTCCTTCGACTTCCGCACCACGGAACCCAATGGCCTCATCCTTTTCACCCACGGCAAGCCCCAGGACCGCAAGGCGAGCCAGAAGAACGCCAAGGTGGACTTCTTTGCAGTTGAGCTGCTGGACGGAAGCCTGTACCTCCTGCTAGACATGGGCTCCGGGACCATCAAGGTCAAGGCTACCCAGAACAAGGTCAACGACGGGACCTGGTACCATGTGGACATCCAGCGAGACGGACGAGCCGGTAAGTGATATTTTTGTGTCTTAATATGCAATAATGAAAAGTCCTTATGAAAACAAACACAATTTTTAGATCTCCTTCTCTGTGTAATGGCAGGACTATGTCAATTGTATACACTCGACAATTTTACTGCTTTAGAAGCTCTTGGAGTAAACATGCACAGTTAGATGGCATTTATTTGTACCTCCAGGCCGTCAAATTTAATTATTTCCCTGTGGAATCAGGCATACAGGCCTGTGGAATGAGGCAGTATGACGGTTATAAGCGAAGCACATAATGAAAAAGAAGTAAGGCACCTAACAATAGGTAATTTAGCAGTTAGTCATAGCTAACTAAGGCAGAAAGTTTGCATGTTACCCTAATCTATGCTGTCATAGCAACAAAATACACATAACCAATTTCAACCTTGCATGCTTTTTGTCACTTTTTTGTTCAGTCTGAGGAGGAAATCGAAGGAAGAAATTAGGGTTGATATTGTTTTGTTTTTGATTGTTTATTGTTTTTTACTATACAAACAAACTATGAATCAGGTGTGCATGAGGAGAGAGTCTGAATGAAACATCCTACTTTTGGACATGTCTACCCATTTAATTTTACTTAAACTATTACAGCATCGAACATGTACATGGCAGTCTTAGTAAACTTAAACTGTAAATGTTAATGAACTGTTGCTATTTTTGGGGGAGAAAATGTATCCAACTTTAACTTCTTATCTCTTTTTGTCTGAGGTGAAATTAGAATGACCTCATTAATAAATGATGTAGTCAAAAGCTGTCATGGTTTGAAATGTTGTGGACATTTTTATTATGTAAAAGAATCAGATAGTAATGCAAATGCAGCTCTATAAAAGTGGCAGAGTTGCAAGCCAGAGATAAAGAATCAGTATTTGACAGTTTCACCCCAAATGTCTAAACACTGGTTTGAGGTCTACACTTGTTGCGCTTAGTAGACATGTAGACACACACACACACACACACACACACACACAAATACACACACGTACACACACACACACACACAAACACACATATACATACACGCAGTTGCCTTCTTACCATTCTTGTAACTCATTCACACACTCATGTGTTGTGTAAATGCAATACACACCGACGACTTGTGGGAAAAAAAATAGAAAAACTCCTAATTTCCCCTTTGTGTTGTTTGTCATTCCTGTGCTGCCCTTGAGTCTCCCGCACTTTGCTGAATTCATCCTCTAGTGCTGTGTATCGCTGCATATCGCCAAGCTGCTCCCAGGGCCTCGCAGGCCATCAATAATGCAGACCTGTAGACAAGACAGTGGAGGTGACAGAGCGGGTGTCATTTCTAGCCAGATTATTCCTATTGATCTCTGATCCCAGGGCTGCTTCCTGGGTTTTCGCCTTGACAGTTGCTGTCTTGTGTTGTGTTGTGTGTGTGTGTGTGTGTGTGTGTGTCAAGACTGGGGACCCGCCAGCTGTAAGAAGTATATCAGGGTATAAACTTTCTGTGTGTGTGTGTGTGTGTGTGTGTGTGTGTGTGTGTATGTGTGTGTCTGTGAGTTTCTGTGGGTTTGTATGCTGAGACTACCATAGCAGACCAGAACAGTGAGCTGTAAGCAATGTATCAGGGTGTAAACTTGTATGTGGGTATGTTTGTGTGTGTGTGTGTGTGTGTGTGTGTGTGTGTGTGTGTGTGTGTATTACTGTAACTGTTAGGCAGTATGTGAAGGAGTAAAGTCTCAGTGTAATCCACAGAGTCTCTGGGCTGATGGCAGTCACACAGGTTAATATCTCAAGATTCAGTGTGCATCTCTCTCTCTCTCTCTCTCTCTCTCTCTCTCTCTCTGTCTCTCACACACACACTCACACACACACTCTCACTCACACACAGGCCCATTGTTTGTCATTTATTCACACGGAATTGATCACATACATATGAAACACAAGCACTGCATACAGGCACACTAGCACAAAAAATATGTGCCTCCACACACACACACACACAATCACACACACACACATGCGCATAGACAGTCACAGAGTGCAATCTCTTTTCTTGCGTGGTCTTTAAATCCTTCTGTCTCCATGTCTATCTCTGTCTTATCACTCTCTTCTCTGGAGTCATCTGAATGTTTGAGACATTAACCAAAACTCGGCACCCAACAGTAATGCCTTTTTAAAGGGGACATAGAGTTGATGCTTTTTAAAGGGGACATGGAGTTGATGCATTTTAAAGGGGACATGGAGTTTCCAAAGAGCCTCACGAGTCCCTCAGACTTCTATTACCCTTCACAAAAACTCCACTAGCGCTGACACTACCATAAATCACCAGCCCCATCAAACTCAGCTTCACACCCCTCCCCAAACACACACACACACACACACACAGAGAGTAAGACGTCTCGACCGACCGTGCCCTCAAGCTCGGAATGCAAACTTGCATCCTGTAATCGGCGGGATGAAGTCTCCCGCAACTGATCAATATCCAGTCAGAGTTCTGCAGGGCTTGTCATCACCCACATCACAGACTGCCCTTGATTAAACATCACACTTTATTTCTGTCCCATTTCCATGGGAACTTCACAGGACATTACAGACAAACTGAAAAATGACATTTAAATGTTGTTAGTGATCATCTGACTTCTAGAAAAAAAAAGACTTATCGACATATCGATCTGTCTATCCATCTGCCTATTTACAGTCTAAGTTACGAAATTAATTAATTATGTTTGTTTAAATATTATATAGAGAATATATATTTGGAATCATATTGCGCCAGCGCACACCCTTCACAGCCAGGCTTTATATATTAAATATAGAATATGATATTTATTGTGCAAAACTATGGTGACGTAGTAATTGTATGTATTTGTTTGCTGTAGGTACCATATCGGTGAACAGTCGGCGCACGCCCTTCACTGCCAGTGGTGAGAGCGAGATTCTGGATCTGGAGGGGGAGATGTACCTGGGTGGGCTCCCGGAGAACCGGGCTGGGCTCATCCTGCCGACCGAGCTTTGGACCGCCATGCTCAACTACGGCTACGTGGGCTGCATTCGGGACCTGTTCATTGACGGCCGCAGCAAGGACATCCGGCAGATCGCCGAGGCACAGAATGGTGCCGGCATCAAGCCCACGTGCAACCGCCAGTCGGGCAAGCAGTGTGAGAACTACCCGTGCAAAAACAAAGGCGTGTGCAAGGAGGGCTGGAACCGTTTCATCTGTGACTGCACCGGTACCGGCTACTGGTCCCGCACCTGCGAGAGGGGTGAGTTCAAATTCTTAGTATCAACACATAAACCTTTAATGTAGCCTGAATTAGTTAGTTTTGAATCAGTAGTTTTAAAGACTTACTGTATTAGTATCAACACATGATGAACTATAATGTAGGCTATATTGCTACTGCGGCCTTAATAGCATATTGGGATGACGTAAACGATGGCAAACATGCTCTGAAAGTTTGATGGTTGGAAACGACTACTTGAGAGAGTAAAAAGAAAAAGAAAATATCTTTTTTATTCTGTTTGTTTTGTATTTAAGGTAAGATACAAGAGGGCTTTTAAAGTGCCCTTTCAGAGAGCCACTCAGGCAAATAATCTAATGCTGGCTTTTAGTGACTAGAGCTGAGCACTGCACAGCATCTTGCGCCGCTCCATGCCGAAAGAGAAAAAGACAATGAAGAAAAAGACGAGTGCAGATTGCCTGCAAGTGTGAAAATCCTGCAAAGTCCGATAGATTTGCCGAGAGGGATCCCTGATTGACAACATTTATCCCTGCCTGAGTCTGCTAAGAGTCTATTTCAGAGGCACTCTCCTGTTTGTCTGTGTAATTATCACAAAGGCCTTCCTGAGCTGCACGTATGCCACCTCACCTCACTCAGGTAGTCTAGACAGAATCCTGCTGAAGAGAGAGGACATTATGTTCTTGTGTTTGCTCCAGTCCAAATACAATAGAAACGCTCCTAATTGTGACGCATTGCTCTGCTAGTGTTTGTTTGACTTTTTTTTCACGTTGAACACTCAGGTGCACAGTCACAATTATGCTTGCCGCAAAAGATTTTACTTAAAACTTCATCGGAGTTTAGTATACAGTTGTTATATACAGTTAAAGAGGGGCTAAGCAACGTTCTGTTTTTCTCTCTCACGAGCTCCCTCTAAAGACTGCTGTATTGCATTGTATTGCACTGCATTCTATTGGAGGCGGACCGCGCTGCTGAACATTGCAAGTGCTGTATCTACCGCTATTTGCCACGGTGGCGCATTCTACACCGTTCGTTCGCCGTTTAATGACTCATTTTAGCATCCTAAACAGTATGAAACGGATTAATTAAATGAAAAATGTTGCATAGTGGGCCTTTAAATATATCTGTGTTTTTTTTTTACACCTAATGCATCCAGCTTCCCCTGTAGACCATAGAATGTGGTCTAGTCAGTGTGTGGCAGTTTGGCCATAGAACTAGCACCAACACCTCCTCTCTCAGTGTCTTGTTTTTGTTTGTTTGTTTGTTTACTTCTTTTCCATGTTTGTTTTTTGCTCTCCTGTCCGCTTGCTGAGTGCCAGGCCCGGTTATCTGCTGTGGCAGCTGTAGCTGTGCATCATTCTGGTGCATCATGCTGCTGCCTGACAGAGGGACAGTCCTCAAGAGTCCCTGACCGTGTGAAAAATGTGTATTTGGGACTGTGTGGACACATTAAATGTCTGTATATGTTAACAGTATCCAGGCACATAAGACTGTGCAGTATCACTCCTGCAAACTGCAAAAACTTGTGCATCAAATGCAGTTTTTGCGTCTGTACTTTGATTCCTGCATGTATTCCTAACCTTTGCTGTGTCCATATACACAGATAATGCGTGAATAAAATGCATGTATCCGTATTCAGACATTTACAGCGTTGCATCCTCAAAAACTCCCAGGGTGGAGTTTTCCTGGCTATCCCCACATGCCCTTTGTACTTTGGTACCTGCATGTATTCAGAAATTTGCCGTGACCACATACACAGAAAATCTGAATAAACTGCATGTATCTGTATTGAGATATTTACAACATTTGAATCCCAAATTCTCCCTCCACCTCTGCGTAGGGTGGAGTGTCACTCTCCAACTCACACGGGTGTTGCGTGGCGCCGGTCGTGTCACTGTACGACACAGTGTGATGCCGCGTTCTCTGTGCTTGCTGGGTGCACTCTATCATTCGTGTCCGAGGGGCTGCCACCAGACACAAACATGGCTCTGCGCGAGTGTCACTCATCTGTCTGTCACCGCAGCCAGCGACAGGGCTCTCCACAGCAGTTCACTCCCAATGCAGCTTACACACACACACACACACACACACACACAAACTGCAGCTAGCGATACAGCACTCCACAATTCACTCCCAATGCAACACAGACACACACACACACACAAACGCACACACACACATACACACATATAAACACACACACCAGAGCTTGCAATAGTGCTCTCAACAATTCACTCCCAAAGTGGCTGCAACGTACTGTGAACAACTTAGGCCTAAAACCTCACACGCTTGCACACAAACACACACACACACACACACACACACACACACACACACACACACATCACAGCTAACGATAGAGCTCTCCACTCCCAAAACGGCTAAAACATACTGTAAACTCCGGCTACGCGTATGATTTACAGCGTGCACACACACACACATGCACACATACACACACAAACACAGACATACACGTACACACACATTTACATACACACTCACACACAGACACACAAACTAGAGTACTGTATGTACACACACACCCACACCATCTCTGTGCTAATGGCAGAGGTACTTTTACTGACTGACTGACTGACTGAACAGCTGACAATTCAGCTCTGATCCAATATGTCCCAAAATAAGCAATCCATTAGATTAATCTGTAATTCACATTAAATTTAATAAAAATAATTTACCAATACAACAGTTTAATCTGATGACTCTTCTCTGCATGAGTAACAGTGTTACAGAAAGATGGCTGTAAGTGTTCCTTTACCTGCCCCCACCTGATCCAGCAAGGCCATCACACACACAAACACTGCATCATGCACACACAGATACACATGCATACACACTCACACACACACACATACACACGCGCACACACACACACACACACACACACACACACACACACACACACACCTTTCCTCCTCTCCTCCTCTCAGACCTCTACACCTAACCCTCTGCTGGATGGCGTCCATGCCACTGGTCTTGCTGGTGTTGGTCCAAAGCCATTAGCTACTGTGCGGGTCCTTCCGAGAGGCAGACTATCTAGGGAGACACAGCACTGGCAGGGCCATGGTCTGCTGTCCTCTCTCTGCCAGAGATACACATACACACACATGCATGTGTGCAGACTATTGAACAAAATGCATTAAAAAAAATGTGAATGTTCAGGGTTGCCAAGTATGCTCTTACATGTGAATAGATAGATAGATAGGTAGATAGATAGATAGATAGATATAGATAGATAGATAGATTTCCATAATTATTTCCATTTCTTTGAATTTTGGTGCATTAATTAAACAGTAGAGCTAGTTATTAAATTGGGCTATATGTGTAGGGGTTAGTGAGTCTACGCTGGGATGCGGCTGTATTTCACCTGCTGGGTCCCTGGGTTATCTCTGCTGTCAGCTTAAGCTGAAGCTTCCTGGAGTCTGGCCTGATTGCAGGATTCCCTTAGCAAAGTGTTATTTAAGTCTGTTATTGGAAATCATATCTGCCTGGCTGGAACTGTAAATTTGAAGCCTGTGAATGGAAACATGTGGCCGAGCGGTCGATAGCCCACCTCCCACTTTCCCTCTAGTTCTAGACAACGGTAAATCTGTTCACCCTATACCCCCGCTAAGCTATTCTAGGGTGAAACCTCGATACACACCTCGATGTGTGTGTGTGTGTGTGAGTGTGTGTGTGTGTGTGTGTGTGTGGTGGTGTGTGTAGGGGGGTGGGGTGGTCACAGTCGAGATAGGTGCAAACTCAAGCAAAAAGGCTGGAATTACAAGCGTGATACCATCATAGTGTCCATAAATCCTATCTGATGTTCTGAAACGCACAGATCAGGAAATATGATGGTGCCTGATGCGTGCACACACACACACACACAACCACAAGGTCATATCACCTGCAGTGGGTATTTTGTTCCTTTTTTATGTCAATTACTTGTGGTTTTATTATCATATTATAAGGCAGAAATTTAGATAAAATAATGTTCTCTTTTGGTTCTGCATTAAATGTGTTTCACTTTGTGACAAATTTGTTTAGGCACCATGCAAGGGATAGGCATTCAGAAACACTCTCATCATAGGCTACATTATAGATAAAAGTGAAAGTAATAAAAACATAGTTTAACTTTTTTTTTTTTTACTTTTTATCATTTTTGTAGAGTTTTGGCAGCACCGTGATATGAAGTCTATAGCGTTTTAATGGGATGCATGGAAAAGATCCGTCATGCCCGTGGTACTGTAGAAAAGGGGGTAACTTTGCTCTTGAGTACATTTGAGCAGAGATATTGTTGTTCCCGCTCTCCAGCTGAGATGCTCCCGTAGCTACCGCACCCTGTGGTACGCCGCGCCGAGCAATCAGGCAACCAATTACCCTTACCTGCTGGAAACATATGTGGTGGCAAATAGCTCATTTGCGGCACCCGAGGCAGGCCAGCCGGTGGTGCGGCTTGGTTTGGAAACTAGTTTGGCCCAGATGCAGTTCTGGTGTGGTCCGTGTGAAGCCCAAATAGGGCCGATCTGAACCAGATCTGAAACAGACCTGGAACAGTGTTACGGCTTTGGCGGTGAAAGAGGTTTGAGAATAATGCGTCCACAGATGCGGTACACATACTGTATACCGACGTGTGAGCGTGTGTGACATTGTGTGTTCATTCCATGTGTGTGTCCTTCACACCCCACACCTCTCCCATAGGCATTCACGTGTGAAAACACTAAACAAGAAAGTTTATAGGCTGTATGCTGGCAAACTGTGTGTGTGTGTGTGTGTGTGTGTGTGTGTGGTGAGTATTGACATGTGGGTTGGGAGTTTTTCCCACCCTCCCATGAGTCTGCTGGCCAAAGCACTCAGGCACCATGAAGGTCACCCCTCGGTGGCCCTCAGCTGACTTCAGATCAAGGAGGACCACACAGTTTTGCAGATTTTTACAAAGGCACAGCCATGGCCACCCGTCTATCTTCATCACCATTCAGGTCACACCTGCAGTATGTGGGCTACATGAACCCCTCTGCATTCCAGCCTCTATTTAACCATTTTTTTTGTCTTAATGAGTTTTAATTAGTGTACAGACTTAATTATGTACACTGCAATATTGTGTATATATATGATACCAACAGATCACTATTTGAGACTACACACAGTTTCAGGCAACTTAGATGTGCCAACTACAACCAGTGGTGAGGGGAAGCTGCCTATCCTAAAATAAAGTTCATTTCCTTGATGATTTCTGATTACAAATAGCTGCAGATTACAACATATATATCTCCTAAGACCCCTTTAATAACTCCAAGATGAGGAAAATAAAATTACACCTGCCTGGTTCTGGGCTCCTTAAAGGTGGATTCCATCTGTCACCCTTGCAAAGACAGAACCTGGAACTTAGCGAGCGCTGCGAGGGGTGTCGCCAGGGGAGGGAAGTAGGAGGGGGGTTTGGGGGGTTGAGTTTAGGGATTAGGGTTAGAACAATCGTAAGGGCCTGACACTGATAGGGGGGCCTAAAGAACTTTATAATGATATAAATCAATGTTTGGAGGCCCAAAATGATGTTCCGTCATAGGGCCCAAAATTTCTAGCGGCGCCCCTGAGTGCTTCAGCCCTCTCTGGGTCACACAGCCAGTCAGGTAGGGTAGGCGTGCTACACGTGTGAGCACAGTGAGGATGCACAGTACTTCTGTTCCATCTTAATGAGATCACTCGAATCAGTCCTATCAGTGGAATCAGGTCCTCGGCCATCTAGGCTATGACTCGCCTACACGGTGGAGGGACCAGTCACTCATGGATGGTTGGGGGTTTCTAAAAAATAAGAAAGAAATGAGATAGTTTGTTAATTTGTTACATGCATCTCTAACAGACCTACAGCTGGAAACATGTAGTGACACACTTGTCAAATGGCCAAATTGTCTCAGCAGATAATATGGAATGGCTGGAGCATAAACTCTAAGGCTCTATTTACATGGCTCTAGATTTGAATAAACTATTGTTTGGTCTGTTTGGGCCTTCTTTCTACATTCATCTTCTGTGGATTTATCCAATTAAATATAAAATAATTGATAAATAAAAAAAGGGAAAAAAAAGGTAAATGAAATGGTAGAGAAAACAAATCTGGTTATAGAAATATCTAGATATGCGTACGTGCAGCTCAATTTTGTTTTGTTTGTTTGGATCCAATTTAATTATTAAGTATTGATTTTGAAAAAAAAAATCTAATCTGTTGTTAACAAAATACAAAAGTGTAGTGTCTTAAACAAACACTGCTCAATGTGAGGATGACTGTTCATATTTAAGTTCTGGGCACAGTCTTGAGAGAAATGATTTGTACACGTCAAAACAAAATGTCCATCACTAAAAATGACTGCTAGTGAAATTACTTTGATTACCGTGTTATCGCTTCTCTGAGTGTTTTCCAGCAACATCCCTGTTGCTATGACAACCAGTGAGGCCTGTGGCATAATGAGACCCTATCCTCTAATCTACTTGAGTTTTACTTAGGATGCCAATTTGAGGCTATTGTCACTTAGTTGGCAAGCCAGGGCCTGTGTTTGTGTGTATGTGTGTGTGTGTGTGTGTGTGTGTGTGTAGATGAGCAGAAATTGGTGCAGGGGATATTTGTGTAATGCAAACTTTAAATGCACACACATACACAGTGCACACAAACACACATACACACACATTTAATGCACACAAGCACATAAAAAGGTGTGGAGTGAGGATACATTTTGGGGCCCAAGTATCAGGAGAGTCAATCTGAAGCAGATCATCCTACATATCACTGCTTTACCTCTCTCTCTGGCTCTCTTTCTCTCCCTCTCCCCAAACTCTCTCCATTTCTCTCCCTACCCTCTCTGTCCTCACTTTTTTTCTCTCTCTCCATCTCTCTCCCTTTCTCTCTCTAACTTCTCGGTCCTCTCTCATTCTTAATCTCTGTCTCTCTCTGTCTCTCTCTCTCTCTTTCCATCTTGCTCCCTTTCTCTCAGTACCCCCACCTCTCTCTCGCTTCATCTCTCTCCCTCTCTCCATCCTTCTCTCTTTCTCCCCATACCCTCTCACTCTCTTTCTCATGATGAACCTTCTCCTCCCCTCGTTGTCCCCTCCTATCCCCTGCAATTTCCATGATTTCATGCCTCACAGAAATCAGCTCACATTCACTCAATTTCCTCTAACCTCAAGTCAAGTTTTCTCATGTGTGTGTGTGGGGGGTGTGCATGTGTGCATTTGCGTGGATATTTGAGGTAGTGTTTGAGTGTGTGTGTGTGTATGTGTGCATGTGCACACGTTTGTGACGTTGTGTTTGTGTGTGTGTGTGTGTGTGTGTGTGTGTGGTTGTGTTTGTGTGTGTGTAATCAAGTTGAATAAGCAATCAGGCTGTCTAAAAAAATGTCCTGAAAAAGGGATGATTAAAGTTGTAAAACACTAGGTCTGCAGTTCTCAGACAGACCTACAGGTGGCATCCTGTAGTGACACACACTGGTCAAATGACCATTGTCTTTCAGCAGATAATATGGAATATGGTATGGCTGGAACATTAACACCTCAAGCTCTGTCCAATGAAATAAATAATTGATAAATAAAAATAATGTGGTCATAGAAATATCTAGATATGTGTAACTGGAGGCCAAATTTGTTTTGATGACAGTGTTATGTTTTGTCATGAAACCTTGAGCGCAGATTTGTAAGCTGTTGCAGTGAATGTGAACACTTAAAGAACATCACCAACAGAACAACAATGATAGAACATCTCTGAGAGAACATGTCTAATAAGAACATCTGAAGAACTGAGAGTAAAATGTCCTATTAAAACCTAGTGTTTTAACATGTTACTATTTGTTTGGGAAATGAAGGAAGGACAGAACAGACGTGTGAAAATTGCCTCTCCAACAGTTTGCAAGAAAAAAAAGAGTAAAAAAGGACTGTCTTTGGCCATGTCTACAGCACCCGACCAGGCCCTTGGGTCTGTGGAACATGTCCTGTTTGATCAGGTCCTCAGGAGGAGTAGTGTCTCACCTTGTTGGCCTGAGGCAGACGTGTCCCTTATTGATATAAATGTGTACTGGACAGCCAGACAGTAAAGTCCCTTTAGTGTGGATGAAGACACCATAGGCACCCGGAGACTGGTTGTTACGCGCACCAGTGAATCTGAGGTGACAGGATACATGCATGTACTCACACACACAAACACACACACACACACACACTTGTGTACACACACACACACACACATATCAGCAAACACACACACACACACACACACACACACACACACACACACTCAGTAAATACACAACTACACACACATGTCAGTTCAACATGCCAGTTTTTGGTCAGCTGTGGACCTGACATACAGTAACTCTTCCCTAACCTAGTCCAGTCAATATGGAAGTGCCCAGATAGCACTAATTTAATATGAAACACATGATTGGATTCTGAGGTTAAACTGATATTTCTCTTGTTTGACCTCATACTTTGAGTACAGTATGTTGTGCTGCATAAGCTAATCATCGGCAGAAAATACTCAGATCAGAACCCAGAGCCTGGGAATTATTGTGTAAGTTGAAATGAAGTATCCTCACATGCAAATTGCTGATATTTCATCTGGTTTCAAATAATTGGTGATAATTGAACACAGACTGTTCAAAGGGAGGACTCAGAGTTAATTAATCGGCATCGTTCATTGCCTCCTAAGTGTTTAGCATATCAAATAAAGTCTTCCTGATGCTATCAGGGCCTGACTTACAGTAGAGTAAATTACTTCCAACCCTGGGCCGTTTTAATCAAAGTTGGCAAAAAGTGTCAGGAACTGGGGACGGGGTGGGTCAATCAGATAGCATTGAAAACGTTCTTTTTTTTTTCTACAACCATTGCTCAAATAAATGAAACTACATTATGCAGAGATGGCCTTTTATCATAAGCCGTTCCTATCATGTTGATAGATCCGGGCGAGCAGATGTGCACGGTGAGTCACAGTGTTTCATCAAGCTGCATGGCAGCCTCGTCAAAGAGAGAATAACCTGTAGTGTCATGGGCAGGGGGAAGGATCATTCAAGTCAGCTGTTAATATTCTCTGTTAATACATGCGCTAGATTATAATTTTGGAGATTGTAATCCACCGCAGTGGTTACTGTATGACATCTGGGTTGCTGTGTAAAAACACTTACAATAGAAAACCTGTTTTACTGAAGTTTTGGCAGAAATGTGCCTAGCAATGCACTGACTAACAGGTAAAAACCATGACTAGATCTAGAATAAGATATTATTGCTGTGTAGACCCCCTAAATATTTATATCTTACAGCAGATACTTGTCACAACTGAAGGGCCTCTCTGGCCGCCTTATTTTAATAAGACACTTAAGATAAAAGTGTTTTTGAAATGCGACCAAATCTACTTTAATGTGTTCCAAAGAAGGACTTGGATTTGTGTATAAGAGTCTTACACAAGTGTAAGTAAGTAATTGAAAAGTTCCCTTGCAAAATCCTCCAAAACTCTTGCAACAATCAATTTTCAGAAATATTATTTTTATTTTCTGATAACTTTCAAGTAATCTTTATCAATCTCTATTATTTGTAATATCACTGCAATTTTTAAGGTAATTATTTAAGTCAAAACAATCCAAGTGAAGTGAGGCCGATAAGGAAGATTCTAGAAAATGATTCCATAAATTCTTATCAAATGGACTTTTGCATCTGAAGTTTACTGTTTGTACTTCAATTTAAATGTAACACTTTTCATAGACAAAAAACAAATGCTTTACAGTGGCAGGGTATTGAATAGTACACAGTAGGTCTGAAAAGCCTCCCTCCAAAAACAGTTAAAAACACAATAGTGGTTAGATTCTTTTTTAGGATTCCTCAGATGTTAATGGCACGGTAAACTTGGGCAGATGTGACAGACGTGGTGTTACTGGACTTGATCCCCCGAGTGATTGGGGAGCCAGCACAGGTGTTAAAAAGTGCACTCATGCATACATACACACACAGTATCACTATTCCCATGCAACACACACACACCTCTCTCTCTTTCACACATAAACACATACACACTCCCCCGCACTGCCTCCACATCCTTATCCAGAGGCTTTCCTGCAGTAGATGTTAATGAGAAAAGACAACAGATCTGACACCTCTAGGACTGGTTAAAAAAGTGTGTGTGTGAGTGTATGTGTGTGGCACAGTTCTAGCATAATGCTTTAGGACATTGACCAGTATGCTAGCACTTTTAGCATTTTTTTTGGCGTGTGTGTGTGTGTGTTTCCATCAGAAGTCTCGTGTGTGTGTGTGTGTGTGTTTGTTTCCATCTGAGGTGTCCCTTGAGTGTGTGTGTACTTTGTGTGTGTGTGTAGTGTGTGTTAGTGTGTATGCTTGTGGCCTGCTTCTGTCTTTGCCTTTCTGCTCAATGTGTGCTTCTGTCTTCCCCAATAATTACGTGTCAAGGTTATTTTCTGATGCATCACACACTTGGCTAATCAGCCACTGAGACATGGAGGAGGGGAGCAGAGTGTATGTATGTGTGTGCGTTTGTGTGTGTGTGTGTGTGTGTGTGTGTGTGTGTGTGTCTGTTTATTTGTGGGTGTGTCTGAGTGTATGTGTGTGTGTCAGTGTGTCCAAGTGTGTGTGTGTGTGTGTGTGTGTGTGTATGTGTATGTGTATTTGTGGGTGAGTCTAAGTGTATGCGTGTGTCTGAATGTGTCTGAGTGTGTATATGTGTGTGTATTTTTGTATGTGTGTCTGAGTGTATATCTTTGTCTGATGTGTCTCTATCTAAGTGTGTGTTTGTGTGTGTGTGTGTGTATGTGTGTGTGTTTACTACCCCATATCTATATGTGTGTATTTATTGGCACCAATTATGTGTGTGTGTGCAATCACTGATATACCCATACCTGGGTGTGTAATAAATATATGTGTGTGTGTGCGCGCGAGTGAAAGCGATAGAGAAAAAGTGACCCCGTGTGTGTGTGTGTTTGTGCGAGTAAAAATGCATGAAGTACTGCTCCATCAATACATATCGAGCGGTGTGAGGGGGTAAATGGACTGGCCGCAGCGAGGGAATGGTCGCCCGGGCCTCAGGAATAGTAATGAGCCTTTAAATGGTGTTTTTATCACACCACAAAGTCATAGTGACACCATGTAGATTAGTCATCACTAGGCATTCACAGCCATTGCCTCAGCTGCTTTAAATTATCCCTTTCTCTCTCGCTCTCTCTTTCTTTCTCTCTTTCTCTGTTTCTCTATCTCTCTTTCACACACTCTCTCTCTCTCTCTCTCTCTCTCTCTCTCTCTCTCTCTCTCTCTC
>JAGFZM010002190.1:511902-529182 GCA_017657215.1 Limnothrissa miodon
AAACATGAGAATTAATTCCAAATACTTTGACATGACTTTAGATGTTTATTTTTCTCTTAAAGAGAACAATTCAAAACAAACTTCTAGATTTTTGCTCTGCTGTCTTTCTCAAAACAATTCTTAGTGCCATGTCAGCGGCCCCTAGTGGTGCCTTAGGGAAGTGCAGTAGCCACTGCACGGTGCTAGTGTCTGTTGGATCGCGGCTGTTTGCTCCCACTTTTCTGTTGCGGTTGACGACACATGACCCCACCAGCCACCTGGAACCCAACCCAGATGACTAAGTGAATCACATCACTGATCAAACGCCAAATTCAGACATCAGTCTCTATGTGTACTGTAGAAAGACACTCTCAGAATAATTATAGTGTAATTGAACTATGCCTCTGTTGTGTTGGCTCTTCAAAATCTTTTCAAAGACCTCTAGCTCCCTGATGAAAGGCCATCAC
Organism: Limnothrissa miodon; assembly: GCA_017657215.1. Lineage (NCBI taxonomy): Eukaryota > Metazoa > Chordata > Actinopteri > Clupeiformes > Clupeidae > Limnothrissa > Limnothrissa miodon. The sequence goes on from JAGFZM010002190.1 coordinate 512,349, forward strand.
CATCTTCTTGCTAAATATCAGACATATGTTTTAATAGCCTGTTTAGCCAACAAGCTGGTGTGAAGGTGGAGGAGCTTGAGTTTTTGAAACGCTTTTTTTGAAAACTCATCAAAACGCCTGCAGATTAGCCTGCAGATAAACTCTGGGTTGGAGGATCCATGTAGTTGGAAAAATATAAGCGGCCATTTTACAACATCAGTAAAATTTTAGTTACTGTTAAAATACACTGTATCTTAAAAAAAAAATAGAAAAGACAAGCATCTCTAGATGTATTCTAGTTTAGGTATGTTATCTATATGTATATGTTTGATAGAAGTAACACGTAAAACTATAATTGTAAAGAAGTCATAGTCACAAATAGTGTGTGTTGTGAGGACCACATGGGTCTCTCTAAATACTAATGCTCTTAGTGAAAGCCTGAAAAATAAAATGGCCGCCGATCTGCATGTGGACGTCCCCGGAAGGGTGGATTGATTGTTCTTGGATGTCTGCAGCAGTAACCTTGAAGGATGCAATTTCATCTGTCATTTATTCTCCCCCATCTAGACTGTATCAGGATAAACTGTAACTCCAGTAAGTTACCACTCAAGTTTCATTTTGCTCTTGATCAATTGTTGCCCTGCTGATGTGAATGTCTTTGAAAGCCTGCTCTTTTTCCCCACGCTCCCCACTCAACACAGCCCACTCCAGGGTCGCACTAAAGGGTCACAACAGTACAGACAGATAAGCCACCTTAAATTATGTGCTGTATAGTGGTGACTTGATAATCCTTTTCTTCTCCCTTCAGTCCTGTTGAGCGATTTCAGAACTGTCTACAGTAAAAACATGCCTATCTACAGGTTGGCATATAATTCAGTGGCGTATTCTGGATAAATAAACAGATCTGATGGAAGATGTGTAGACGTTCTCAATACATTAGTGTTTTGGTTTTTAATTTTGCTGGACAGTGACACTGAAGGCTTGTCATGGTCAGTGTTGAATACTTCTTTTACAGCAGGAATGTCCATTGACTTTTGAACTAGATAGATACTGTAGAGAAATGAATGGATAAATAGATAGATGGTAGATATAAGGGAACTAATGTCAACTCAGATCAAATAGTCCTGAAAGCCTTATCTAATGATAAATGACATTTATGAGTTACATGTAAGTCTATTTTTTATGGCTATGGTGACATATCCCACATCATTATTGGAGTATCATAGTTCACATTGTCTGTAGCCACAAGCTATCCAAGGCACAGTCTGGTAGTCACCATACTGTAACTCATCTCAGGTTTAAAACAGAGAGAATAATCCAGTAAACTGGAATTAGCCACAACCCCATTATACATCTCCCTGGCTGCTACACAAAGACTTAGTGTGGGGTATAATGTAGATGGGGTTTGGTCTCATAATACTTCAGCATGAATGTACATTCAGTTAAAATCAAGTAAACCAGTAGACATTACCAATATATATATATATATATTGAAAAATATTGGTGGGGACACGCCACCTCTGTCCACCCTAATTCTATGGTCTTGCTCTGTCTACAGCACAGTCCGTACCTCTCACAGTCTCAACCTGAGATGATGCATCCTCTAATTACCACAAGAGGGGGCTCTTTGCTAGTTTTTCAGTAATGTCACAGAATCAGGCACTGCCTGCAGCAAGGGGTGAAATCTATTCTCTGTGGACTTGTTCTGGGCTAATCTCAGCTGCAATTCCTTAAATGGTTGTAATGTGTAGGCGTGATATCAGATGGTGTATGTGAAGATGTCAAGCAATTGATAGCTTAGGCCTAGGGTTAGTATGTTTGAATACACAATGACTATAAGTAGGCTCCTAAATGCTTAATCAGTCCAAGTCGAATTAAAACATTAGTAGATTCAGGCTGAGGCACAGATTGTCCGGTAAAAGCCATGGAAAGTTCTGGATGGACTTTGTGTTGGATCAGAACACAGCGCTGCTCGAATGTGATTTATTTGGACCAGCCCGCTTGGCAGGATTCTGCGCTATTCTTCTGCCAGTTCCTGTCTGGCAGCAGTGCCAATGGTGTGGGTCACCTGTGCCAGCTGTTCCCACACTCTGGCTGGCTATCCATTGTTGTTTTGACGTTTAGTATTCTTAGACCAGAGTTTAGTAGAGTCTGAAAAACGGACAAACTCTAAAAACTGACAAAGTTAGACCTGAAAATAGGATAAAACACCCAAAACTGACGATGATAAGCCTACACGTCCACTTAAGTACAGTACAGTCACTTGGTGAGAAACTCAAAGCTGGAAATGTCTGAATTTCATTGTATACTTTTAAGACCAACTCTTGAATCTGATAGATTTGAGAAAAGTATAGATTAAATGTCATAGTATATTGTAGTATAGTCTTTGAGAAACACTCAAGGCAAGGCATTGATATGGCACATTTCATATGCAAAGGAATTTCAATGTGCTGTACAAAATAAAAGTTTAAAAAAGTATTTAAAGGTAAAAACACAGAAAGATTACACTTTAACATGATAACATGATAAGCTTCACAAGTTAAGTTATTTATCTTTTTGCAAATGTATATTTATCTAACTAACAAGAAAGAAGTACCTTAATCCAATTTAGTATTCATAGCTATTCGGTATTTAAAGACTTCACTTTAGACTACTTTGATAATTGCTCAAAACTGATGAAGATAAACCTTAAGTATTATTATTGACCACTTTTTAAAAAAGTACATTTTAATCAGACTTGAATTAGATTAATCAGATTATGAAGTCACCACAATACTCTCATCTGACAGAAATGTGTTTGGCAGTAAACAGTATGTACTTACAGTAGCCTCCTCTTACAATGATGTCTGAACAACACAGTATTTCTTCCTCAGTGATCTGTTTGCCCTGACCACATGTAATAATCGAGCGAAGGTACAGTATGTTGTAGAAATGTATAATGGTAAACCATTGGATTATTTACATAGCCAATAGCAACAGTGACAGGTTTTCAGTGGACCTAAGGTAAATAAACACAAATTAAGTCTATTAGGCCACATACAATACTATATGCTATAATCCAGCGCCAGCCCAACGATAGATTACTAGTTCACCTGTGTGATCCACACCAAGTGGCTGGTCTTAGTTTAATAACAAATCTATATTTGTGTCTCTCAATCATACAATATTATTCTTTGATTGATGTTTCTTAAACACCTTATTACATCTTAAATTACATTTATTCCAGTAAATTCCAGCTACTTTTACTCATGAATAGGTCTTGCATACCTTCAATGATCATTTATTTAAATGACTTCTAAATAAAAGAGATAAAATATGCATAAAATGATGTAAATTAGAAAAAAAAAATTGAACTGTGTGTATTGAAATGCTAGACTAACCCTTGTGTTGTTTCTTTCTCTCTGAAAGGTAAGCATTCTAACACTTGTGTCATTGCATTGATGTCAATAATGCACAAACTTGTCCTTCTCCTAACTTGTAATCATTTGATATAGGTCTCTGGATAGAATGAAGATAAAACTATTATTCTCAAAACAGATAGTTTAGGTCCTTGATAATGATTGGTTCTTTTACATTTGCTGCCATTATAATGTTCACAATATACCTCGGCTCTGGGTGCAGTTAATTTAGTTAAGAGCAATCTGTTAGTTTGTTCAGCGAGATACAGTAATATTCGCTAAATATAGTATTATAATGCAAAGTCGGGTTGTTTATATTTATTGTAGTACAGTATCTTTAAAGAGATTATTTATATCTATTATAAGCAGATGTTTTTGAGAGTGTAGAATCCAAATATAAATATTTCTGTACTGACTAGGTCAGTTCTTTTATCATTATGTTTCAGAGGTAGATATGAAAGATGCCGCTAAGAGGCATAACAACACATTTTAAACTAGTGTTAGAGTTTGTCTCTAACTAAGAAAACCTAATCCAAATCGTTGTTAAAGATGAATTGTTTCTAGAGGGTTTCAGTCACACAGTTTTGTTCACAGCAGTCTCTGGTTGTGGTTTACACCTGCCTGTGTACTGTGCAGCTCAAAAATCAGGTCGGACCACTGAAATTTTAACCTAGGCTGCTTTTTAAAAATCAGTTTCCTGCAAGGTCACCATGTACAGCCATGCCTTTAGGTAGCGCTGAGAACATTATCTCTGTTGTGTGGGAGCGGTTTGATTCGGTGACTCCTCCTGTTGATAAAAATGTTCCTGTCCTCTTTCTGACGAGCTGAACTTTTAAACGCGTCTTCAGTGGGCTTGGCCTTTCTGTAGAAGCCAAGGGAATTATTAGCCTTAGGAGAGAGTCGCGGTTGCCTAGGAAACCATAGCATGCGGTTCCAAACATTGGCCTGATGAGTTAAACAAAATGGGATTCCCTGTGTTTACCCTGGTGTTGCACTTAACTTCATCACCTATGGTACACAGCACTTAATTGTGTTCAACACTAATCTAATGAATTTTAATTTGTATAATCATGTAAAATAATGTTTGCAAACCATATAATAAAACCACAAAAAAATCATATTTATTTCTATTTATCTCATTTAATTGAACATTGAATGGTATAACAAGACCTTATGAGTAAAAGTCAGGGTATATTGTAGGCCTACTTTAGAAATGACAATGTGTTTCTTTTAGGAAGAAGAAATAATTGGTGAAGTGATAATGAATGATTATGAAGCTGTGCTCAATCAAACCTTTGCCACTTAACACAAAATGAACTTGAAACAAATGCATAAAGAGTAAATACCTCATTTGGTACAGAAGTTTTAAAAGTCAAGAGATAAATTGATTTGGCATCCCTTGCATGGCATTTACTTGAAGTTGTTTTGGCAACACCAAAAGGGAAGCAAAGGTTTGATTGGCCAGTAACAGACCTACATTAACTTTGTGCTGACCCATCATCCTCAGGCAAGGGACCCGAAACGCTGTATGCCGGGCAAAAGCTCAATGACAATGAGTGGCATACGGTACGCGTGATCCGGAGGGGTAAAAGCTACAAGCTCTGGGTGGACGATGATGTAGCCGAAGGTACTTGCTCCTGGTTTTGATCCCGAAAAATCTGCTTTACAGCATAAGAGCGGCCAATGATAGAAGACACACAGAGAAACTCTGTGTGCGTTATGACAAATGGGACCTGACTATACAATAGAGGTCCCTTTAACCCTTTTCAGCAATAGTCAGGGTCGTCTGACACCTACTGTACAGTCGTATGTCATATATGTATGTGTGTATGTGACAGTAAAATGAAATCTTATGAATTATGAATCTTATGAAATCTTATGAAATGGCCACTAGATAAGTATTCTGACGAGGATGATGATGATGTTATGCCATTTGGATATTTCATAAAATCCATGAAGTAATGTTCTCGAGTGTGTTTATGCTTTAAAAACATTTTTTTTTTATCAGTGTGTTCTTGTTGCATAACCTAATGAAACGGTTGATGATACACACCCTAACTGCAGTGAAAAGAACTTAATAGAACAAAATATGAGGTCATAGCAATTTACCCAGTTTTATGGCGCTCGAGGCCAACACATTACATAAGCATCAGGAGAGATGGAAAATTTTAAGCAGTCTTTAAGCTTGGCTGACATAATGTTGCTTTTTGGAGAGATCTCAAATAGCAGTTCATTGGAATGTATAGGTTGTTATTTGGCCTGATGCTGTGTCGACCTAGAGTGGCATCATTATAGAGCAGCCTAGTTAAGGGTAAATGCATGCAGACGGTTGGTCGTATTAATGTGATGCCTCAGGTACATTCTGAGGTTGCATGCAGACAGGCAGAATCACAACCCATAAAGTATCTACAGTACATATGGATGCTGTGTGGGCTGAATGAGTTAAATGGTTAGGCCATCTCAGATTGATGCAGCAAAGAGTAATTCCTACTGTATGCATGTGTTTTTTTCCTCACAATAAAAAAAAAAAAAACATTAGTTGAATGGTAACAGATTATTGGTAACAGGTCTGGAGTGATTTAAGTTACATTCTTTTATCATTCCCAAAATCACTCTTAAAATGATTCCAATGGAATTGTTGCATATGTTCATTCTGCAGTTAGAGAGATATTTATTTGTCGTCATAGTTATTCTTATTGTTATTATTCTTGATGTGAACTGTCCTTTAAAGGAAAACCTGTTTGCAGAGGAAATTGTTAAGTTGTTGTTTAGTGTTTGTTTGTTTGTGTTTGTGTTTACCCTGTCGGTGGACCTACAGGTCAGATGGCGGGCGACCACACACGGCTGGAGTTCCACAACATCGAGACGGGCGTGATGACAGAACGGCGCTTCGTCTCCATGATCCCGTCCAGCTTCATCGGGCACCTGCAGAGCCTCAAGTTCAACGGCATGCTCTACATCGACCTGTGCAAGAACGGCGATATTGTGTACTGCGAGCTCAATGCCCGCATCGGCATGCGCTCCATTATCGCCGACCCTGTAACCTTCAAGACCAAGACCAGCTACCTGAGCCTCCCCACGCTGCAGGCCTACGCCTCCATGCACCTCTTCTTCCAGTTCAAGACCACGTCACCCGACGGCTTTATCCTCTTCAACAGCGGAGACGGCAACGACTTCATTGCAGTCGAGCTGGTCAAGGGGTGAGCTAGTCGAGAAACATGGTTTTTATTTTACTCAGATCACTCAGTGCTAGACAGGCCACAAAGTGCTTTTGACTTTACCATAAGTTTAATGGAGCAAAAGGGAACTATACTTGTTGTTTCTCTTTGGTGAGTTGATTGGTTTGTTTGTTGGGATAATAAGCTCATTTCTGTTTTCTAAAGGAACAAATCTTTGTTTTGCTTGTGTGTTTGTTTTGTAGGGATTCTAAATTCATGTTTTTGTTTTGTACAGGAAGATGGAAAGAACAAAAACCTTCAGAACAGCTAATCTATGAACAATCAAACTGAATGTGCTTTGTCATCACTTCACTTTGTCTGCCATGCTGTCTTTCGCCACAGGTACATCCATTACGTGTTTGACCTGGGCAACGGCCCCAATGTCATTAAGGGCAACAGCGACAGGGTGCTTCACGACAACCAGTGGCACAACGTTGTCATCACCCGCGACAACAACAACGTCCACACTCTGAAGGTGGATGCTAAGGCAGTGAGTCAAGCAGTCAACGGTGCCAAAAACCTGGACTTGAAAGGTGTGCATCCGACTCTAAAAAACGGGCTGATTCGACACAAAGTGGTGTCCACAGTGAACGTCGCGCCGTCGTTCACATGTCCTGACTCGCCTCTGAGCATTCGCCTCACTTCCTGTATGCCTTTCTCTCTCATGTAGGTGACCTCTTTATCGCTGGCTTGGGGCCCGGCATGTACAACAGCCTTCCTAAGCTGGTGGCCTCGCGGGACGGCTTCAAAGGATGTCTAGCATCAGTGGACCTGAACGGGCGGCTCCCCGACCTGATTAACGACGCGCTTTTCCGCAGCGGGCAGATCGAACGTGGATGCGAAGGTACCCCCTCCTCCTCCTCTCGTGCTGACAGTAACGCTATCTCTAGCTCAGGGGGTCCATTCTTCCTCATGAACTCCAACAGTAGCACCAACAGTAGCTCCACCCTGCTCACGCCACCCCATCCGTCTGTCCTACTAACTCTGCTTGCCGCCTCCCTCACCCACTCTGCCATCTCATAGGCCACCTTTTAGCTGCCCACCTGGCCGACTCATCCTCTTATAGGCCACATTGGTCACACAGTGATGATGTCATCAGCCATGTCTTCATGCACATGTGCATTTTTTTTTTGTTCCTTTTGTTTTCTAACATCTTTCCGGTGTAGTATTGGTGTAGACATAGTAATGTAGGGATAGATAGACATAGTCAATTAGGTTAAACAGGACTGTTTGCATTTTGTATGTGCTGTATAAGTAATTGTGGAGCAAAAACAAACTAACAGAAAAAGGTAGAGTTAGACGAGGATAGTGTCACAATAGTTCCAGCTCTGGCATTAAGCAGTATTGTATGAATGTTAATGTTGTGTTACATCTTAACACAATCTAGGTCTCTCTAGATGTTTTTATTCAACAAAATCAATACATATATACTGGCATAATGCCTCAGGTCCAATTAAAATACAGAAAAAATATCTTCATTCTTTGTTAGAATGTTATTCTATTGTCATAGGAGATAAATTATACATTTCTAAGAGTAGCCTACATTTAGAAGACCACTTGTTAGCCCAAGGATCTTCAAACAAAGACCAACTAAACTTATCCCTCAATGGGGTTGGGGTGTTATATATCTGCCAGTTTGAATAGAAAAGATATACTTTAGGTTTGAATGTACTGAGCTTTAAACGTAGCATTAAGCTTTTATCCTTTCCCACTCCTGTCAGAGACCTTCCCTGATAAGACTGGCACTGTAAACAGTGCCTCGGCTATCTGATCACATGTCCTGAACAAATCTCTTGAAAACAATATTGTAATCCAGGTGTGTTGTTAATTAAGACCAAAAAATGCCAAATGCTTCAGGACATTTTCACACAGTCATGTTATTGGCCGTGGTGTCTGTCATTCTGCCCATCGCTCGGTAGAACCAGCTCCAGTTTATGTAAAAATGATTAAAGAAAGAAACTTCAGTTATGTCAGTGAAAAGGGCATGGACATCATTTTTTGCCATCTAGTCAATATTTGTGCATGTTTTTTTTTGCTTTGTCTTCATGTTTATGTTTTCCTGATTTTTGTGCAACCACTTTCTGTACTGTACCTTATGACAATTTTCTTGTGTCTTTTTTAGTATAGCATGCATATCATTGTCTAAATTATGCATTGTTTTTGTAGATTCTGGTTAATTTTTTATTTTCTTTTAAAAATTATTTCATGAACATCCTCACTCGTTAGTATGTTATGCTGTAGATGCTTTTTTTGCCCATCTCATATTTATTTAATAAATAAAAAAATAAAATATCATCACAGTCTTCCTCACTCATGCCTGCTTCTTTATGTTTTCCTATGAGAGGTGGAAATAAAGCACATAGCTCATGCATTGTGAGATACTCGTTGATGTATTATTTTTCAGAATAAAAATCTGTAAATAATGTCTCTTTGGTCTTCTGTTGTGTCATTTTCATCATGTCTACACAGTTTAATACAGTGTGCTATTCATATTATGTAGCCATGTGTGTGTGCGTGTGCTTGTATGTATGTGTGTGTGTGTGTGTGTCTGTTTGTTTGTCTATATTCATGCATTCTTGTTGTCTGTTTTAGTCCAAAGCTCATACTATGTCAAAGTAAGAGTACATTTTAAAAAAGAAACAGTAGGACTAAATATTTATCTGATCTCCCAGACTGTGGAAATGTAATGTTTGATGCTGATAGATTCAGATTCATGTGAGTAGGTTTAGGATCACTTTAGACATTATGTGCACTGCAAACACACTAGTTATTGTTATACATCAAGGCTTTGAATGACCCAGGTTAGAAACCATCATGTAAGACACCACACAGATACATCTCCAGAGATGACAACAGGATCACAAAAGAAATGGAAGTAAAAGGTTTTCAGTATGCTGGCCTAAATCGTAAGTTTAATCAAAACGGGAAAGGCCACACTTTGCATACATTTGACTTTTATTGCACAGATGCGTTTCGGCCTGTGCCTTCATCAGTGTACCACGCCACGTTACAAGTTGCACTAAAAGTACTAGTACTAATAGTACTGTTGGCGTAGTTGTAGAGTCCACACATTTATCCCCAGAGTTGCCCATCTTTAGCTTGTGCCTGATAGACACAATAAATCATACTACTGTAAGCTGTTTGCGCACTGGATGACATCAATATCCTAGGCCTGTCCCATTCTTCACTGATGGAAACATAAATGAACTTGCCCGCCAAGCATGCAACACAGAAGGTCCTAATTAAAATGACAGGCAAAGTACACAATCTGAAGTGTTAACTACATGTAACAAACTAATAACTACACAAAATCTATCAGCAGATTTAACCCCCACCCCTAGGCACAAAGTCTTGGTTCAGAGCTCAAGCCGTATGGAAGATTTTCAGATTAAGCAGATTAAGATACAACTGAACAACTGGATTTGATTCTACATTTCTACACTTTGCCTGCCATTCACATTAGGCTCCAGAGAGCTTTTTTTTTTTTTTTTTTTTTGCTTTATGCTTTTTGCTTGGGCCTCCTGTTTCGACTTGTCTTCCAGACATGTCTTTCTCCCCCCTCCCTCATCTCTCTTTCTCACAGCCTCCACCAGGGAACGTGAGTAGGCTTATATATTAATATATCTATTTATACAGTATGCTGCCACACCTGAAGTGAGAATGACTGAGAGAAAAATTATGATATGCTAATTAATGCATGATGAGGACGTGCATCTGTGTGTGCACATGGTTTGGCTTGGATGGGCGTGGACCCCTTGGGTCGGTTGGGGGGTGGGGGTGTTGGAGGTGGTGTGGTCAGAGGCATGCACAGAACCATGAAATGGGACACGGCATACGCTAGATGGCAATGATGCACCACTACTTAGGAAGGTGAAGGCAGAGCGCTGCTAGAGAATCAGTACACACACACACACACACACCAAGTGCATTAAAAGCATACTCCTTTGCAAATTCTTCTGCATCTTCTGATTGAATTTCAAAGGGCTGTTATCAGTCCCAGTCAGCTTGTTGCCCAGTTAACAGTAGTATAGGTGCACGTGTGCGAATCTTTTCGAGCTCCAAATCAAGGTCACAAAAAGCAAGTATGTGCTTCGTTCAGTGTCTCATTCTTTCTATGTCTCACACTAACACTGACTTGTGTACTTATTGTCACAGTCCTGTTCATGTTAACATCACCATGTGATTCAATTAATGACAAACAATGGTCGCATCAACAGCACTGTTACTGATCTTTAAATTTGTCTGTGTGATCTAAATGATGAAAGGCAATGACATGTTTAACATTTTCTTCTTTCAATCTTTATGTTCCAACGCTGATGTGTAGTATGTTGCCAAGACACACATTTGATGACACACATGCTGCTCCTAGGACACACACTTACATACACATAATGCATTGTACATATGTAATTATTCACGCACTATAAATCAAAAAATATTCTATGCACAGAATATTTCAAAGAGTCTTTGTGGAAATACCTTAGAATCATTTAATCATGCAATTCTGTACATTTTCTTTAATGCTGACTTTATGTTACTATCATATAGAGAGACAGTTTGATTGTACTCTCTCCAGACGAGTTAGGTTGAGACAGTATTTTCACCATCTGGCGAGAGTATAACCTCCCTTGTCTCTACTCCATGTAGTGTTAAAAGTCATTGGTGTTAATTCATGTTCGACTCATGAGGAGTGTTATCTAAAGCTCAAGGCCTTCCTAAGAATGGTAGCGCATGACTGTTAGTAAAGCGATCGCTTTATTAACCAAAATCATTGACCACCTTACTAACCGTTGGTTTTGTATTTTCTTTTCGCTTTTCTGTTCTTTTGCTAACAAAGTTGGTTTCACCAAAGCAGACCTACAAGGTAGACGGATCAATTCCATTCTGAGTTTGGCCCAAAGTGGCTCTGTGTAATGTCTTGTGCCATGTTACCAAACAAACACACAAACAAGTAAACAAACAAACACCCAGACATGGACACAGTCCAAGAGGCCCAAACCGGGTCTCAACTGGGTGCTTTCCTGGAACGATCCCCGACTGGGTGCCAAAATGGTTCTGTCCAAAAATGTCTTGGTATAAAATGGTTCACTTCTCACATTTACTGCATTAAATATCACCTGCAGCCTCATGAAAGCTAGGAAGCAGCAATTGTGTGTGTGTGTGTGTATGTGTGTGGTTGAGTGTGCGAGAGAGAATGTGTATGTGTAAGTGTGTGTGTGTGTGTGTGGGTGTATGTGTGTGTGACAAGAGAGTGTGTGAGAGAGAGACCTGAAAAGCAATGATTACAGAAACTTGCGTACATAAATTAAACATTAGCTGACCTGTAAAATTACACTAACACCGACCTCCCTACTAAACACACACACACACACACTATCTCTCATTTTGTTCGAGTTTTATGCTAATTGTGGCGAGCTGAGCCCCGTCTGCTTGTAGCAGCTGCAGAAACTGAGTGAGAAGAAAGCCATTAAGTAGCCGGTCTCAGGTCAGAACCCAGCTGCTCCCATCCCGACTAAGGGCAGCCTGATTGGGGAATATGATTAGCATGCTAATTAAAAGGACAGTGGCGTGAATTCAATTTAAGATCGCGACACACTGATGGGAAGTTTAATCAAAATGGAGGAGAGTACTTCGACATTAAAAGCGGGGCCTGTAAAAAATGGCTATGCCGTTTGCCTGCCAGAGAGAATTTGTTTCACGCCAGACAGACACACCTTTTCTTAATGAGTGAGTGTGTGTGTTCATCAAGAAGCTAATGTTGTGGTGAGTGTTGTTTACCACACACGCACGCACACACACACACAACCAATATAACCATTAAATTAACAGAATCTTAATCACTGCTTTCAAAATGGGGCACTATATATATATAAACATCTCTTACCTGCTTTTAAGAGCTGGACAGAAATTATTTTTTTTTCTAGCCAACATCATGAAGTGAATCATTTTATTGCTCGTATTGTCTCTTTGAACACACTAAGCATTACACAGCAAACACACTTTTGGCTCAGGTGTTTAAGTTTGTTTATTTATCTTTATGTTTAAACTAGTTTTTTCTATGATTTTCTCACTAATTCCTTGCACAAGAAAATTGCATTTAAACACTGTTTAGCTGCAGTTATCTTCACGTGATTGTCCTGAGTGGAGTGTCAAGGGGAAATGGGCTCAATTCCCTCTCCCTGGTCATCCCCAAATGCTTTTGCCCCGTAGTCTCTGTTGCATTCCCTCTACATGTAGTTGAATGTGTAAGTCATAGGGCTCTAATTTGAGGTTTGTAACGCAGCGCTGGCCTGTTGATGCAGTTCATATGTGTCCAAATATTCCTGAAGTTTTCCGTTAAAACTAGCTAGTTAGCACATTCCAGTGGATTTTTCTAGAACGAGACAATCATTTCCAGACAGCAGGAGGCTGGAAGCGCTGTCGGGTGCGCTGGAGTTCTTGCTTGTTGGTTCTCTGGAGGTCTGCCGCTGTGGTTATGGTATATTTTTTAACGTTGTGGGAATTATCTGGGAATATAATATATGGTGAAACAACAGCACCAACAATGGACCACTGGAGAAGCGACAAGTGTTAAAATCCTGGGCGGTGGTAGCACAGGTGGTAAGGGTTGCCTTGTGCAACCAGAGGGTTGTTCAAGCCCCGCTCCACCTGACCCCATGATTGAACCAGATACTGAACCCAAATAGCAGGTTGCTTGTGGCAGGTTGGCACCTTGCATGTCTTCCTCTGCTATGGTGTGTAAATGTAAGGTATAGACAGTGAAGTGCTTTGAGTACTTGTAGCAGTAGAGAAGCACTACATAAATGCAATCTTAAGAACATCGGACCACCAACTTGACCCCAGTCAGTGGACCACCAGCCTCTTGTTGCCTGGGGTTACGAGAAGGTGCCAGCTAGCTAACAGACTCTATTGAACTTGAGGAATATTATGACACACACAGGCTGCATCATCAGGTCGATGCTACATTACAGTTCTCCAAATATAGCCCACCGTGTGCTTGGAAAAGGTGGTGAACTTTATGGCCACAACTGGCACGAGCAGCCAGTGTACATAACTTTTATAACAACTGTACATATTCCACCATATGTACACCTCTTGCTATAAAATGTTTCTCTGCCTTGTGTTGGTTCCTGCAAAGTGTAGTGTTCCCTCGTGTATATATATATATATACATAGTATGAAATAGATGTGTTTTTATGAAGTATTTTTAAAGAAAAAAAGTGTCTATTCATCATGTTCCTTTTCCAATGGATAGTCTAACGATTGCCGAGGTTGTCTGACTGTTCCTTCATTCTTTGTGTGTGACGACTGTACTAAAACCTATCGAGAGGGAATGCTGTGCTTGGGTTTGTCTCGTAATCCTCTTAGCGTGTGGTTTGGTTTGATTCTCCAGTGCCTCTACTAACCAGGCTGCATGGCGGCACTGACGTGCCTACCCCTCCCACCCCACCCCACCCTTGCATGATGCCTAACAGCTGGCTGACGCCCGCCATGGCTGCTCCTTTCATCGCGTTTGTTTTGCCGCTGCAGGTCCTAGCACCACGTGCCAAGAGGACTCGTGCGCCAACATGGGCATCTGCATCCAACAGTGGGAGAACTACACCTGCGACTGCTCCATGACGTCCTATACCGGCACCAACTGCAATGACCGTAAGTGTCCCGAGACTTTTGCCTAGCCTCTGATAGCTAGTTAGCTGGAGTACATCCATGCTGTATGTGGACATGATGTTTGTCAGTCTAATGGTGCTGTCTGGGGATGTATAAAAACATGAAAACAAGCAAAATGACAATGTTTAGTAAGGCTTATGTATTACAGTGTAAAATATTGAAATTAATTACACCAATCACACCAAACATGTCCCTGACAAACTTCATGGTGTCACAAAACCGACTTGCTAATGGACTGCTCAGTTCTACTGTCTTCACCCCTGGAGCTCAATGCTGAGTGACAATGCTACTTAAAATAGGGCTGACCTACTGTTCACTCAGGCTTTAGCATATCTACAGAGCTTGACCAATCATCTCTTAGAGGAACAGAGAACAGAACATTGAATTGAATGGAATTGAATTGAATCCAATTGCTTTGTTAAGTCAGACAGATCAACACAGAAAACAACAGAACACTCATATATCATGAAAGTCTTTGAGTCATTTACCCTTGTAAACACACAAACACACATACATGCACACACTTTCACAGTCAAACCTACGCCTACACAAACACACCACATTCAGACATGTTCCACGCTCTTCATATGGTTATATAATATAGAAAAGACTATATTATGTACATACACATACATGCAAACACAAAAAATGTTTATTGAAATGTCTGAAGTCTCCAGTGAAGACATCAAAGAGGTAAGTGTCGGCTCATTCTTTTTCCCCTGGTGTGATGATTTCAGTGAAAACAAATGAAGTTTGACTTTCTGCTTGCGTAGAGCACAACGGAATGCTGTCTTACAGTAACAGTGATCTCCATGCTAGTCAAACAAAACAAAGTGGATTTGAGTCCAAGTTAAAGGAAAACTTTAATAGAAGAAGGGATAACTGGAATACTTATAAATGCTGTGTTGATTGAACAAAAAAATATGAATTTTCTTCAACTTTTTAATCGATAATGGCCTCATCTCCACTTGAAAGAGGAATAAGAGTTGAGGTCAAGGGAGCTCTTTGAAGTCCAGGCCCTTTTTCCCCAGAACCTGTTAATAAGTAATCACGGCACTCTCACAGCAGCCCCAAGACAGATTTGAGACTGATAGATATGAACATTACTACTGCTTTGAATGACAAAAGGGCAAGGCCCCACAAGTCCAACACACTTATTTTCTTATTGAGAACCACCTCTGGTTAGACCCCTATAGTCTCTTGTGATGCAATTACTGCAAGGTGTGACACACTAAACAAGCTAAAAGTTTTTTAATGATATTAGAGAATAAGAAAATGTGACCAGAATCTTTCTCTTAATACTAACCAACAGGAACAGGACAAAGAAAATAAAAATTGAAACTGAGATCCACTTTAGTTTCACACATTTCATCTTTTGAAACATTAAAATGATTGCACATAACCTATTGAATCAATACCTAACACAGTGTACCTATTGGACCACTAGAGTCCGCTTGCGGACCACATTGCTATAGGCATAAGAAATAGCTATCAACATAAACAAGAAATAGTTAGCGGCGTGCTTGTAGGTCTACATCTCCATAATGAGAAATAACTAGCAAACCACCCAATAGTGAACCACTAGCAAACCATAGATACAATACCGTAAATAGGCCTAGCTAGCGTACAGAGGAGGGTTGCTGAAATGCCCTGCATGCTGATGAGTATTGAAGCCGAGGCCCGCTTGCGACAGCGCAGTTTGAAAGGCTATGTTCTGAAATGGTGGGTCAATGAAAATTGGACATTTACTTCAGCATATAAGGTAAACTGTATCAGGACTCATACAACTTGCATATCAATATCAGTTGTAAAATAGCCTAACTAAGAAAGTTGTAATGCTCTGATTCTTTTTTGCACATTCAATAGCCTAATCATAGAAATGACACAAACAAAGCAAGTGAAGCTGCATCACAGTAATTAACTGTAAGCCCTGTGCTTTTTTGTTTTCTAACGTAAGGTTAGTGTTGTGATGCTTCCTCAATCTTTCCTCAACATTTGCTCAATGTCAATGTTTTTTTTTGGGGGGGGTGGGGGGGGGGGTGAGGTCTGTGTGGTTATGTATGATGAATACTGTAAATCAATTTAAAATCAATTGTATGGTGGATTGTGTGTGCGTGTGTGTGTGTGCATGTACGCATGTGGGGTGACGTGTGGGGCATTCGGTGCGATTGGTGTTTGACTTTTGGCCATTTTGGAGGCGTTCAAGTTGACCTCATGATTGGGGTATGTGATGCGTAGGATTGCTCTCCATTGGTTGGTGCATCTGGCCTACAGGTCTGGGCTGACTGAAATAGAGAGAGAGAGAGAGAGAGAGAGAGAGAGAGAGAGAACTCCACAACCACCTCTCTGACTGAATCAGTGAATCAGAGGTCTGGTGAAATGGGGCTGGAGAATATGCTTTGTGAAGTAGTAAAGGAATAAAGAGAAGAGAAACGAGAAGAGAAGCAAAAGGAAAGAAGTGAGAGAAAAAGAGAAAGACAGTGGCAGGAATATGCAAAGAAACTGATAGTCAGCGAAGTAATATACCAGATGTTATATATATATATATATATATATATATATATATATATA
>JAGFZM010002190.1:529282-545236 GCA_017657215.1 Limnothrissa miodon
TATATATATATATATATATAGAGAGAGAGAGAGAGAGAGAGAGATAGAAATGGGTAGATTAGAAAGACAGATAGACAGACGGCTACATGTAGATAGATGGATAGATGTGTTGAGGTCAATGTGCTGGTCAATGTGATATCGTTGTCCACTAGAGACAGCAGTTATCTCGGGGTCCTCTTTTCTGCCACTGATGTGTCTTGAGCTCCTTTCCGACTACAGAGCCTTCCTCTTCTGTCTGTCCAGTCTTTACTACATGAACCTAAAACCTAGGGGTGGACAATATAGACGATATATACCGAATGCAATATGAATTTGGCCAATGATAGAGATTTTGGGTCATATCGGCATACCGTGATAGGCTCATTGCGTCTCCACAAAATGTTGACCTGTAGCTTCACCTTATTGATAGCACCTTTTCATTCTTACAACGAAACTGTGTAAGAGCCTATAAATTGAACAGCTACTGCCTGACACAAATGCAGCTTACCAGTTTACTTCTGTGTGAATTTGAGAGTCCAATATAAACACCTCCGAACGATGACTAAACAACTGTTGTACATATTGACTTTATGCTATGGTAACCATTAAGAAACTGTTATGCTGTAAGTTACATACCAAAGTATACCGTGATATATATCATCTACCGTCTATGGTTCAAAATATATCGCAATATAAATTTTAGACTATATCGCCCACCCCCACTAAAACCCATGTCCACGGCTACCTCATTTGAGAAGAGAGAGGTTAAAGGCGCGCTCTCACACCTGTAGAAAGTAGACATTCTTTTGTGTGTAAATATTATTGTCCTTGTCCTGTCTCGGCATGGAGGAGTGGGTGGTCTTCACAACTGAACACTAGGTGGCAATATGTTGATGTTTCAGGAGTTTGAAACACACACAAAAAAAAATCTAATCTAGGCAAATAGAGCAAAGCAGTTGTGTTCTTTTTCTCATCAGGACCTGATTTTGATTTATGGTTTGCTGTTATATTTTCTCCCCCTGTTAGTCTTAAGTGTTGATTGCCCTTCAGAATATAAAACTAATACACCTCGTCTCATCAGGTATGGATTGATTCTGATGTGGGTGCCACCAACTAGGGGTTTTATGATTCATCACAGCATAAATATATAACTTCTAAACATGGAAGCAATGACTAGCTTGTGTTATGGCGCTACTTTTAAAGCACTTAACCCTCTTGATTGAGTCCTTTACATACCCGAATACAGCCTTAAAACCTTGCATTTACAGACCCATGTTCTCAGGGTGAGTATGCTGACTGTTTTTCACAGATCTTGATGGGCTCAAACTTTGTTTTTTTTTTATATAGCACAAATTGAATGGTGTGTGAATTGATGTAGTGCAGTCCAGCAATAGCATCCTGTGTAACATGTTTGAAGTCATATTCATGATTGCACCAATTATTTTTTTATTTCATTTAATTTTAAATTTTAATTAGTGTTACATGTTTCCCTTCCAGCCCCCACCCCTCTCTCTGACACACACACACACACACACACACACACACACACACACATTATCTAAACTCTATTATGCTTCCACAGATGGTCTTCTTTCTGTTTGCTAAGCTTGGAAGTCTCTCTGAGTCTGGCACAGATGAGGCAGTAGTAATGAATTAGTCAGTAGCGGCTTCATTAGCTGGTAAATGATGTTTGAATGAATACATGTGTGCATTAGAGCTATTGACACATACTTCTCACTCAATAGAGGAAAAGCCAACATTGCTCTCCTGCCGTCTCTGTTGACAACATTGCTCTCCTGTTGTACTGTAGGAGGGCTTAGGGACGAGAGGAACAACTGGTCTAACCTGCAAGCAGAATTTTTCACAATCATACAATGAGAGAAAAAGAAAGAAAGAGAGTAATCACAGAGCGTTCAACCAGCTATCTTTCCAATTGACTGTCCTGCCTTGTGTTGTGATGAGCTTCGCTCGGTCACAGTCAAGATGGCTGCAATTTTCTTCAGCCATAGATTTTGATTGCACAGGGAAAAGTGCGTCTCCCAAAAGCACACTATTGTACAAAGTAGTTTTGTGGATAGTACTTCTTAATTTTATTAATTCTTTGTTCAGGGTAGAAGGAAGAGAAAGCCAGGAGACAAGTCACTTTTATACTATTTATTTATTACACAGTCATACTTATTAGCCACCCCCCATCTCTACACGTTCTCTAGACCTTAATCCCCTCCCCCCCCACACACACAGACACACACACTTTATTTTTGTCCCATTCTAGACCCCTCCGCCCCCCACCTATTTATGCACTTACAACATATACATCTTAACTGCATTTTTTACACCTGCAATATGTATCTGATTATAAACTTCCTTGATTCCTTAATTTTTGGAATGCATTGAGCATATTCAGACATGAATCTTCAGCGTGTCAGACATAAATCTCTAAATTGTTTGCTCTGCTTTGGCAGGTCTGATTATGAGGAAAAATATAGAATAGGGACTCAACATCTTTCTTTTTTTTTCTCCTCATTCTTACAACACTCCTTCCATTTCTATCTCTGTCTCTCTATCGTCAACTCATGGTAACACAATTGAAGCACTATTTTAACAGAGGTATATAATTAACATTATTATTATTCTAAGGGTAATAATGAAAGATAAAGATGAGGTAAATCAAGTAGCAATGACGGAATGGTTTTTCATTCGCTCACGCACATGTGTACAACAATACCTAATCAGAATCCTGAGAATATCCTGTCTACTTTTCAAAAAAAGAAATAAAGCTGCCCATTACACAGTGCACAGCCATCAATCATTGTGGCAACAGATGAGTAAGAGGCAAAGAGGAGGTTGGGATGGTGGAGGCTTTTCTGCATCCCTTGACTTGCCAATAGCAAATATATGGACCTGGTACTTCCGTCACCTTCTCTGCCTTGTCAATATCAAACATCCTGTTACCTGAGTCCCCTTCTCTGCCACACAAACCGTATGGTTAGAGATGAATTGACACAGGAAATAATATTGTGCCCAGTTTTTTTTAACTGCAGGTGAGCAATACTGTCCCATTTCCACAGACACACACACACACACACACACACACACACACACATTCTGTGTGTGCTTGCTTGGTCTTTAAGTGGTGGTATTGATGACTACAGAGAGGCTGATTAGACACTGCATGTACTGTATGCAATCAGGCAGTTCTCGCCCAGAATGGTGTCAGATCTCAATCTGATGATAACTGAGCTTAACTGAGTGTAATGCTTCAACACTAGCACACAGTACAGATACCTGTAATTATTGCCTAGTCAGTAGATTTAAAAAAAGTATATTTAAAAAAAAAATAATATTAAAATAAAAACAAAAACATATATATATATATAAATAAATAAATACATTCATATTTGTATACAAATGTGTTATTTTTAATATATAAAACATTTGCCAATGATATTGTGGAGGTGAAAATGAAGCACTTCTGCAGAGCTGGAGTTGATTTATAAGACGGAGGCGGAAATACATCAGAGCAGATGAAGTGCCTCCACAGATCATTGAAAGGTTTGTTAGGAAACACCTCCCTTGATTTATTAAACTCAAATCTACATATTTATAAGCAATCAATTTCCATCTGACAGAATCAAATGCAAACAATCCATTCTCATTCAGCCCTAAAAATGAGGTCCATCTTCTCCAATTCCGCCCAACTGGTGCCATATTTCCTCTTGTGGCTCTCACAGTGGAAAACGCTGACATTAAATCAGAGTTTTGGGTAAGTGGCAGTGCTGGGCCGAGAGATGGAGAGAGAGAGAGGAAGAGAAAGAGAGGAAAGGAGAGATAAAGAGAGGGAAAGAGAGAGTGAGGGCAGTGAGTGTAGTGGGCAGTGAGTGTTTGCAACCGTGGCTCTGAGGGAAATGGGCTTGGCTTGATGGAGGGCCCGTGGAGCCCAGAGATGAATCATTTGCCTGGGCTCATATTTGTCACCCAGGTGCCTGGTGCTTATTACCATGGCCGCTGACATCAGATAAAGAGCCCAGGCACACAGGAAATGACCTCGCCTGATGGGCATGTTGAGAACCCCGCCCCGGCTCACTTGCTATATCACAACCCACACATACACACTCACACACACACTTACACAGCTTCCTTGCTCTGTCATAAATGCACACACATACACACCGACACTCTCT
Organism: Limnothrissa miodon; assembly: GCA_017657215.1. Lineage (NCBI taxonomy): Eukaryota > Metazoa > Chordata > Actinopteri > Clupeiformes > Clupeidae > Limnothrissa > Limnothrissa miodon. The sequence continues at coordinate 533,443 of JAGFZM010002190.1, forward strand.
CTTCCTCAATCCCCCCCCTACGCATACACATACACATCCCTTTTACACACATGTGCACACAGACAAGGGTGCATAAAACACTCCACACTCTCTGGCTCATTTTCCCATAGGCATGCACACACACACACACACACACACACACACACACCTACATGTAAGGACACACACCTCTTCATCTCCACTCCATCTTGAAATGGATTAGACTGTTGGATGAAGAATAAATCAGGCTGTTGTATTTGAGATTTGTGTGTGAGAGTGTTTGTGTGTGTCTGTGTGTGTGTGTGTGATGCTCCTAAACTGATTTCCTGTTTATGGAGGGGTGTTCTTGTCAAAGAGGGATTTGGGGACTGGAGACCAGGAGAGGGGCAGTGTTACTCTGAGATGTGTTAGTTAAAGAAGCTGTCCGGAAAAAAAAATGGCTGAATCGATTGTCCTGTGGCTTAGTATCTTTCATTTCATTCAATCGACCAAGAGTCCCTTTTTTGGTAAACTTTGAGAGGCACTCTCCCCCTCTTTTCCTGTGTGTGTGTGTGAGAGAGAGAGAGAGAAAGAGAGAGAGAATGCATGTATCTATCATGTTTTAATATAAGTTTCATTTTCAACTCCCCCATCACTGATGCACAGTCCATGAGGGAGGTTATTAAATCATCTGACAAACAGACATCTAATTTCCCTTCGGTCACTACACTAAACACTTCAAACACTCTACACAAAACCTCTTACTCCTGAATGTCTTTCTACTCTATCTATCTATTTATCTATCTATTTATCTATCTATTTATCTATCTATCTATCTATCTATCTATCTATTTATCTATCTTATTTATTTATTTATTTATTTATTTATCTATTATTCTGTTTATCAGTCTGTTTATAGGTATATTTGTCTGTATGTATGTATGTATCTATCCATCTATCGATCAGTCTATCTGTCATACTATCTTTCTATCTTTTTATATTGTTGCTTGAAAAACATCTCTCCTGATGTTACCATGACTGGCTAAAAATCACCTAATCACCAATTCCCTGATTCAGCATTATTGCATCTTTAGGTTCCGTAGTCATGACGACCAGAAGACCCTGCCTTCTGCTGGTCGGATCAGTGATGCAGACTCCAAGTGGATAGCTTTTCCCCCCTTGTCATATCTGCTGAGGGTCAGACTGGTCTGATTGCAACTTATATGATCATCACATAGTCTCGATGCGTATGAACTTGACTTTGAACTTGAACCTTATACACACATCAAAAAAGCTATGGCCTTAACTGACGAATCCTATGGTTTCCAAGCATGCATTGTTCCTCTTCATCGAATGCTTTTATTCACCACTTAAAGGCGATGAAGCCTCTCTCTCTCATTTGATGAACTCTGAGGGGAGCAGCAGTCATTTGGCTTTCAACTGACAAATGTGTTTGCCAGTGAGGTCATTAAAAGTGATTTTCTGTGCTGTCGTTTGCTGAATTGGCCCCGTAAAAAGGATATAGGGTAGTAAAAAAAACAGTGTTTTTGTTGTTGCTGGGTGACCTTGCGCTGCAGAGGATGTTTTGCTTTAACACAACACTCTTGTCTCAAACCATCCATCACCATGCGTTCTCAGGAAAAGCAAATTATGGGATGTTCCAACATATAAACATTACAGATCAATATCTTTACCTCCTGCGGTTTGAACGCCACCCGATCAATTTTAATCATTGTGGTGACTGTCCAGTTCCGTGTATCCACACCAGCCTGTTGTGACTGGCTTGTCTGTAGTCTTTGGAAATTTGAAAAAAAAAAAACCTTTTGTTTTTGTAATGGATGCTCTCCACAACCCCTTCAGCTTTAAAATATGTTGTGCGATTAGATGCCCTTTTAAAAAGGGACCTTGGTAAATCACTGTATTGATTCACTCATCGTATCATTTGTGACCTTTTAAGGCAATATAATCGGAACAACGCCATTTTTATTTCAAAAGCTGTGAACTGAGTGAACTGGACAAAACATTTAGAAATGATGAGTTTGTGTGTTTTTTGTACTGACTGCCCGGCCAAGAGATGTATACTGAGTCTCTCTCAGCCGTTGCCATACAGTACCTCACTGTACGAGCATTTAGGCTACTCTTACTTTTTCATTCCGCCATCGGTAACTGTATTAAATGATGGTGTAAATATGCGTGCCCTCAATTCGTGTTACTCTGCCCAGTGGGAGTAATATTTTGACACACTGTTATAAAATGTAAACAAACTCGAGCATAAGTTATTGAAGGTTGTAATGATGGAATCAGATCATTCCTGTTTAAGGTCAAACATGGACACAAACACCCCCACTCACACTCACACACACACACACACACACAAAGACACATACATACACAAAGTAGCTTATCTTTACAATCCAAAATGAGCTGAGACAGTGACAGCTTTTGTCTTTGATCCCACTGTGTCACTTAAATTCTTTTCGGGATGAGTTCTCCTCTTTCTCTCTCTCATTCTCTCACTCTCTGTCCCTCTCTTTCTCATTTGTTCACTCTCTCCATTCGGTACACCTCTCAGGCGAGCCTCAATTATGTGTGCGCGTCTGCGAATCAAAGCCGCTGTGACGAGATCCACACAATTAGTTGCCTACACCTTTCGTCAGGCGTCTCTCATCGTTCCCGGCTCGTTTCATCATGTGTCTGTCGCTGGCTGGCCCCACTGCAGACTGCTGGTGACCACACCGCCGTTTTTGGCACAGTTAGAGTGGCAGAGTGTGAAATAGAAAGGGGAAAGAGTTTCAGTGTTTTTGTCCTCATTTAGACATGCATGCACACAGACACAAATATAATTAACAAAACAAAACAATACTTCAAAAACAGAACAGAACAAGTGAGCTAGGACACTTCTCTCAAACCTTATCAGAATAAAACAACAAAGGGCTGATTTTTTACAAAAAAAATTGTTTGTGACTGTGCTGCATTTGTATACATGTGTGTCTGTCTGTCTGTTTTTCTTTCTCTCTGTGTTTCTCTGTGTATGTGTGTATGAGAGAGAGAAAGTGTGTGTGTGTGTGTGTGTGTGTGTGTGTGTGTGTGTGTTTTTGCATTTGTATTTCATTCCCTCTAATACCTTTGGCCTGAGACTCACAGCATTCTGATGATGACGGTGAAAATTGCTCCTGGAAAGACAGGCATTCAGGCGGACGCCTTTAATTACAGACCAATGGGTTCTATCAATCAGGGCTGTCGCAGCCGGCATGATGTGCCGTGTTGTGCCAAACGTGTGGCGGCATGCCGAGCGCGCTGATTGCCCCCCCCGCCCCCTCTCTCTCTCTCTCTCTCGTTCTACACCTCTACCTGGGAAACACTCATGTAACAAATAACTCATTCAACACACTAAGACTTATCAGGCGACCTCCATTCACCATCATTGCATATGTATGATGAGGCTTTCTCTCGCTTACTTTGTGTGTGTGTGTGTATGTGTGTGTGATGAACACTTGGTAGAGAGTTCATCTACTGCTTTATTGACTTTTTTGTGCATGGCATTGAATCCCCATATGCTTTACATACAGTTGCTGTGGGGAATGCTGTTGAGTGAGTTTGTATGCAGATGTGAATGGCCAGGACAAAAGCGCTTCCAGGACAACAACCTTCTGTAACAAATAGACCTGGGCCTCTTAGAGCGAGAACAAGTCTGATGACTGGCACACACTCCATGGGTCAGTCAGCTCTATTGTCTTGTCTGCCTGCAACGCTCATTGAAAGAGAGACACTTCACTGGCCAAGAGCATGAGAAGCCACAGCATGTTTTTTTTATGGCCCGTTACTGCCAATCGTTACTGCCTATCGTCCTCATGCCTGCAGACCCTGACAGAGACTGGAGGTTGGGGGCGGTGTAAGGTATAACCACACTTAATCCAATCACATGTTTAATGAATAGCATAAAGATGAGGGCTAAGCCATAACAACTGTAAAATGTCAATGGGCTGCGTGTGCTTCGGTCTATCTTAAAATAGCCAGCAGGCGTGTTAAATCATGTAATCAATGAGCATGTCACTGATATGTTACATAGCTTTATTCTCTTTTATTTTCTTTCGTTTAGAGGCTGTACTTTTGCAATTACAGGCTGAAACGGCAGTGCATCATCAGCCATCTGTCTCTGACTAACTCAAATGTGTGTGTGTGTGTTTATGTGTGAGTGTGTGAGAGAGAGAGCAAGCAAGAGACCAGAGGCGTGATGGTGTGATTTAGCGCGGGCAGTTAAACGGGCAGCCGCCACGGTGCCAGCGTTCGCTAATGAGTGGACCGTAATTAGCCGAGCCGGAGCAGCGCTCCGCTGAGATGACCCCGTAAAAGGGCAGCTGGCGCAGCTAATTATGAAGGTGGCAAAGCCTTTAGCTCCTCAGCAACAAGAAGGCCACGGCCCCCTGCCTACTCGTGTCACCGACTTAGGAGAGAGGATCGCTCCCATCCCCTCTGCCCCGTAATGAGCTGCTAGCACTCGTTGGCGAGACGCTCCTTGGCTCAGGTTGCGGCAAAATAAATAGCCTGCTAGTTTTTGATCTGTTGACACACAATACATTTATGAGTTATTTATTTATTTATTTACTTTTCTGGATTCGTTTCAGCCTGGCCATCATCTGTAGAAAATGGTGGGTCATATGCTCTGGTTCGATTTAATACGGAGAGCTAAAGTCCTGGGTCTGTCGATGCACAGTATGTTTTTATTAGTTCATGAGGATTTGATTATTTTCTTTTTTTATTAGTTGTCATTGTGTTTGTTTGTTGTTTACTAATAAAATGGTTGGTAAAGTGCCTGACTCAAATTCCCCAAAGAAAGGCCTGACTCATACGTCCCCAAAATATCCTGCTTTAGTTTTCTTAATTGTCAAAACCAAAACTCCTCAAAAGGAAGACTCTTCTCCTCTTTTGAAATGTTTGTATTCCTCTTCTGAGCTGAATGTGGCCGTTTATATTTAAAAGGCTAGCCGTGCAGGCTGTCATTGTGGCTTTGGGCAGCAGTCTGCAGATTCCTTTTTTGTATTCTGCCTCACAGGTTCTCTGTCAAGGGTAGGGAGCATGTTAAGATTAAAAGCAGGAGAGTAGGAGTTACGACCAGGATAATGTATAATGCATATTACAGTCTGGAATGGAAAGCTCCATTCTGTTAAACCTGTAAGTTATTTATTGTTTTTAGATGACTGTCATGTTTGCTAATATCTTGCCAAAATGGTTTAAGACACACCCTCCCTCCCTCACACCCCAAAAAGTTGAATTGTTGGAGTCATCTTAAGGACATTATTTCATGTCAGCAAAAGTCAATTTAAAGTGACAAGAAGCTCTTAGCAAATTCTCATTTCAGACAGAGGGATAGATAGAGGGAAGGGAAGGAGATCAGAAGGGATGGAGATGAACTAAATAAATGACTGTCAAAGAACATTGAATGTCCCTCAGCTAAGATCATTCTTGATGCAACACACAGCAATGAGAGGGCTTTCCCCATGATACTGTTGGAGACCCAATGCAAACAATGAGTTTTATTTTAGTTGACTAATCTCCAGGCATGACCAATAGACATTGGCTCACATTCTACAACATCAGGCATGACCAATAGACATTGGCTGACATTCTAAAACATCAGCCAATTCTAGAAGACTCCCACAATGTTCTCAGGGTCACTGACAGTGGTCCTGAGAACATGTTGAGAATTTCTTCACCCTGTGGTGAAAAGGTGACTCTCTCACACACACACACACACACACACACTCTCTCTCTCTCTCTCTCTCTCTCTCTCTCTCTCTCTCTCTCTCTCTCAGTTCTCCAATTTATATTTGTTTTGCTTTGGCAAAGCGTTCAAACAAAGCAACCTGTGGTAAACCTACTTTTAATAAGATCCCCCCCCCCCCCCCCGTTCAGTTTTAATGAGCTTTATTGGCGTGACCAATACATGTTTGCATTGCCAAAGCATAACTTTTAAGAAACGTATCCTATGGTTAATCTGGTATATATTAGAAACACTCTTTTTTTTTTCTCTCACTCATATACTCCATCCCTTCTCTCCTCCCCTCTGCTCTCCTTGTGTTTGTCCCAAGGGTAATGAACCTCTCCAACTGTTAAGGAGACTTTTCCGGTGTCACTCTCTGTGACACGTTGTCTCTTTCATGCTCCTCCACAGATAAATGAAACGTGATATGAAAGAGGCAATGCACTGTCAGAGGTGCACAGGGTGGATATGGCTTTGCACTGATGTATTGTGTATATTCTTAACGGCCTCTATAAGCGCTCTGTCTGTACGACTATTTATCCATCTGATGGACTCTCTCTCTCTCTCTCTCTCTCTCTCTCTCTCTCCATCCCAGAAGCAATCTACATTACAAAAGCCTGCTGTTCTGGATGGATAGACTGTTGGACTGCTATTCACATTAGATCACACTTATTTCCTACCCATGAATCAGAGTAAATCAACTCCGTTTGACAGCGAATCACATTAAAACCTCCTCCCTAAAAACAGATAGAAGGAGAGAGAAAAAGAAAGAGACTTGCTGAAAAGGTTGGAGATACAGATGGAAAGAGGGTGATAAAGGAAGAGAGAAAAAGAGGGAGAGAGAGGGGTGCGAAAGAGCTTTTGAAACATTGGTCATACCAATAAAGTAAAGCTTGTTGAATTGATTTTAATTGAGAGAGAGAGAGGGGGGGGTGGGGGGGACGGAGAGTCTTTGGAGGAGAAACTCCTTTTAAACAAATGAGAGAGGAGAGAAAGTCACAGAAAATGTAATGGATAGAGATGGAAAGAGGGAGATAAAGAGTGATGCACGCAAGGCTGGATTGGGCATTAAGGCAATACTAATTAATAGAGATAAAAAAGAAACACTTAATAACAGTTAACCCTGAAAGCCCTTAAAAGCCAAGATATAGAGAGCAAAAACAACCCCCCCCCCCCCTCCATCTAGCTGGTCATGAGACTCACACACTCTATAACTCATTCAATCTAACAGAACCAATCAGACTAACACAACTAATACAGTAGCTACTAGTCTCTTGATCTATCCACCATTGCTCAAACAATCTGGCCCACTAACTAATCTAGTTAACTAAACTAAACACAGAAAAAAATAGAGCAGAAAAATAATTGTTAGCTCAGAAAAATCCTGAACAGATACAGAGTAAGTATAGACATAATAAAGCTATTGAAAATGGCAGACATAGATAGAAACCGACTACTCAGAGTAGCTGTGAACAAAATGCAACCGAGACACCACAGAAAGAGAACTTCACTTTTTAATTGAATGCAGCCAATGTAGAGAAATATGTACTTTCCAAACCTTACTGAGAATACTACAAAGTAAGGAACCAAAAAATGCAAGAATTGCAGCCAGGTATTTAGATGCTTGCTAAAGAGGGAGAGACTCACTTGATTTTTAAACCACATAATGTATCACAGACACAGATTCACATACACACTCCCACACACACAGCTACTTGCATACACCTCATCCTTACACACATACACACACACAAAGTACAGTATGCTTTAATGGTCTTCTGTTCTTTTACTTTTGTGTTTCTTTGTACAACAATTCAAAGTGTGATTTTGTCATACCAATAAAGCAAGATTGAATTGAAAAAGATAGAGGGGGGGGGGGGGGGGGTTGCTTGGGTTTAAGGTTGGTTTGAAGAGGAACATGAAGAAGTCTGCCACTGACCGGTGTCCTCGCCTCGTCCTCGGTGTCCTTCTATCTGTCCTGGGAATATGAGTCTCACTCTTATTTTTTCATACTTCCCCCCAAATTACTACTTGGGTGTAGTTCATCCAAACTGTATTCATGTGAAGTTATTGAGTCTCAGTCTCAAGAACATGTGTACACACACACACACACACACACACACACACAAACGACAGCATTTTTCCTTGAAAAGAAAAGGATGAAAAGAGAAAGATAGCCAGGATAAATAAATATATTTAAAACATCAACAACAGCAAGAGCGGCGGCACAGAAGCCTTGTGTGTCCTCCCCTGTGGTCATTTGATAAGCCCCGCAGCCTTTGGTGGCAGCTCAACCCAGTGCCTTTGAAGCCTGCAGAGCCTCCTCTGCCTCAGTCTCACAGAGGATCAGTGGGGATGGCAGGTACATTCCTCCCTACTCTCTAATTCTTTCATTGTTCTCTTCTCTTTTTTCACCACTGCTTCCTGTCTCTCTCTCTCTTTCTCACTCTCTCTTTGGTCTCATTTTTGGGAGTGAATGACCATTCATTTTAGTCTTCAGAGGAGCCTGTGCTACAGTGTTGGTGATGGGGAGGAATAGATGATTAGCTGGCCTGTTGGTGCAGTGGGACTCGCAGCATTAGTTCTGTGTGTTTATAAATATATATATATATTGGCTTTTCAAATGATATCAGTGAAGGTGTTGGGGGAGGCTTTTGTGTCTTGTAAGAGTGCCAGCCAAAATAGTTCCTGTGTGTGTGTGTGTGTGTGCCAAAGCTGACTGAGAGAAACGGTGAGTGAGAGTATGCCATGTGAATCAATATTCCAGCATTTCCTCTTCACTGCCTTCACTCTACTATTTGCCATCTGACAGGAGTCACGCAGGTGATTGCTTCATCATTCTAACAGCTCTTTCACACACTTTTGTTCCATACTGACACCGCTCTCAGTCACACACACACACACTGCCAAGTCTGAGTCACTTAGTATGCAGTGGAGTACTCAAATGCTTTCTTTTTCTTTTCCTTTCTTGTCTTTCTTTTTGTCTTTTTTCAATCTTTTTTTGTCGGCATGTGATCTCAAGCCTCCCATCTTCCTGAATTCTATTGGATGTCAGAAGGATGGTAATACGAGCGTGTCGCCTTCTTCCTGTAATGTTTTTATGGAGGATGGCAGGCCTGTCAGATCAATGCAAGACACTCAAGACGTCGGAAGTCACAACGAGTCTGTGAGGCAGGCGGCGGCTCGGGTTGCTACGGCAGTGCAGGACATTCACGTAACATGCACGTTGCATCGCACTGTGCCTTGTACCCTAAGCCCTAGTCGTCAGAGATGGGACATGAAGCTCTGCGTGCTGCACATTCACAGTATGCAACAGGCGAGATCTCCCGAGAGTGTCCGTCTGATGGTGTGAGGGCAGCCGTCCAAACACAGCTGTCTCCGAGGAGCACTGAGATGCAAACGCAATTGGATGGGACTTTTGTTTGTCTCTTTCTTTATCCGTTTATCGCATGTGAGAGGCTTTTGACTTAATCTGACATTTGACAGGCAACGGATGATAGTTCTGAAATGGACATGAGAGTTTCATTTCTTTTCTCCTGTTGTGGAGGCTAACATTTTTATCTTTTCCTAATCTTACCAAAGACCATAAAGAGTCTATCAGACACAGTGTAATAGACTTAAACTTTGTAGGGAGCTCTTTAAATGTTACAAATGTTATTTGTATTTCTATCTGTGTGTGTGTGTGTGTGTGTGTGTGTGTGTGTGTGTGTGTGAAGGGGTGTTTCTCCAGTGTGTATTTCTCCAGTGTATGTGTATTACTATCTGCCATCAATGATGAGTGATTAGTTACATGGTATGATCTGACTCACACACATGAGAAACAAATAGTTCTGTTGCTGTTTGCCAGAACAAGACAAACCATTCCTGTAAGATAAATAATTATTTGAATTAAAATTATGAATATGTTCTTTAAACTTTGCCTACAAATCACCTTTGGTTGCAATTACAGCCTGGCAGACATTAGGATTTCCCTCTGTTGATAAAATGTAATCTGTAATCTGATGAGATTTCAACCTATTCTTCTCCCACAACATATCTGTACAGATCTCTTGTCTCACCACCTTCAAAGCAGTCTGAGATTTTAACACAGTACCAGGTTATTCATAGAAGAATATACCGAATGTAGCCTTGAGGAGACTCAATTCCAATCAATTATTTATTTTCTGTTAGGGCAGGTTGTGTCTATCCCACACAACACACACACACACACACACACACACACACACACACACACACACACACACACACACACAAACACACACACAGACATTGTATCAGAGTGACACATGTCATCTGAAGTGTGTGTCTTCAAGGCCAACTCAATCAATTGTCAGCAAAACAAACTAATGAAATATTCTGCCCTCCCTGGTCTTGTCCCTCAGTGTTTCATTAAGAAGAGGCAATCCAGTCTTCATATCTTTCTCTGCCCCCGCCCATGTCTCTCTTTCTCTTTCTTGTTCTCATCTTTGTTCTCTTTCTGTCTTTCATCTCTGCAGCTCTTGCCCTCTGTGTCTCCCAGTAAAACTCACCCTCTGCGATTGTGTTTGTTCTTTTTGGCAGTCGTTGTAAACCAAGGTGACCTACAGAATGACTGCTATACATTATTAGGTCCAAGAACGGTGCATTATAACGCACTGTGACTGAATGACGTCCATGGAGTACAAGTTCATTAGAGCTGCATATGTGGCTAATATGCCTCGAGGGATGCCTTTGGCTAACATTCAGGAGTGGGGAGCTGAAAAGTGAGAAGCTTAAAAATCTGCCCTTTCCCCCACCCCCCGCTCATCAGCCTATTATGGAGCAGGTGGCCCATCACACAGTTTTGTTCCTGCCTCTCCCTGGGCGTGAAATGATAGCCAGCTCTGCAGGTGTTGCTCTCTGTCAGATGTGAGTTGGGCTCCCGCAAGCCATTTATTTCCTACGAGTGCTCTTTTCACCGACTCCCACCACGCCAAGTGCTCAGGCTCTGGCAGAGTGTAAACAGTGGAGGTGTTCATGCGAGTAACACTTGCAGTGTTCCTTCCACAGTGTCGGAGCTACACACACCTACCCAGAGTAGGATCAGGTGTGGAGGTGTAGAGTGAGGGCCAAGTTTACCAGCTCAACGCCTTCAGATCATAACCTTTCTGAACTGCAGGCGAAACCCAAACAATCTCACCTGCTCGTGGGCTGGTAAAAGTCAATCTCAGTGTAAGTTTTTATTCCAAGACTTATAAATTACTTCTGCATTTTGATAATTATCAAAATCACTGTTTCCATTTATCAGACCAGTTTTTAGGTCATTTGGTGTGCGCATAAGATTTTTATAAATTTTTCCCGAATATATACTCTAAAGCAAGACAGACCGAAAGAGTGAAAAAGTAGAGAATCAGGTCGTGGCGATATCCTGCCTTCCAGCTATTTAGTAATGTATCGAAAGATGAGTAGCATTTTGAGAGATGGGGCAGCAAGATTGGCCATAATGATTACTAGGAAGGATATGAAACACATGATTACTATCTAAGATCTGAAACCTGTACTGAATATGGGATATTCCATTGCTGCCGAGGACACTGACGATCCGATCCCAAGAGATAGATGGGAACTCAGCTTCCCCTTTCTAAGAACGAGCAACAGCTAAGTGGCAGCCTGTTCATGGCCTCACAGCCTCAATTCAGGGATTATGGAGTGCTTGAACAACATGTTGATTCACTGGGCACCCAGAGAGTGGTCAGACATAAGAAGAAGTGACTGGTGATTATATTTTAATTATACAGCTAAAAATAATAGGCGGCTGCATATTTATGGTGCTCTGTGTGTGTGTGTGTGTGTGTGTGTGTGTGTGTGTGTGTGTGTGTGTGTGTGTGTGTGTGTGTTGAAGAGGTGAAAGCCTGAGGAGCAGTGCTGAGGTAATGGGACTGGAGAGTCAGAGGTCATGTTGCCTGATCTATGTTTCAGTGCAATCAGCTTCAGTGTGTGATGATGAGGGTGTAGGTGGGTGATAGCTGCCCAGAGGATAATTTTCACCATCAGGAGAAAGGGAGAAAGGGAGAGAGAGAGAGAGAGAGAGAGAGAGAGAGAGAGAGAGAGAGAGAG
>JAGFZM010002190.1:545246-565838 GCA_017657215.1 Limnothrissa miodon
GAGAGAGAGAGAGAGAGAGAGAGAGAGAGAGAGAGAGAGAGAGAGAGGCCTGTGTACAAGAACTGTAGCTATTATGATACTGTAGGTTGCTGGAGAAACATGGAGGCGTAAGACCTGTAAACGATTTACAATATGAAACATAAATGGAAGGGCGGTTGCAACTGGACATTTACGGTTGCAATGACTTCATCGAATACATTGAACAATTAATATCAGGTGGTGTCACAGTCCTGCAAAAAGGCAAGGTAGCACAGATACAGTCTAGAAGCTGAAAGGCCCAGTCCAGACCTGATTAGGTTGTGCACGTGTTGTATCGTGTCAGGTGTGTGTATGTGATTATGGTGTCACATACAGTAGATCCGTGCTGATAACCAGTAAAACAATCATACTTAGATAAAATCATGGTGTTTGACACGTCTGATGAAGCCTGATAAGAGAGAAAGAGACAGATTGGTCAAAAGAAGAAAAAGAAAGACAGAGAGGAGGGAGAGGGAGAGCCAAAAGAGGAAAGAAGAAAGACAAAGATGGATAGATTGATAGAAAGAGACTGTCTGAACAGAGAGGGAGAGAGAGGGGCAGATAGAAATAGACTGTCTGAACAGAGGAGGAGAGAGAGAGGACAACAGCAAACCTCAGTCTTATATTACTGCCATTACGTTGGGAGTACAGAAACACAAGACAAAAACAAAGCAAATTACAATCTTATCAATCTCTCAACAGAGAATATGAGTTGGCAAATTATTTAACACTGATAAAAGATACTAAATTTATGAAAATACTAACAAAATATATACTTCGCAACCACAGTCTGGCAATAGAGACAGGGAGACACAGGCAAAGCTGGAAGCCAAAATAAAACAGGCTGTCTGAGAAGGGGGAAAAATACTGTTTTGACAGAGGAGGAGAAAACTAGAGCGATAGACAGATAGAAAGAGACTGTCTGAAGAAAAAGTGAGAGATGAAGAGAGAAATACACTATTCAAAACACAAATCACATACAGTACTGTAAGCTTTCTGTATGAATGTTTGCTCAAGTTCAGGCACACATTTGACAATTGATCTGATTTCTTGTCTAAAGTTGTGTCTTGTACCTGTGTATGTAATATTTGTTTTGGCAATACTATGTCTAACTATTTGTCGTGCCTATAAAGCACTTAAGAAATTGAATTTGAACGAGAGAGAGACATATTGAAAATTAGAGACAGAAAGAGACTAAACAGAGAGAGAGACAGAGAAAGAGATGAATAGAAAGAGACTAAGCAAGGAGAAAGAGAGTCAGCAGCATGGCTGTCAGTGTTATTAACTCACTCCTTATACAGTCTAAGAAGGAAGTCTGCACTGGCCTTTGTGGGCTCGCAAAAAACATCTTTTCTCCTTTCAACTCATCTATCCTCCTCTCCATCTCTCGGTCTTCTATTCTAACTCTCTCTCTTTTCACTGTTCCTCTCTGTCTCTCTCTCCTAACTCTTTCTCTCTCTCTCTCTCTATGTGCACCCCCACCCCCACCCCGTCACTCTGCAAGTCTGTCTGCTGTTTTCGAGTAATTGTGCCAATTCGCAGGCAAGAGATGCGGCCTGCATAATCAAATCTGATGGTGTGATGGCAGATTCACTGTGTTTCGCACATCAAAGACACATTTGGCTGCAGCAGTCTGGTTAGCCAGCTATCCGGAACTGAGGGAGTCGGTAGAGAGGTAGGTCCATGGGAAAACGGATTTCCTCTGTACATTTGCACTCAGACAGGCATGTCTCAGGTTTAAAATAAATGTTATGCGTTGATTGGGCTAGAAGTGAACATGAGTTCACAAGGGATTCACCAAGTGGCTTCACCCTAGCTTTCTCTGATCAGAAAGTAGACTAGAGCTCTTAGGAGAGGGTGGAGATCCCAGGTAGTGGTGGTCAGTTTCCTCTCTTAACATTCAGTAAATGGACACCATAACTGATTGTATCGTCTCTGTGCTATAGTGCAACAGTGAGGTTTTCTATCATTGTGGGAAGATTATTGACCAGCATTCTTGAAAGAAGGACAGATAAAGAACGACAGGGCTTACAGAAATAAAAGCTCTGGTCCTATTCAAGGGCAAAGTCTTCAGTGCCAATTCAGTCCACACTTGGATGCGCAAGCTAAGCAGGGGGATGAGATGGGCATGGCTAGAGTGTTGTTTCAGACCGAACCGAGAGAAATCACTTTTTTTTAAAAAAAGAAGAAGAAGCTGAGCTGACACAGGCTTTCAAGATCTCTTAAGTGAGTTGGTTTTGAATTCACGACCGGATGAACTGTCCCTGTAACGATGAACACGGCTGTCAAGCTAAATTTATCCCAGACGGATGCCTCATGAATAAACATGAGTCTGCATTATCTTACAATATCAATTCCAAGCACAGCCGCGTTAGTGCAGTTTCATCAGATGACGTCAAACTTGTAAAACATGCTGTGGACGTATTCTCTGCGGCAGATCTAAAATAATTGAGTTGAGATAGAGAGCGTCGTGGGTCCTAATTGACATGAAAAAAATGTCTTTTAAGTTGAGAGAGGTTAGAGCAAGAGTGACATGTACTCGCTCCTTTGACACAGCGGCAGAGGAGCATAAACTCTGTGCCGAAATAAGACATAATAAACGGAGCCACCAAAAAGACTTCCATAAGGTGAGGGAACGTTTAAATGTTTTGTTTACATTTCCTGCCGTTTCCTCCCCTCTGCTCAGTACGTCTAAGCTTATCACTGGGAGAACCATTTTCTTTTTTTTTTTTTTTATAAAACTGCAGTGTAATTTAAAGCAGCAACAGACCTTTTTCCTTGCCTGTGTTTTTGAGGAATTATCCAAAGGAAAAGGATTTAGTTAAGCAAGGGATTTAACTCCCCTGCTGTTCTTTTAAATAATGCCGTCTTTGAACCCACGAGATGACAGGGGTAGTGCTGAAATTTATTTTTTTGTTGTTTTTCTTTGGTCTCTCCACCCACATTAATTTATTTATTTCTCCTCTGAATTGCTGAAATCATTTATTTTACTTATTTAGAAGGTTGTATCCCCTTTCTCTCCTCCCCCCTCTCTCTCCCTCTTCATAGTCCCTTTCATGCTTGCTCTCTCTCTCAATCTTTCTCTTTCCTTTCTCAATCTTTTTTTCTCTGTGTGCTTTTAGTTTTTGCTATATCTATTTAAAAGGTTGCATTGCCTTTCTATCTGTCTCTACCTCCCTCCTTCTCTTTCTCTCCCTTTTTCTTTATCTCACTCTACACACTCCACCATGGCCTTCTCACTCACATGTACACCCTCTCTCTCACACGCATACACACACACACACACACACACACACACACACCCTTTCTCTATTCCTCTGTCTCTCTCTTTTTTTATCCTCTCCCTCGCTTTCCTTTTCTTTCCTATGTGGTTAGTAGTAGCTGCTATATTTGAGTCCAGCAGTATCACAGTGTTGACAGTGTGTGTGTGTGTGTGTGTGTGTGTGTTGCTCTCAGCCTCCTGTCGTTCTCCTGGGGGTGGAGATCAGATTTGGAAGTGGTTTGGCTGTGGTCTATGAATCCCTTTGACATAATCTCTCACTGTTTGCAGTGGAGCTAAACTCCTTTTTATGGAATTATTAGAATGACAAACTATCCCAACTCCTAAGGCGAGGTGAGCGTGTGGTGGAAAGATGAACCCCACAGGGGAAAGATGGACCTTCTAAGGTACCTGAAGTAAAGACAAACCTCCTGAGGTACGCGAGAAAACGTCAAACCTTCTGAGGTATGCAAGGCAAAGACAGAAATTCTGAGGTACACGAGTGAAAGACAAACCTCCTGGTATGCAAGACCTCCTGAAGTAGGCCACAGGAAGCTGATCCTCTGTCCCGGGAGAGATAGTTAAAGGAACTGGCTTCACAAGTTCAAGCTTTACATCCTGAGGTTCTACAGTATGCAGGCAGCAGGGAAGGGAGGCATGTTGGGCCAATGCAGGTCTCTGACCAGGGTCCTGAAAGACTTCACCGCATATTTACACAGCACTTTGCAATAGCATAGTTTCATG
Source organism: Limnothrissa miodon (assembly GCA_017657215.1). Taxonomy (NCBI): domain Eukaryota; kingdom Metazoa; phylum Chordata; class Actinopteri; order Clupeiformes; family Clupeidae; genus Limnothrissa; species Limnothrissa miodon. Next base: position 549,268 of record JAGFZM010002190.1, read on the forward strand.
GTGCCTTACAGCAAGGAGTACACAATGTTGAGGAAAAACACACTTGTGGCAGTCAGTCTACATAGAAACCTTGGGCAGATCCATATAATCAGTAGTTTACATCAGGGACCTAGCACAATCCTTACCCATGGCATTAATCTTTAAGTTAAATTAATTATTATTAGGAAGAATAAAATTCCACCATTGTTTGTAGTGCCACTATTGCCTTACTCACCTGATGGTAAACAAAAGTGTGATGGAAAGACAAAGTCCTTATTGCTGTCCTCTACATTTCAAAGCCAAAGACACTGTAATTGTATTCATTACACATTAAGTGTATGCATTTTTCCTGAGGTATGCTTTCCGTACTAAAACAACGCATGAAGAGCGTTGTTGGCAGGAGCTCTTCATGTCGGCTCCATGACTAACGCCATCTGGGATGAGAGACACTTTAAAGACAAGCATTGCATATTGTTAACGGCGGCTTAGTAAGGATGACAACGCTGTCAGACATCAGAGACAAGAGCTCTTGATTAACCTGAGTGCTTATTAGTCAGTTGTGTTTTTTCTCTTTCTTTCTCTCTCTCCCTCTCTCTTCCCTTCCCCCCTTCCTTCTGTGAATTATAGTACACAGGTACACAGGTCCTACACACAAGTCTTGTCACTGAAATCACTGAAACTCATATGATTACAAGAAAGGTGTTATTTATTCAGCCATTAGCTGGGTGTGTGATTTGATTTGAGCTCACGTTACATTCTGTTTCTCCACAGCACCAGTTCTCCTTTAAACACACACACATCTGTTTCCTTGATATCTCTGGTGAAATTAGAATAATTAATCTCCATCACATCTGGTTCCTCCCTCACAAGATCCTCTGACATATTCAACTGACGTCCAAAAAATGTCCTTGCAGGGGGAAAAAAAAAACATTGTGTGACAGGAAACTGCAACTGCAAACTAGCTAAACTCCGATGTAACATGGAATCATGACAGGAAAACTCCTATATGATGGATCTTATATGAAATATGGATATAGAATGAATATACCGTATTTTCCGCACTATAATGTGCACTGCATTATAAGGCGCACCGTCAATCAGTGGTCTGACACTCCTGATTACTGTAGCCTTAATGCTAGTAGTGTGGCTTTGCAGTTTACCAAAGTCAATTTTAAGGCGCACTGGATTATAAGGCGCAGAGTTATTTTTTAAGAACAGCTTTTTAATGTGCCTTATAGTGAGGAAAATACAGTATCTTGAACTGGTCCAGAAGGCATGAGCCTTGCCTATGTTAGCTAAGCACCATAAAACCCTAGTGAACATGTGAAGAGTTCATAAGCATTTAATAAGCAGTCTTTACCAACTGTGATCTCTGCCAGCAAACAAACATTTGTGTAGATGTACAGTAAGTAAGAAATCCAAATCAAACCATAATGCATTGCATTGCATATAATACTACTACTACTACTACTACTAGCCTATTATTATTATTATTATTATTATTATTATTAATAAGAATAAGAATAAGAATAAGAATAAGAATAATAGACCAAATGTTATTGTCATAGATTAGTGTAGTCGGAAATTTCATTGCAAATATTTTTCCAGGCCATAATAACTGGACCTGTATTAGATCTATATTGAATCTAAATTCATACCTTACTCAACTGTGTATACTTTAGTTAACGGATGTCCCAGACACAAAAGAGTTGCTGCTAGCTTTCCTCTGGTCCTTCACCCTCTTATCAGATACTGCGATAATGGAAAATGTAAGATTACCAGAACCTTGTTAAACAGCCTTATCAAACAATTATTCTGATTTGCATGTTCAATTATGTTTTGCATGGTTCATAATTTTTTGTTGTGAAGAGGACTTGAGGTTCTCTCTCTCTCTTTCTCTCTCTCTCCATCTCTCTAAGCCTTTTATAGTATACAGATTTAATCAGATGTAAGTACATTTTTCTTTTGTAAAAATGAGGTCAAAGTTTTATATAGTTTCGGTTTGTGCTTCATAAAAGCTGTGGAAAGAATTTTGACTCCAGTTTAACAGCGTCCTTGAGTTCAGTGGGAGAATATATAAGACTACCTTCCCCGGTGAATACTTAAATTTTATCATCCGACGTAAAAAAAAAAATACATATATATCTGCACCACGCTTTTATGCAGGATGAAAGAGTGGGGAAAAAGAGGTGGTTGGGTGTTGAGTCTGAGCAGCCAAGGACAGACATCATAAAAGTGTAGAAGTATGTTAGTAATTGACACTTGGCTTCAGCCCACTACAGATGAAGTGTGTATGTGTCCTCACATGTTCTGCCACAATCAGGAAATACCCTTGTGTTCCATTGGCTTTCAGGGGTGAGGTATTTATGGTGAAGCTGTGTACTGCTCTTTTATTGACAATCTACTAGACTTCAGTACAGTTGAGTGACATCGTCAGGAGTGTAGTAAAATAAGTGGTGAGTAAACTATGAATTTTGAGCTCTCTGCAAAGCAGGCAAAAACCTATTAGATGTTTACAAAAAGACACGCAGACTTGCAGAACAAGTTAATGATGGAAAGTCATTACCCAGTCATTTAAAATAATTTGCACTGGTATTAAATGGTAAATCTTAACAATTTTTGCCAGCCAGGCTAGCTAGGGACCCAGGTTTGCTCAAATCATAACGTGCAATGGGCAATCAATAACCTGCAGTGGGTTCTGTTTCCCATCTGTTCTGAAAAAAGTTTGAATAATTTGTGTTTATTTTTTTCAGTTTTTTCAGTTTCAATTTATTTCAGTCTGCTCAGTAACATTTGGAGTTTGACAAGTTTAAAGACAGCATGTGAGGGTTCATTTCCCCTTTGACAGTTCAGGCTTCAATTGTAATTCTGATAATCAATCATGTTTGTTCATTTATAAATGTCAGTTCCTATAATGGCATAATGGCATAATGCTAATTTTACTAACCACAAGAAAGTTAAGGCCTAAATAATAAACATCAAAAAGATGGACAGAAGAAACAGGCGAGACACGACATACAATTCAATGCCTTTTTCTTTGCAGCAAAAACATCAAGTGAGTGTAGCCGGGAGGTTTCTGTCAGAAGGCTTTAGTGCCGTCTGAGGTGGCACTTGGCACAGCCCGAGTCATCACTGTAGTGACCAGATTATGGCTGACTGGCAGATAGCTCTGGGTCTGTCCTGGTCCTGATGCTGTGTATGTGGACGTCTAACAACCTCCTCCCACTCTTTTTAATCTGCAAACGTCTCAGAGTTGTAATGCGAGTTGATAAAATACATAATGTATGAAAGTGTTATTGTACCCAGCAAGCCGTGCTTGCTCAATAAATAAAATTAGATTTCTATGATCGGTCTAATTTTAAATCAGAAAAGTCCGTGGGTGTGTTTGTGCCGCCCGCACGTACCAAACAATAGGAGTCATCTAGTATCCACGGTGGCTGGTAAACAGTCCTTTTACAGAGTTTGTAATTCCCCTTCAAAGGGTCCTGCCACACTGAGTTTTCTGTACCCTCTCTGCCAAGGAGCAAAGCAAAGCACAACACACGGGAAGCACAACACAGCCAGTTCGACAGCACAGTACGACATTATACTGAGCTGGCGTGGAGTGGTGTTCCACAGCACTGGAACAATATTGTACACTATGGCACAACACTGATACAGCATGGTACAGCATAGCACACCACTGGCACAACACCAGTACAGCATGGCACACCACTGGCACAACACCAGTACAGCATAGCAGACCACTGGCACAACACCAGTATAGCATGGCACACCACTGGCACAACACCAGTACAGCATGGCACACCACTGGCAATACACCAGCACAACACTCACATACCATTGGTACAGCATGGCACAGCACAGGGCTTTTCACCATCAGTGTTTTGAAATTCTCTGTTGTACCACAGTAACTAAAGGGCTCTTTCCTCTCTCTCTCTCTCTCTCTCTCTCTCTCTCTCTCTCTCTCTCTCTGTGTCTTTGTCTTTACCACCTCTCTGAAAAGATACTAGACAGATGTCAGAAAGGCTCTCTTTGAGTGTTCTCTCTTTTTCTCTCTCCCCTCCTATCTCTCTCTTCTCTGTCTCTATCTAACTCGACTCTGCTGCTCTTCACAGAAAAGTCTCTATGGAGCAGCCCTTCTCCAAGGGTGAGATATGTAGCATTGAATATTTCATCGAGTCTAATGCAGCCTCTTCTGATTGCAGACCCCCGAGTTCATCTGTGGGAAAATTGTGCAGAGGGGGAGGGGAGGTGGGGTGAAAAAGAAATGTGTGTGAAAAGCAGCCAGCAATAACAAAAATGACCTTGTTGTGGATTCGTCCATAAATATGCCAAAGTGAAACGCTGATCCCGTCCACAGCTAGCCTCCCGGTGATGCTTAAAAATGCATCACCTTGGGCTTTTCCCCCCCTTCTACACTCACTTTCATCTGTCTGCCACCACTGCCAAGAACCAAATGATAGAAAAACATTTCCAAAAAAATATGTCTTTGGCCGTTGCATTCAGAGTCGTTATTCTCTGACAACTTTCAAAGGTAGCCAAAAACACAAACACAAACCACCACAACAGCGACAATAACAAGAATAAAAAACAACAAGGGCATGAACATTGGGAAAGCAACAATGTCCACAGAAGACAACAACAACATGCAGCTGAAGGGTGGCTTTGCGGTGGGGGGCCACGGGCCAGCGTGCTCACCCACGGCACGTGACAGCTATCGGCAGGGTGACAGCAAGTCTATTTTCTACATGGCTGGTCTTTATTTCAGTCCCGCTGTGTTCCAGATCGCTCAGATTGATTTGCCCCGCATCGCCATGAAGTGCCATGGTTACGCACGCTGTCCTCTAAAACTTTAATCGTGGCTAAGTTTCCTTTAATCTGTTACGTTTTTAACCAGGGAAGCGAAAGAATGTGATTGTCCTGGGATAAACCCCTGATAGGTTCAGACTTAGCCCCCCCAACACTGGTTGGGTTCAGTGGAGGACAGACAGGGAATGGGGGTAAGAGCTTGGGATGGGGGATAGAGGTTCAGAGGAGTCTTATGGGGCATGTGCGGATGTTGCTTGGAGCACGCTCAGTAGTCGAACACCCCCCCCAAGCCTCCCCCAGCACCATCTCAGGTATAATATAACCATAGTTTCGCTGCCGCTACCGCTAATGCAGCCTTGATAAGGAGGGGATAATGTGTTTGCTGACCTTCACCTTGTTCCAGAATAAGACTGCAGACTCTGATGGGCCTTTGCTTTCCTATTCCGGTGCACATAAATCTGGAGGGGGGCAGGCTGAGAGGGAGGAGGTGTGTGTGTGTGTGTGAATGTGGGTGGTTGGGGGTGGTGTAGATGGTACAGAGGCTGCAAGAAAGGAAAAAAAAACAGCAATGCATCACTATGGACAGGTCATTGGAGCAGCACAACTCCCCCTCTGACTGGCTCCAGATTAGAAGGGCCAGTAATTTCTGAGGGCCATGCGTTATGTTAATGTGGCAGCTCTAGCTGTGCATTTCTGCTGAGGTTCTGCCTTTGTGATGCTTAATTTTGCTTTAATGGAAGTGTTGTGTTAGTATCTGCAGCGGGCCAAAAGATTTAGACCCTCTCGGAATGAACTGGGTTTATTGCTGCCGACATCCCGTGTGGTTGTTTATCACATGTTTGCACCGACAAGGACGCCTTAAACAATGCAAGGGAACAAAAAACAAAAGACAAAGATAGAGAGAGTTTATCAAATGTTTTAGTAGTGTATTGTTCTTGCAAATGGGCTGCAGTCGCATTGAGCTAATTAATAAAAAAGGCTGATACTTTTCTGATGTTTCCATTACAGTATTATCAGGCTTGATAGGCAGAATGCGGAGAATGCAGTAATGCAGGAGTGAAAACACATGCCAGTGCACACTCGTTAGCATTCTGGGGAATCTGGAGAGGGAGAGTCATTACTATTTTGTCCAGCACAGGGCAGCATTAGAACCAAATAAATAAATTATCCATTTAGCATCAGTAAATATTGAAAGGAAAAGTAAAAAGTGGATCTGCTGTTAAATTGCCTGAAATCTCTAAAAATCTGCGATTTTGTGAGAATCACCAGTGTGGCCAAGGATGAAGGTCACTTTCGTCTCTGGGAAGTGGTGGTAGGGGGCAGGGTGTTGGGGTACTGGACGAAGAGAATCGTAGCTTCACCCCTCACGCTTTACCCCTCAAGTAAATATTTATGCCGTTCCTCTTCACACTGTATTCCGAAGCTGTGCAGCCCTGCGCGCCTTAACCAAGCCCGTCTCACAAAAGGGCTCGCTCACCGCCTCATGCATGTTTGCATGCTGTTGGCCCACATGCGGCGCTTCTCTCGAGCCCTGTGTGAAGAGCCGCTGGGAACGAACGCCACGTGGGCCCAGGTAGTGGATGCGGAATACTGATGAGCGCAGACTCTGGCGCTACCCTGCCGACTACATGCTGATGAGCTGAGCTCAGGCAACTCACACGTTATCACAGGGAACTCTTAAATGGATGTGACTCGACTAACCACATTTCGGTACCCTGTATTTATATGTGCGCCTTGACAATGAAGTTGAATGTAATCTAATCTGATCTAATATTATTCTGTCTATGCATGTCAACATTTTATGCTGGCTGACATAACTTGACGACTAACACCACAAGTTAGTCAGCATGTTTAAAATGTTAGTAGCTAATGTTAAAGTTAGCTGTATTGTTTGACTAAGACTGACAGACTTGGCAGCGAACTTTTAAATGTGGTGTATATGTATATATATTTTTTTTATAAATTATTAGAGCGATTGGCAAACTCATAAATTCACAACAGAAAGTTTGTCAGCTGGTATACAATTTTACCGTACATTGAACATCTGAAATGACAAACATTAATGGGAATGTTTTATGAATAGCAACTATGAAGATCGTTCTAGAATATGCTCACTTGTGCTAAGGCCTCAACAGGAATAATGAACATCACTTTGCTGCCGACTTCACCTGTGCAGAAGTGCCTTAATTAATTTCCATTCTTCGTGGTTTCGGCACTGAATGAAAAACACTCTGACAGAAGGAAGGAAGTTCAAAAGATACAAAAGGTCAGGAAGACACTTCTGCTATTATTCTGAACATGGGCTGTGAGTCAAGTGGCTTCAATAAAGAACAAACAGCAATTAGTCATTCATTAACAGAATAGCTATTGTACAAAGAAAACAGAAGTGTGAAAAAAACACAAGGTTTGAGGTTTGTGACTATTTTAAGTATTAATTATCAGCTGTAGCAGGCAAAGTGCACTAAACATTTGCCCATATGCATGTCATGCCTTTAAGATGACTCATTTTGTTAGATGAATCAAATTAATTATTTGCCCGACTGGACAGCTCAAAATGTTCTTTTGTCCAGCAATGTTAACCATCACATAACATCACAGACAAACTATCCTCCACTCAATCCAAATACCACACACACACACACACACACACACACACACACACACACAGACAGACAGCAATCTCAGAGAAGGCCAGCTGATAAAGGTCAGTCAGTCAAGAGAGCATTTCATTAGCTGCTGAAGTCATTTCAGCTTTTTCATTGAAATAAATAGAAGACTCATTATATGTGCGCCCTATTGTTCCTTTAATGCTGATCTAGCCTAATTCATGTATATGCAAAGACACAATCAAGCAAACACATTAAACATTACATACCAATCACCACTACCACCACCACCACAACTTCTTTTCCCTGTCTGAGAACGTTTTTTTTATTTCCAGTTGGGGACACGACGACCAATAATTAATAATGAAAAAATAAACAATAATATAGTAATAGTGAAATGCCTCTGATGTTCATTTGTGTGGGTCTTTATCAGGGCTGAGCAGATTTTCCAAAGCGTGTAATGACACTGTTTTAGCAAGCCAATCTTTTTCAAGCAGCATGTGCCAGTAATGAGACGAGGTGGCAAGGTGAACAGTCTGCGAAGGACTTTTTTTTTAAAAATAAAAATAACGTAATTAATAAAATTTTTTATCCTGCGTCGTAGACGGGACACCCAGTTCCTTTTGCCGCACATCTTAATCTCCACGTCATGTCTTTCAGTCGGGTTTTGTTATTTTGACACCAGGAAACGCAGAAAGACATGGCTTGGTGTGTGTATGAAAGGAAAATAGAGGGAAAATGTATTGTATTTGAAAAGTAATCTTATATTGAAGGGCTGTGAACTTTCTGAATCGGGAACATTTCAGTTTTTCTCTGACCTGTGTGACGTCTGTTTTGTCTCTCTCTCTCTCTCTCACCCATGCTTACTCGTATTCACTCTCTCATGAAAGCTGGAAGGCCCTGCCTCTATCCTAAGAGAGACAGAAAGAGAGAGAGAGAGAGAGGCCTCTCTGTCCTTCCATGTACCTGACAAGCTGCATGGCAATACAGTCCATATCTTTTGTAATAAGAAGCACTCAGTCAGCTGCAAAACTAAACTGAATCTTTTGTGCTTCCCCCCCCCCCACCCTCTTTTGTGGAACTTGTCTCGGGTCTAGCACCTCTTGTGTGACCTGCCATAGGCCTCACCAGCTTTTCCTCCAGAACCTTTAAAGATCCTTTACCTCTAAAGAACCTCTATGCCCTGAACCCTTACAAGTCCAAACTCCTAATCTTTTAAAATAATCGTTCCCTCTCCTTGGTGCTAGAAGGCTTTCATCTCAATACAGACAGCATGTCTATGTTGTATATATAGTGGTTTGAGAACTGCTCTGTTGAAATGTGTTAATTAAGCTCTTACCACACATTCACTTTCTCAGTTTGGCACTCAGTTTGACATTATGTGTTGAAAACTACTTCACCCTCTTGTCCTGTGAGTAAAAATGTTTTTGCATTGGGCTTGCTGTACATTTAAAGCAGCTGGAACAATAGAATTTCTATCTATATGTATACAGTATCTATCTATCTACGTATCTCTGTCTCGTATCTCGTATCTATCTATGTATAACTGTTTATCCATCTCTATCTATCTACTGTATCTATCTCTCTATTTTGCCTTTAGATTGAAGACTTTGCAGGTTGGCATCTAATAAATCAGGGCCTATATCATCTGTACTTGCATTGCCTAATCCCTAATCTTGAAATAGATTTTGACCCCATGAAATCTACGCAGAATCTCAGTTCGATACCACTCCTCATCACCCACTGTTTGGAGATCTTTCCGAGGAATACAAAATCTCGGCCACATGTTGTCTTGTGTTTGTTTCTGTCACGCAGCCTTGCTGAATAATCTGGATCAAATTTCAGCAGCCTGAGTGCCTGCTGTGAGGTGTGCAAAGTCCTTATTATGTGAGTGGGCAAATCAATAGTGAGCCAGAGATCATTCAGAGGGGTCCTTCACAGTCTGCTCTCCGCTCTCGTGATGAGTCTTCATGGAGGTCTACCGCTGGCCGTTAGCTCTGAGGAGAGCATTAGTAGATACAGAATGTTCCTCAGGGCAAGGCAAGGCCTACTGTATGCTATATTATGGCTACAAGCGCAACCTGGAGAACAAAGGACTTCGCCTTTTGCGATCCTGCAAGCTGAAGGTCAGACAATGAGAATTTCTCATCTGAGGGATGTGGAGAAAAATTAGACATTAGGATTTGAAAGAGATCCTATCTTTGGTTGGGCCATAAAAGAGAGACTGTAGTGTGTCTGTAAGGCTATTGTGTGACTATTAGTAGGATTGTTATCCTTGTTACTTGTGTATACAGTGACGCGCAGTATAAATAAAATTTTATGAAATTAAAATATGAACGTCATTAAATTAATCATTTGTTAGCCAAACCAGAATTTTAAGGTCATTAAGCAATACAAAAGTTCAAAGATCTTGCCTTCATAGCCTACACTTGGAACAGAGAACTTGAGAGAGAGATGAGGAGAGTTGAATGATTAAAGGACATCAGCCATTTTTATACATTTTTCATCTGTCTGTCACTCTTTATCGGCTGGGACAGCAAAGTCATGCTAATGAACATTCAGATAAGTGCTGGGCCAACTATATATTTTTCTCTTTCTCTCAATTTCTCTCTCACTCTCTCTGTCTCCCTCTCTCTCTCTTACACACACACACACACACTCCCTCAACTCTTTAGTAGTCACATGTGTTCAGAGATACAATCAGTGGACCGAATGTTCCAGAACCTCACCATAAAAAATCCATTTGCTGATGAGAATATTGTTTTGATGTGTTTGTGTTTGTGTGTGTGTGTAATATCTGTGTGTGTAACAAATGCAGCATCCTGTGTAACTAATTGAATGTTTGGAAACCTTGGGCACTTACTACCTAACATGGAGAGAATCTAGTGAAGACTGCGTTGGAATATCAACTAACTAATGTAAAAAGAAGAACCCCAGGGCCTTCCGTTGTTTAGCCCATTTTATATGAGCTCATTTGGAACTTTTTTTTAAACCCATTTTAGATGCATCTCCTGGTCGGTGTACTGTACAATTTAAATATAAGTCCATTTAAAAAAAAAAAAACAACAACATTGTATGCGGGACCCTTTGCTGCTCCTGCTTTGGCGAGTGCTCCTGACTTCCTGTATGCTGTATTATCGGTCCACACTTAAGCCTGCATTACGCACTGCTGTGATATTCAAAGGGTAGGAACAGAGGCAAGATAAAGTTTCAACCGTAATTGAAGTAGTTTTGGAGGTCAAACAAGCAGCTCTTTCCTCGCACGAGCACGCCTATCGCTAACGCTCATGCTCTAAAGCAGGTGCATCAGCTTGTCAAGTCGACATTGAGAGAGACAGCAACTTTGTTCTGGAACTTTCTTTGAGCGCATCACTTCAGTAACCGTGGCGGCACTCCGGTGTCAGCAACCTGGATTATTGACCATCAACCTTTCTGTAGTCTGGATTATTGACCTTCAAGTTGTGTCAGTTGTCTGCATTATTGACCTTCAGATTGTTTTAGTAGTCCGAATTATTGTTCAAGCAGTATCAGAAGTCTTAGGTTCCTTTTCATTCTATAAGTGTCAGTAGCCTGGATTATTGACCTTCAAGTACTTTGAAAAGTCGGTTCTACTGTAGCTTGATGTTGAAGTTCTAGCAGTGTCAGTACTAGTATCTTTAGTTTGGGTTCTTGTTCATCTAATTGCGTCAGTTGTCTAGATTCTTCTTCCTATAGCAGTGTCAATAGGCTGTATTATTTACCTTCAAGAGGTCTGTGCTCTTGTCGTTCAAGCAGTGACAGTGTCTAGTTTGTTCATCTGACAGTGTCAGTTGTCTACATTTTTCTTTCTTCTAGCAGGGTCAGTAGTATGAATTCTTGTTCTACTAGCAGTTGTAGGGCAGGGTTCTGCAAGGTCCTTTTACCACTTAATTAATCAAATTTCTTTTAATGACTGAACATCACAGATGGTCATAGAAAAAAAACAAATTCATATATGTGTGTGCTGTATTGCAGGAGTGAATTCAGTATGAAGGTCTAGTTCTCTAGTTCAATTCACACTGCAGATTAAACTGCTATTAGACTCCCATTTTATACATTTATGTTTTACAGCATAAATGGTGTATTATTCAACATGACTTTAAAGACATACAGCACATGTTTGCCTTTTTGTTTTACTTTATGATTCAACCAAAGATTTTGACTCTTTTGATAGAAATGTTGGAATGGGGGGGGGGGGGGGGGGGGGAGAGAACTGATGAAAATGCCTTTCAAATCGTTAGCGATCAGAGTGGTGTTAATCTTTTGAAGAAAAAACGAGAAAGCAGAGAAACAAATCATGCAGAGGAGATGTGCTGCTGGCCAGCCATCCAGCTTTGTCCTTCAGATGCTGTGCCATGGTGCAGTGGTGGCTGAGAGACAGGTGCAAACAGACACACACAAACACACACACACAGCACCGGTCGTTGGGAGTGATTGGCTGTAATCAGAGGGTAGCTCTTTGATTTCACAGGTCAGGGATCTTCCTCTCCCGAGTCTCTCCCGAGTCTCTCTTGGCCTTTCAGCTCTGCACACTAACTGTTCTCCAAACTCAGAGAGGCACCTGTGTGTGTGTGTGTGTGTGTGTGTGTGTGTGTGCTGAGGGGAAGGTGGTGTACAAGTGGAAGAGGCCTCTGCTCCTTATTGTGTGTGTGTGTGTGTGTGTGTGTGTGTGTGTATGTATATATGTGTGAAATGTCAGCTGTGTTGTATTTGTGTGTGTGTGTGTTTTGTAGCAGGCAGCTGGGTAAGGAAAGCATATAGAGGATGCAGTGAGGAGACATCTCAGACATTTTGCTCTGCCTATTTCGCCCATCTAGACCATTTAGTTTGCTTTGTCCATCTAGATTGATCTCTTTTAGTTTGCCTCTTCTGTCCCGAGTAAGAAGCACAATGCACCAGGTCCAGCAGTGCCACAGTACAAGATCCTTAAGCGTGATCACTTTTATTAGTGTCCAGTCCGATCTCCTGGTTGTCCTTCGAATAGCTGCACTGAAATGATGACAGACTGACTCCTATGCATCCCCCATCTCCAATGATGGTCTGTGTGATTGCCGTCCAGTAGCATGTTTTTATTTATTTATTCATTTCTTTATTTATTTTTTTGGCTTATTTTTTTTCTTTCTCTTCCCTCGCTGATACCCGCGGTGAGGCGACATTTCGAAGAGATTAGTGATTTAGATTTTCGCCGTTTGTCCCCCTGATACTCTTGCGTGACATTTGGGTGCAATTAGCCTCTTTCGGCCAAAAACAAACAAGCGCGTGGCATAATGGCTTTGGTGAGCTTAAGAGGTAATAACCGACAATGAGAAGTGTATTTTGTAAAGAGTTCGGGGGAATTGGTCTGTCGGTCAGTGCCGGGTATATCATCTTTCTGTCTCTGCTGCTTCACTCGAAGTGTCTTTGAAGCACATGGCTGAATGGATGATGGAAATATAAAGGCCTTGCTTTGCTCATTCAGCCCTCTGACTCATTACTGTAAATGCAGCTTGTGATTGATTAGTACGATAATACATTGGGAGGCACTGTCTCGTCACCTTTATTCACTTCTAGAAGCCTGGAAAAGAAGCAGCTGCAAGACTGGCTTTAGCAAAGAGGGGAGAACAGGAGAGGCTGCTGGGTGAATAACGGCATGCTCATCACTGTTTTTAGTGATGTTTTTAGTCTTGTCTTTCAGAGAAAAATAAAGAAACTTATATGAACTATTTGCATAGAGAGGAAGAGAGTTTATAATAAACAAAGACAATTAAAAGAGAGAGCGAGAGCAGAGAGAGAAGAGAAAATGTATCCTATCTGTAACAAATGTTTTTCAACTGTAGAATTCATTTTTATTTTATATATTTATGTCTTCTAATTTTCTGTGCAGCATTGAAAGGAAACACATTCCACAGAGTCAATTTCACATCATGAAAAGCTTTGTAATATTTAAAGCCTGTTTATGCAGATACAGCGGTTTTGTTTTGTTTTTTCCCCTTGCATACAAGCCATTACTGGTGCAGCAAATTGCCTTGTTCCTTTTCCAACGTACCTGTATTTGTGATGAAGTAATGATCTCAGACCTTTCATCATTTGCACATTGTTTCCAATTAGAAAGTGCCATGTACACACACACGTTTTGCAGCACGTTTCCCCGCACAGAATTACGTTTCGCAATGAATCATTGTCAACCACATGGGGAGGAAAAAAATGAATTTCAAATCGAGTCCCCACATTGTTGTTATTTGACTGGGGCGTGACGATTCTAAATGATATGTCCCTTAAGTGAAATGATCACCAGTTATTAGATAATGATTGTGCAGCAGCTGAAATGGAGAATATATTAAATGTCACCTCACGGTCCGCTTAACATGCACAAGGGAAAAAAAAATTCAAAATATGGAGATGGTTCCACAAGAAAGCGGCCGTTTAATGGAAATAAAAGAGGCAGTGTGGAAACTCTGAATGAATTCTCAAAATGCATATTTCAGAAGGGTACTTGTGGTGCAGCGGGCTTGCACAGCTCTGTCAACACATTTGAGTTTTTGTTGAGGTAGCTGTGAACGCAGCGCTGCCTAGGTTCTGCCAGAGTGTAAACTTAAACAAATGGCTCCCTTGCTAAGTCATTACTGGGAATTCCCTTTAGTTTACAGTAGTCTGAATGAATGCATGCTTGATTGCTTATGTACCTGTGTGTGTGTGTGTGTGTGTGTGTGTGTGTGTGTGCGTGCGTGCATGCGTGTGTGCTCTGTTTACAGTGTTATTAATTTTAACCTAATTCCATAAAGAAATGTCGCGTTGAAAAACTGATTTTTTATGAGAACCAAAAAAAAGTGAACAGAAAGGTCTATCTCTATGCTACGCTAATCTTGTGTTACAGTATATGAGCTAACATTTACTGTTTCCTAGTAAAAGTCAAATTCAATTTACTCTGTCCTTAGCACAGTGTCAAATCACTCCAGTGGATCTCATCACTTGATCTCCCCTTTGAAGAAAGCTGGGTTCGATGTTTGAAAAGTAGTCTATGAAAATCAACAAGCTCGATGGCAAACAAACCCCACTTTAATGTGCTGGGAGAAGGCAATGCAAGCAAATTGACACAGATTTATAAAAATGGAGGCCTGGAGGCACACCAATGCAGCTAGATGGGGTACCCGTCATCAATCTGTCATTTGAGGGGAACGGCAGCTGTCTCAGGTGGCCGAGCAGCCTGACTAAGATAAATATTTGAACAGAGAGCCTTAATGGGTGTGTGTGGAGACTCTGGACACCGCATGACACTCTTTCGCATCTTTGCTTCATGCTTTATTTAGCTAGCGTATTTGTATGATTCCGTTGTCGACCGCTAACAATAGCCTCTCTTGAAAAAGTGCTCACTACCAGCACCAACCTCCACCCCTGCAAGACCCCCACCAGACGGCCCTGCCATCGACCCCCCCCCTCCACCCCCACCCACCACCCCTAAACCCCTACCCTCCTCACGGCTGAGAAAAGAGAGGGAGAGGCGTGATAAGCCTCATGCATTCTGCAAACGGATTACAATCTTTAAAAGCCTAAAGCTGTCACACGGTCATGCAATTTGGAGAGGCCTGCAGATGTTCTTGTCCCCTGGCTTGATTGCACCAAGAGGCTCTAACTAGGAATTGCACTTAGAGGAAGAGAGGAGAAGAGGATGAAGAGAGACTAACATGTCAGTGAGAAATGGAGAAAACAGAGAGAGAGAGAGAGAGAGAGAGAGAGAGAGAGAGAGAGAGAGAAAATAGCTATCTGGCATCTGAGCAAGTTCAGGCATACATCCCACGCATCATGGGACTCCTGTGGTGAATCTTGGGGTGATGTGGATGGCTGTGCAGGGGAGTTGTTCTTTGTGCACTGGTTGCAGTGGTTAGAGAGACGTGCGGTAACATGCAACATCTGTATTGACATCAAAACATGATGGTTGGTGTGTGATATTTATGAAAGTTTCAAGGGTCAATGCTAGGAAAAATGGTGAAAGCCCAAGGCTGTACAGTACATCCCTGCCAAACAAACAAACAAACAAACAATTTCAAACAACAATAACAATGGCAAATGCATAAATAAAGAACGACAAACTATTTATGCAGTATGCACATATAATGGCAATCTGCTTCATTTAAACTTTTAAAACACATCTTAAAAAATAGGTTTATGGGTACCTACGTGAAACAGATCTGAAAGGTTTTTTTTGTGTGTGTTTTTCATCGACTGTAGTGTTCCTCCACCAAGTGTAAGATCTATCTATCTATTTTTCTCCTGAGAAGCCTAAATCAGATAATAGGCTATTACTTTTAAATGCTTTGTTTTGTTTCCTTTTTACCCTCAAAACAAACAATTCTGCAGACTCTAATGTCAGCTTAGTCATGGCTGTTTTCCCAGCCTACCATCCAGCTCTTGAGTGAAGTGAGGGCTTTGTCTTTGTGTGTGTGTGTGTGTGTGTGTGTGTGTGTGTGTGTGTGTATGATTCAAGGATGTGTGTATGCATGATTGTTTGGGTCGGTTTGCCTGTATAAAAAATCTAAAATCTGAATGTATTAGAAGTTTACAGTGCATACAACACATGCACACACACGTACACACTCTCTCTCTCTCACTCTGTCTCTCTCACACACTGTAGCCTGTCACTCCCCAGTGGCACATCACTACACTACACTGCAGTGTGCACTAACACTGCATGGCAAATGTGTTTAGTGAATGCTGCTGTATTTGATGGCCATGATATCACAGGTTTTATTGCAGCAAATCACCGATCAGAGCGTAGTCTGAAGGCCTTTCCTAAAGACTAAAGAGCTCCCACATCTTACTTGCATACGCACACACACACACACACATACACACACACACGCACACACACACATACACGTACACATACACACATTATTTACCTTGTGTTGTCTGAAGTTTGATAACTCTGGGAAAGAGCTGGAGAGTAGCACACACAAACACACTTCAGACAGGAAACTCTCAGAATTAATGTTCAGTATTTTATTGGTGTACATACAAGGTGGTATGCTTGGTCATGGCGCTCTAGATCTGCTCAAGCTGCTGCTGCAAACCACGAAACTGTATGAATAAGCTGCTAGAAAAACAAATTTATACTGTGACTGATGTCACAAGCAAAACAAGCAAAATAAACATATCCCCCTTTCCTGACCAGATCTAGAC
>JAGFZM010002190.1:580831-591297 GCA_017657215.1 Limnothrissa miodon
TCTCTCTCCCCCCTCTCTTTCTCTCCAGACCATTAGAGCACTCTGAAACTCTGGTATTTTCTGAAATTATGGTAATTAGTCACATAGGTCATGGTGGACGGCTTGCTCTTTTCTCTGCAGGAGCTTCAGTGCCCTGTTACCTCTATTACAGTAATCAACTCAGGACTCTCTGGCACTGCATCCCAGCTTGGCTTTTTGACTCTCTTACTGCGGTAAGGACGGGGTCATCGCCACATGGAAGTTGTTTTTGTCTCCTGTCCTTACCCATTTAAACAGGCCATTAGTGAGATGGCAGTGTGTTAGATCAACAGCACTCTTTAAGGCCTTTAATGGGTCTTTAATGTTTTTAATTCTCGTTCACACAGACCATGGTAGTCACAGTTTTCTGTTATAGGCGACTGGACTTCTTTTTTGGAGCTTGAAGACATTTCACTTTCTATCCAGAAGGCTTCATCATGGGAATGTCAGGAGTTCGTATCCTGGCCTGTGGGTGTAAATGTGAACTGCAGACCACACCCCTCATCATGTAACCAAAGGGGTCTGTTGTAGTCCTTCATGAAGGAAGCTGAGGCCAGCGGTCTGCAGGAGTTGTTTAGTCACTTACAGGTACAGTAAGGGACAAGTGAAGCAAAGGCAAATTGATTGTCTTCCAAATGCCTCCCAATGGATTGACTTCCACATGTGTTAGTGTGCCTCGTGACTGCCACACCTGAAAATGTGACTGAGAGAGAAAGTGAGAGAGAAGATAAGAGTATTTCCGCAAATGTGTCTAGATGTCAAACACCTCTCAGCCTTGAAGGAACTCTCTCTCTCTTTCTCTCAAACACACACACACATGTATATATACAGACTAGAAATTAAATCAAGGTTTGGATCTGGGTCTGGTTTGGTCTCGATCTGGTTCTGATCAGGTTCAGGTTTGGCTCCTATCTGGTCTGGTTTTAAATTGCAGTCTGTTCTGGTCTGGTCAGCCATTAAGCTCTACCTTGAAATGACAGATCTGACACTTCTATAATAAACCTTTTAAACACAAAGAAGTCTGCTTACGCTTGGACACATGTGCACACATGCGCACACACACACACTCACACTTATAGCTTTAGGGCTGATGTAGCGAAAGCTCTTAAGACGCCAGCTCGGAGAAGCATTTTAATCAATTAAACCCTTTAATACACAGAAGCTCCATCCAGAGTTAACTAATGCGGGGCTGCCTTTTCATGCCTTTTTCTCCCTGCACACATCACTGCAGCAAATCAGACTTATGACAGTTGCCTCACCCCTTAACCCACACACACAAGAATTGGGGTGGGGGGGTTGAAAAAGACCATCATCACATCCTGGCAAAGGGCCCTTCCTTCAGCTAATGGCCTTACCTACTGTTGGGTGCTGACAGTGAATAAAGCCCATCTTTAAGCCTTTATCGCCCTCTGTATTTACCTCAAGCACCCCCCCCCCCCCCCCCCCCCCCCACTGCTCACCCATCTTCGACATTTTCATTAATTGTCCAAGGTTCCACTTGAAAGGCCAATCTTAATGTCAGCTTCGCAGGCTAAGTAATAGAGTTCTGAGAAAGAGAGGGAGTGTGTGTGTGTGAAAGAGAAAGCGTGAGAGGGAGAGAGAGAGCGATGGAGGAGAGTCATACAGTAGGAGTTTAATTCTTCCTCATTAATGCAGGTGAAGTGAGTGAATTTCAATAATTCCTCGGCCACGTTCCTTCCTGGCCTCTCTAAGCGCCTCCTCTGTTGGCTTCTCCAAAGGCTGTGACCCACGGCTACTTTTGAAAGTTAGCTAAAGGAATGGAACAGAGACTGGTCTTTTTCATGGTGACAGCAGGGCACTGTAGCTGCCGTCCCTGGAGATCAAATCTCCAACTTTCAGACCTTCACGTGCCACAGACAGTCAATTCATTGCATCACAGAGAGCATGTACTCTGTCACAGTGATTGCTAATTAGATAGAGCAGCAGTTAAGGCTGGTGAAGTAATGAGGTGCAGGTACAAAGTCTATGTCCTTAACCCTGTCCCTGTCCACGTCCATGTCCACATCCCTATCCACGTCCACCAATGACTCTATACTCTCTCGCCACTGATGCAGTAATGAGGTACAGATACAAAGTCCTCACCATGTTTCTTTCCATGTACCTGTCCAATTCCATCAGTAATTCTCTAGGTACTGTGTGAACTGTAAAAATGCTCCTATTTGTTGTACACTGTTTGTGTTAATTTAATTTACTTCTCTGATTCTCCAGCTGTATGTTTGTGTTTCATTGAGATGTCCACCACCCATCCTAGTTGGTGTGTGTGTGTGTGTGTGTGCGCGCGCGTGTGTGTGTGTGTGTGTGTGTGTGTGTGTGTGTGTGTTTACCAGCTCTGGTGTGGTTCTGAGCCCAATAGTTCCAGGTTTAAATGAAGCGGGGGATCAAAGAGAAGTTTAAACCTGTGTCCTCAGGATAGGGATTATAAACCAGAAGCCTGAGATGGAGGGAGGGAGAGATAACAGGATTTCACAAGAGAAAGACTGACAAGGAGAGAGAGAGAGAGAGAGAGAGAGAGAGAGAGAGAGAGAGAGAGAGAGAGAGAGTAGGTGCCATGTTCATATTGTATCACAATTGTTCTGTTTTGTCTTTGCTGTTTATCTGTCTAATCAAATCAAACAAATAGTCTCTCATTGTTCTCTATAATGTCTTTGTGTACACACACACACACACATACACACCAGTGAGCAGTTCTCTCCAGTTCTCTCCTGGAGATTTAATCTAATGTGCTAATCAGACTGAGTTGAGGAATGCATAGTCTTGGTTCTAGGGGGAAGAGGCAACACATTCATGGTTACACTGCCAGAGATGGAGGTGTTCTTCAAACAAAACAACAATAAACAGATGGATTTAAAACAGACATTAATTCATAGAAAACGACTGATATCTGCGCTACAAGGCCTCAATCAAACAGATCTATTATTAATTACAGAAAAACAGCATGTATTTGTTGAGCTTTGTAATTACTACCATTAATGTCAATCAGTCCAAGAATTAGTCCATTAATGGTCCAACTCATAAATATGAATCAGTCCAAGCATTAGTCTACTAATTTTTCTACTTCCAGATGTCAATCATTCCAGGCATTAGTCTCCTAATTTGTCTATTTCTAGATGTCATGCAGATCTTATAGAAACGAATATAGATCTTGTTCAGTGTGCCCCCACAGTCTGCTGAATCCTGAACTGTACTGTACTCTGTGTGTGTGTGTGTGTGTGTGTATTCTGTGCTTTGCAGACAGACAGACAGAGTGAAGTGAACTCCAGAAGGAGTCAAATGGTTTAAAGTGACTCTGTAAGCATATGCTGCAGTTACATATGACTCCTGGAACTCAGGTTCAAAAAGAGATTATGTGTATAATGGCATTTAGAGAACTGAAGGTACACTGTGTGTGTGTGTGTGTGTGTGTCCTGTTCTTAATGTCATTTCCCTCCTTCATTCTGTACCATATAATCTCTAAGAAAACATCTCGGGCTCTGACAAGCAGTGGAGCAGTGCAGTGTTTGAGCGTGTATACCAGCAGTCAGGCCTCAGCTGAGCTTTTATTATTTCTGCTAGACTGGAGAATGACAAGGCTATATGCAAATAGTAATTACGACAGGTGCCAGGCCAGGCTCATATAATAAAAGTATTTTCTTTGTTGTTGTTATTGTTGTTGTTGTTTTTTAGTTATATACTTGTTTTTTTAAACCAAACTGAATACCCTTCTGCTTCGATAAATCAGCAGGCGAACAGAGGTTTAGACAGTGTCAGAGTGAAAATCCTGGTTTGCTTTAGTGCAGTTCATTCTAAGCAGATCCATTAATCACATTAGCGATTTAGTCCCTCATATTCAAAGCCAGAGAAGAGATGAACTGTGTGGGTGCTGTGCTTTTTAACCAAAATGCATTAACAGAAGCAAATACAGAGTCCATATTTTGTAAACGTTCACCCGTACGTTAACAGTAAATGCAACCAATGAACCATTCGGCCTACTGTACTTTGCTTTTATTTTGTACAGCACATTGCAATTCCCTTGTGTATGAAATGTGCTATGTAAATAAAATTGCCTTGGCTAAAGTAGGATTGACTTGATATTCAGATCTGATTTTATCAGAGAACCTTATGAAGGTTTTAGTGAATGACTAACTCCTGTCTCTTCAGATTACTAAATATTGGTCATGAGTAAGGTAATTGTTTCATATTGAAACGTTACGGATACTAACGTATCCTCCGTTCTCTGAGTGAGAAGCCGAAACGTACGAGTGGATGATGCCTATCATCTCCTACTTTTCTGAAGTCAATTTTAACCAACCCTTTGAAAAAAGGGCAGTAAGTGCTCTGATGCGCGCAGGCAACTACTTAGACAACCCTGCGTGACGTCAGAAAGTCTATATATTGACTGCGCTTATGCTTCAGGTCCTCTTTGCCAAGCTCGCTAGCGTCGGCGTCTTGAGGCCCGAAGCGTACGTTTCGGCTTCTCACTCAGAGAACCGAGGATACGTTAGTATCCGTAACGTTCTCTTTCGTTTCGAAGCCGAAATGTACGAGTGGATCACTACAACCAAGCCTCAAGAGCCCTACACCAAGGAGCCCGAGGTGGGAAGACCCATGGGACCGCCGCCGGGCCCAGAGAGAACACTCTCTGCTACACCCGGCCTGGTGACGTCCAATGCGTAAAAATGCGCGAAGGTGTTGCCTGAGGCCCACGAAGCGCTCAGACAGATATCCTGCATAGGGACGCCTTTCCAGAAGGCCCAAGAAGCCGCCACTCCACGGGTGGAGTGCGCCCTGACATGAGAAGCGGAGGAGCACCCGCCGCCTCATACGTCAGACGTATGGCTTCGGTAAGCCAATGCGACATGCGTTGGGTAGACAAGGCCTGACCCTTGGCACGCTCGCCATGGCAGACGAACAACTGGTTCGTCTTCCTGATGCTCTGCGTACGCGTCAAATTGTACGAGGGTCAGTGGACAGCACTTTCGGGCGAGAAAAGGGATTTGGTCGCAGCGTCATCTTGCGTGAATTCAAGACAGTCAGGACTGACTGACAGGGCAGTCAGATTGCTAACACGCTTCACCGAGACCAGAGCGAGCAGAAGCGCAGTCTTAAGGGAAAGCATCTTTAGACTGGCACTCGACAGAGGGTCAAAGGGCGTAAGAGCCAGTCCACGTAGGACAGTGGCCAGGTCCCAAGTAGGGACCGAACGTGTGGAAGAGGGGCGAAGCCGCCTGACGCCCTTCATGAAGCGCGACGCAAGGGGGTGAGCGCCTGGGGAAACGCCAGCATAGCCAACATGGCATGCTGAAATAGCTGCGAGGTACACCTTCAGAGTAGAGGGTGTACGACCCTGATCAAACAGGTGTTGCAGAAAAGCAAGCACCTCGCCAATAGGACAGACTAGAGGATCACAGCCTGTCTCTGCACCACGTGCTGAACACACGCCACTTCAGTGTATACAACGACCTAGTGGAGGTAGCTCTAGCAGCCTGAACAGTCTCTATAACTGCGCCTGACAGGCCGCTCTCTAGGATACGTGCCCGTTCAGGGGCCAAGCCGTCAGTCTCCACGCTTCCAGCTTAGGGTGCCACAGCGACCCGTGAGCCTGAGATAGGAGATCCCTCCTCAGAGGGAGGGTCCAAGGCTGGCCTTCCAACAGTGAGACCAGATCTGAGAACCAGCTCTGAGATGGCCAATTGGGGGCGATCAGAATCACCCTGTGAGCCCCCGCTCTGATTCTGGCCAACACCTGACGCATCAGAGGAAGGGGGGGGAAAAGCGAGCTGCAACGGGCGTAAGTGTAAAAGGCCACAGAGTGGGACAGCGCCACCCGCGGCGCACAGGAGGCCCGTCAGTCTGAGACACAGCCTGGCCGAAACGCAGGCACCTAGTCTGAAGTGGCGTAGACACACCCTGACGTCCTGAAGTCTCTTCGGAGTGAGCGTCGCTCTCATTGAGCGTGAGTTCATCCTCACGCCCAAGAACTCGACCTCCTGAGAGGGAGAGAGCATGCACTTGCTTAGGTTTACTAAGAAGCCCAGATCATGCAGTTGACGCAAAACAGTGTGAACCTGTGACGTTAGGAGCTGTCTGGAACCCGCCAGCAGCATCCAGTCGTCCAAGTAATTGAGGAGTCTGATACCCTGAGCGCGTAGAGGAGCGATCGCCGCCTTCACGCACTTGGTGAAGCACCGAGGTGCCAGAGACAGACCGAAAGGGAGGGCTGAGTACTCGTAAGCTCTGCCCTCGAAGGCAAAGCGTAGAAAACGCCTGTGCCTCGGGACTATACCTATGTGAAAATAGCCGTCCTGAAGGTCTATGGTGACCATGTAATCCCCCTGGCGGACTGACTCCGCCACCATACGCCCCGTGAGCATGCGAAAGGTGAGAGGTTTGCGCGAGGCATTGAGCGCTCTGAGGTCTAGAATAGGGCGAAAAGCACCCGACTTCTTGGGCACAAGGAAGTACGTACTGTAACGACCTGCGCGCGTGAACGTCGGATCTACGCGCTGAATAGTGCCCTTTCTCAAGAGATCGCGAAGCTCCTGTCTGAGAGCAGGGGCCCTGGAGGGGGGCACCACTGACTCCATGACACCTCTGAAGGGCAGGGGTGGCCACCTGAACTGCAGTTGATAGCCCTTCAACACTGTTGAAAGAACCCAACGTGACGTTGCACATCGCCCAATTCTGCCTGAGCAGAGCGGCGGAATGAGGAGGCAGCAAGGACAAACGAAGTGCTATGCTGCCTCCAAGTGGCACTGGGGGGGCCGAGGTTAATGACTGAGGCTGTCCGCGGAGTTGAAGAGCGTCCGACTGACAGGGTAGAGACCCGACGTAACGTGGGGGCTGAGGGCAAGTCAGCCGCGCACATCACTCGCGACGGCCCGTGGGGCAGCCGACCTGGCGTGTACGTCAGCGATATCCGATGTCGGTGAGCTGCGCACTTCACTTGCGACGCCCCGTGGGGCGGTCGACCTGGAGCACGTGTCAGCGACGTTCGTGGTCGGTGAGCCGCGCACTTCACCCGCGACGCCCCGTGGGGCGGCCGACCTGGAGTGCGCGTGAGCGACGACTTCGAAGAGGGGGGAGAAGTTTCCCGTCTGCCCAATGGCAGAAGTGTCAGACTGAGCAGACAGTTCTGCTCGTAACTGGGCGATAAATTGACCGACAGAAGCGTCGAGAGAGGATGGGGCTTCACGACCGTGAACGACTCCGATGCGTCGCATGGCCACTGCTCGGAGGCGAGAGAGACAGAGGACGCGGAGACCGTGACATTAGTAGAGGCCTCGGCGCCACCTGGGCGCCGTCGAGGCGTGACGTCACGCAAGGCGCATAGCGCACGGCGTGCATAAGCTGAACGCGCGGCGGAGACCGAATCGGTGCCCCAGTGCGCGACAGCGCTGACAGAGCAGAGAGCGTCCTCCGGCCGGGGCCGGGGCTCATCGTGAAACATTGCCCCAGAGGGGCGATAGTGTGTGTGCGGAGTGCTTGTGAACAAGGCAAACTCAGCGCCCCCTGAGGGGGTGAGATCAGGGGGGAACGCTCCGAGCTGGGGACTGCAGAGCGGGGACCCGTGCCTCTTAGAGCACACAGAGGCATAGCAGTCAATGGATGGGGATCGCATGACATGCTCTGCCGCGCACACGCGATCGTATCAGGATCGCTGTGGCCTCTTGCGCCGTTCCTGGCTGGTTGGACGGTTGGCGGGAGCTGCGCGTCCGCGTGAGCGAGAGCGCTGCCAAGCAGGTTGCGACCCCGTAGCCGGCGGTGGCACGGCTTTGGGCGCATCCGCCTTTTTCTTCTGCTGCATCCGTTGAGGCGTGTGAGCACGTGTCTGAGGGGTAGCGGGAGCGGCTGATTGAGGCGGGGCACGCTTAGGAAGCACGCGTTGCAGGGCCTGATCCACCGACTTCGTCTTCTCTAAGCGATCGCGCTGGAGTTCCAGCGCCTGGCCAAACAGAGCATCAGCGGAGATGGGAGCGTTCATAAGATGCCTCTTCTCCTTCTCTGGCATTGACGAAAGGTTCAGCCAGAGATGCCTGTCTATGACGACCAAAGAGCCAAGGGAGCGCCCGTCGGCTTTAATGGCCGCCCTGATGGCCAGCGAGGTTAGAGCGGTAGCTCTGCGCAGCTGATGGAGGGTAAGATCCGACGGCTGCGCCGAGAGATCTGCCACCAGTTCCTCAGACAGAGAGGAGAGGAGAAAGGCGGTGTTCATTGCCCTTATCGCCTGGCCTGTACAAATGAAGGCCTTCGAGACGAGCTTCTCCGTGCGCTGGCACGGCTTTGAAGGAAGCTCGGGAGGCGATGTCCAGGTGGTGGCAGAAGATGGCGCTAGACAGCCAGCGACCGCATCTTCAACGCGAGGGAGCTGCATGAGACCACTGGCGCCCGCTCCGTCCATCGCGTAGAACGCCGCGTGGCCCTGGATAGGGGCAATGGCGGCGAAGGGAGCCTGCCAGGAGGCCTGCGCATCAGCCACGATCGCCCTCCCGGACAGCGCTGAGGCGGAGGCAGGCCAAGCCTGCTAGCCGCCTGTGTAGCCAACAAAGCTAGCTCAGAAGCTAACTGGGCGGCGTGGGTCTTCAAAATCGGTGGCAAATCTTCCACGGTGGCGCATCCTTTAGCGGAGAGGAAGGAAGCGAGCTCCTCCTCGTCCACAACCTCAATAACTGGGTCGTCATCGTCGACCTGAGGCGGCGAAGTAGCCGATGGAGCTAGCAGGGCTAGCCAGGTGGGCCGCGGTTAGCTGACTAGCTGGTAGCTGACTAGCCGCTGAGAAGCTAACCGATGGCTGAATAGCCACTGAAGACCGGTCGATTAGCCCATCCGGGTGCGAGGACACCGGGGGGAAATCGATAGACTGGCAGGCGGGGAGAGCACTGACGCCAACGGGGGTAGAAGCCGCCCCTGGACTACCAGTGGAACCCACGAAAAATGCCGCTCTGTTGGCAATAGCCGCAGAGGAGAGGCGTTCGCAAGCCGAGCAGAGATCTGGTCGCGAAAAGGCGAGCATTGCATTCTCACTCCCCATGCAGATGAAACATAGAGCATGGCGGTCGGAGAGCGCCATGGGACGATCACAGTCGGTACAACGACGAGTAGCCATCTTACGTCTTGAGGTACCAGAAGTTAGGGACCGGCGTGAGCACTTGGAGCAAGACGGAATCCCTCGGAGAGCTTTGAAAAAAAACAGTGTAAATTGACCAATGAAGTACTTAAAGATCTTTCATCTCCCTTAGCACTTTATTTTCATTTTATTTTTTGTGCCATTTTGTTCTATTATTATTTTGAATGGTAAATGTCAATAAGAGAACCTGTACAGGTCCCACTGAAAGGTTGGCTACCGTCACATAGATACTCTACCAATATTGTGTAAATGTTTGCACTCGTCACTGGTTCACACTACACCATAGGTCTGCTCCAGAGTTAGTGGTGGATATCCTTATTTTATTTTTCTACTGTACTGCTTTTATTATTATTATTATTATTATTATTGGAATTTAGACGAGCCCTCAGACCAAATTACTGTACTTAAAAGTCCAAGTCTTCTTTTCAAATAGCAAATACCCTTCACCAGTAATGGCAATTGCCAAATCTACAAGCTCTGTAGAAATGTACAAATATAACATTTTGCTTGGGAGTTTGAAAGCTGGGGAACCTTTGTTTGGAAATATTATGCAATTGACTTTGACTTTAACTCTGTTAGTGAAAAACTAGGTGTTTACTAGATGTTCTAGTTTAAAAAACACACCCATTCACACACCCACACTCTTTAGGAATCCATTCGCCTTGTTCTGCATCCACCTGAGGTGCGACCAAAGGGTGAACACGTAGTGCAGAGGAAGAAGCTCCATGAGTCATGAGGGTCAACATGTACTTCTTCAGAGGTCCTAAGACACAGTGCGTGTGTCTTCATAGATCCATTGACCCTGTGTGTGTGTGTCTTGAGAGATCTATAGACTCAGTGTGTGTGTGTATGTGTGTAAATGGACTGCATTTATATAAATGGACTGCATTTATATAGCGCTTTTCTACTCCTACGAGCACTCAAAGCGCTTTACAATGTATGCCTCTCATTCACCCATTCACACACATGCATTCATACTCCGGTGGCAGTGGCTGCCATGCAAGGTACCATCCTGCCACCGGGAGCAATCGGGGTTCAGTATCTTGCCCAAGGATACTTCGATGTAGTCAGGTGGAGTGGGGCTCGAACCTGCAACCCTCCGGTTACCGAACGGCACCTCTACCATCTGCGCCACCATCGCCCCCAGAGGTCCTTAGACACAGTGTGTGTGTGTGTGTGTGTGTGTGTGTGTGTGTGTGTGTGTGTGTGTGTGTGTGTGTGTGTGTGTGTCTTTAGAGATCAATAGACAGTGTGTGTGTGTCTTCAGAGATCCATAGAAACAGTGTCTGTGTGTCTTCAGAAGTCCATAGACACAGTGCAGAGA
>JAGFZM010002190.1:591697-599197 GCA_017657215.1 Limnothrissa miodon
GTGTGTGTGTGTCTTCAGAGATCCATAGAAACAGTGTCTGTGTGTCTTCAGAAGTCCATAGACACAGTGCAGAGAGAAGGAGGCTCCATGAGTCATGTCCATTTGAGGCAGCCAGTGGAGCAGAGAGTGAGGACTAACGACAGAGACCTCAAATGCCACTGGGTGACTGCAGTGTTGTGGCCAGTGAGGGGAACCTAATGGCTGGAGACATCTTGTGGAATTAAAATATGACTAATGTTTCTCTTAAACACACACATACATGCGGACACACACACATACACCCACACACACATACGCATTTTCACCACCATAGTGTGTCGTACAGTCATTGTGCATCTTAATCAGCCTTTGCGGTTAGCTTGAGATAATGTTATCTGTGTCGCCTCAGACACCCAGAGCGTTTTCTTATTCGTTATTATTGCCACCATCATCATCATCATCATCATCATCATCATCATTATCGTCTTCACTGTCCTCACGGTTTTCTCGACCAGGGACAAACGAGATAACTCAAGTGCCCTTGTTTCCCTCGCAAGGCCCCATCCTTTTTATTGTGTCCTTACTTACAAGCCACTGGTGCTCTATACAGCCATCGTCAATGTGTGTGTGTGTGTGTGTGTGTACAGTCAGACGACTGCACTAGAGTGAGCCAGAGTTAGAACCCACCACCACCACCATTAAGAGCCACGTCTGTAAGCTGCTGTCTCAATCAGCGCTGTCTATGCGGGTGAGGTGTCTTTACAGACTCCTGAAACAGGAGAGGGGGAAAGTGGTGGTGGGATGAGGGGCGAGGAGGAGAAGAGGTGTGAACGTGTCAACTCGTACTGTACCTCTTTTTTGGGTCTGTGTGGTGTCTCAAGATCTGAGACCAGGGATGTGACTCTTCCGCATTTTTCCGGAATTCCAGATTTTCAGGCATAAAAATGCGACCCCCGTGAATCATTTTTTGGGTGGGTGTATGACTTGTCCTCAAAGACTTGAGACTTGACTCGGACTTGGATGGTGTGACTCGTGAACAATGGTCAATTAGTAGCATAATTTAATTATTTTTCATAATTTGGTTTCCTGGTGTTCTCCAGCGTTATGGCAAAATTGCAGTTTCCCTCCTCATTGTGCGTGCAGCCACAGATATCACTAAACACTGACACTGAATGCATTGCAGCGGCAGATTTTACTGGAGCTGCTCAATTTGTAGCACAAAGACATTTGTTTTTAAGAACTTCACGCAAGGAAGTGAACAGCCACTTGCAAGAACTCTGGCCCAAAGATTAATGATGCTGGCTCAACAACTTCGAACTTCATCAAGGAACCTCAGGACGCACAAGGATAGGTCAGTGAATCTTGTTTAGGTGAAGGGGAAATTTAGCTTGAAGGTAGCGTTACCGCTAGAAAACAAATCCAACTACGTCTGACCCCAACTGTAGGCTATATAGACTGTATGCAGATTACAGTTTTATCGCTCCCCTTTTAACATTACCGTTTTATTTTATATCGCGCTACTTTTGCGCCTACGCCCACTGATGCCATAACAACAGCCTATCCTGGAACATCAATTAATGAGTTGGAATAATCATCCTGAAACACTGTGCAGGTACCTATGTGTTTGCCAATTACGATTTACGATACGTTTAACACAAGAACTCTGTAGTCCTTTTCCAAGCCTAACATTTGCCTGCTTCAGTAGTCTAAACGTCATATATTGCCTTTTACAGAAAAAAAAGGAATGTTAACAAAATAGCTTGACACTGGATGTTATTGCTTAAATGCAAACAAATATTGCAGTAATGAAGCCATAAAATAACAGTTGTTTTTGTAAGGGTGCTTCCAAATATAGGCCTAGTAATTTTATATTAAAAATCAATACTATTAGCTTTATCATCCATATTTATAATAGTAGTCGTGTGTAATACAGTAGGCCTAATCAATGATATTGTACAGCACATAAAGTCCAGTGCAGTTTTCTGTAAGGTAGCATCATCATACATACAGCATTATCATACATGCTGCATAATAACAATGTCAGTATACTGGTGATAAGTTCATGTGTCCTGCAGTTTGTTTATTGGCATATATATGCAGGGATTGTGTTATAGTTATATATTTATTATATTATATATTTTCCAGCATTATTAATATTTCTAATAATCAAAATTGACACTAAATGTCTGCACATTGCATTTTTCATTTAAATTGTTAAAATGAGGTTACTGTGTATAGTGGTTGTGTCGTTGCCGCGCCATGCCACAGCATATATGGGTTGCATTATGGGTCTATTATATTTTCCTGCTTTTTTGTCCTTGGCCAATCACATCCCTGGAGACTTTTAAGATCTGATTCATTAATTTATTCACCAAATCATTAATACGGGTGCAAGTAGTCTACAGATTAGACTGCTCGACATCTATAGAATGTTCCAATATATATAAAAACGAGTGTTAATAAAAACAATGCCTGAATGTTCTATTTCGCTCTGGCTTCTGCTACTTCTGCTTGGATTCACCTCAGACTGCTATATGAGCTAATGAGAAAGGTCAATTTGGCTACGATGCTAGAAGTCTTCTAGGCTGCAACTTTAAATGTATGCGCACGGGCAGACTTTGTGAATTGCACTGAATCTCATCTCTCATCTTAACCCTCACTTTGTCAGCTTTGCTCACACTTTGCTCACAGCCCTCCTTCTCTCTTTATCTCTTTCCCCCTTTCTTTCACACACACACACACACACACACACACACATACACACTCTGTCTTTGTCACACTCTTCCTCTGCAGATGCTCTGTTTATGTAGGTTAGGGCAGGCTTTGTAGCCGTATCAGAATAAATCCGTGAGTGTTCTATTTGCAGACACTGCAAGGTTCACTGCTGTGAGAATCAGCATTATGGGGCGAGAGGAGAAGAAAAGGGAAAATAAACAAACAAATAAATAAACAGCAGAACTGTCAAACGCTAAGTGTGACATCACACGGAAAAATCTTTGATCCTTTAATACATGCATTCTAAACTTTATAATTGTGCAGATGTCTGTAAATTCACCTATAAAAAAGTGACCCATTTCTTTCCTACTATCAGTGAAAACAGAGGGTTAACCTCGAACTTCCTCTCACGGCTAAAGCCATTCCAAATAATTCACAATCACGCTCCCCTTCAGAAATTAGGACTTGAGGAGGTTTCTGTAGTCATTAAAAAAATTATCTTTTTTTTTCTTTTTAATGTCTTTTTTGAAAGGAAAATTGACTGGCGGCTATCTCTGTGTTAGTAAGAACTGAGATATTGCTTTGACAGGCTCTTCTTGTTAGCCACCTAGTATATATTCAAATCGCCAAGAAGCCACCCATGGAAGCAGCCCCAGCGAAGTAGCACTTGTAATGTGTGGGTCTGCCCTGTAATGGGTCCGCAGAAAGGCCTGTGATTACAATCTAAGGAACGGCAGGCCCAATAATCAAGTGTCTATCACGAAGGTCCTACTCGTCTCACACGGACCAATCGGACTCGATCCAGCACTGCCCATCAGCTTTGGAAATTAATGGGCAGCTTCTGTCTTCTCTGACATGGTTTTTATCTCTCTTTTCTTCAACTTCTGCCCCTCTCTTCTTTCATCTGTTTCTTTCTTTCTCTCAGTCTCTTTCTCTGTCCATCTGTTCTCTCTCTCTCCCTCACTCGCCCTCTGTTCATCTCTCCTGCACTAACACACATAGAGTAAAGACAGGATGGTATCTGCTGTAGGAGACAGGAAACAGAGAGGAACAGGAGCAAATAGAGAGGCTACATCTCTTTCACTGTCCCTCCCTGGGGAGTCTATATGAAGATCGGATAACACTTTTAATTGGCAGACTCCTATTCAACATGAACTAGCTGCTTATTAGCATGCAAATGGATAACATACATTTGGTAGTCATTACAATTGTCTTTTATTAATTAACACTGCACAACCTTATTATAATCGGTAAGAATTTCTCCCATATGTTTCTCTTACATGTTCCTCTGTTACAGCATATGTAAGATAATTGCTGTATATGCTTTTATGATCTTGATATCTTTTGTTTAGAATGGGCCTTGTGGGGCGGAGCTACAAAAGGAACAGTTACTCTTCTTCAATAATGCTTAGAAAATAGGGTTCTTGGGGACTAAACCTAAAGCTACAAGTGCTGATGTTGTCAAATCAAAAGAACCATACTGTTGTCCTTAAAAGCAAATTCGCATCATCATTCACAACATATAGGTTTGGATTAGTGGCGGTGGAGGCTTAGCGGTTAAGGAACTAAGTCTAACTAAGTCTAAAAAATATCAAATCCAGTCCTGGCTGCCACCAATGTGCCCTTGAGCAAGGCACTTAACCCTAGCTTGCTCTAGGGGACACTGGCCTTTAATTGATAGCTGACTGAATGCAAATGTTCTGTACAACAACAGACTCACTATGAATAAGATGTAATTAGGAGCTAATTTTAACTTTAACTTTTAAAAGATAAAAGACTATTCTTGGCAGAATAACTTATTAAGAATAAGGTATTAATAAGGGATTTGTAATGTCTAACAAATGTCTAGTGTGTTAAGTATTAACAGCTAGTTAATGAGGAGTAAGTATGTGCTAACATAAACTGTTATCAAAAATTCAAAGTTATAGTCCAAAAATAATATATAATATTATAAAATCAGGGCCTTGCCTAAGACTGTTTTCTGGGCTTTGCAATGCATGGCCACACAACACCTGACGGGAGAGACCCCAATCCGCCAGTACACACACACACACACACACACACACACACACACACACACACAAACACTCTCTCTCTCTCTCTCTCTCTCTCAGTGCAGCCTCTGTGTGACTGTTTGTCTGTGTTTGTGTGATTCTGTGGGTGTCACTTGCTTTCTTCCTTTGAAAGTAAAGCTGCCACACAGACACAGAATAGAGTCACGACTCAACGACACACCACCTTAACACGCATGACGCAAACACAGAGACATGTATACATGAACACACACACACACACACACACACACAGTAGCAGTCAGTCATAATGAACATCAACAAAAACAATGCACACTTCCTCAGAGCTCTGTCTCTTCCCAGCCTGGCCTGTGCTGAAGACTTGGGAAAGAATAGCCTGGAATAGCTCAATAGCTTTGGTTCCTCTTCCCAACCAGACCAGGCTCTTTGCTCACTCCTCCGTTTCACATCCCAGTCTTCCGGAGCCTGGAGATGATGTCTTTGTGAATCACAGAGGAACTGGAGAGACTCTGCTGGAGTGTGTGTGTGTGCATGTGTTTGTGTATGTCTGAAGTTCTGTCGATTGCGTTCTTTGGGTTTTGGTTGTTTAAGTGCTTTTACTCTCTCTGTCTCCTTTTCTCTCTCTCTCTGTCTCTCTCTCTCTCTCTCTCTCTCTTTCTTATGCTCCATCTCTTTCTCTTTATGTGCCTCTTTCCGTCTCTCTCTCTCTTTGGGTTGTGGTTGTTTAAGTGCTTTCACTCTTTCTCTCTGTCTACTTCTCTCTCTCTTTCTCTCTCTCTCTCTTTCTCACCCTCTTTCCAGCAGGCTTGTTCCGTGTCTATTTGAGTCTGCACACAATATAAGATGATACCTCTTACCTCGCTTTCTGGTTGTGGAGAGGATGAAGACTGACACACACAGCATGCTTCACCCTGCTTACGTCTGCTGTAGTATGTCTTTCTTTCCGTGGCCATAAGCCATTCCCTTGCACATGCACATCTCCCCTGCTGAGGCTGCATTAGCTTCCCAAACTGCACCACAACTTATCTAGTCTTTACATGTTGTTTTATTTCTTTAAAAAAAAAAGGAAATATTTTGAAATGAAGGTTTAAAACACTAGTACCAATGCTATAGCTGGACTGCATCAAAGTTGAAGTAGCTGCTGCAGTTTTAGTTGGAAAGCAATTCTTAAAACCAAATTAAAACCGGCTCAATTATTACTCAGTTTCAATTTCATAAGGATTTGAATGGAATACCAAATCTGGAAGTTTTAATAGTTTTAACATGAGAAAAGAAGTCAGAACTCAGAGTGAACACATTGGGAGTTCAGACACAGTCCACTAAGTCCATCTGTGATGATTTTTAAAGAAATACATTTATATTATTAAATAATAAGCTTTATTTTGAGTTTGAGTCCATTATAAATTCAATTCCATGGATTTTTTTGTTTGATTTGTTTTCACTTGATAAAAACATTCAGACTGCAGTTTAATTAGGACTATTTGAGATTACTCTGAAATGATACTAAAAAAGAGACATCTCCATCGTTGCATATTGCTGACAATGGCCGTAGAAGGTTTCGCATGTGAACTTTTTTATACATGCTTGCATTTTACTGTCCATGCTGTGCTGACCTTTTCCTTCTGAGGTCTAGTCAAATAGAATGAGACGTTTGGCTCAGTAAGACATCTGCCCGGACCATGTGTGGATTTAAACTATTTTCTTGTCCATTTGACTTTTCTGACATACGGCATACCCAAAATAGCCATCAACATATGCTGGCCTTTTTCTTTTCTTTTTTTTTTATTGGAACCGTGGACCTGTTGGTGTTCTCTGCAATGTCCTTTGGTGTGCATCTTCAAAGGGAACAGAGGTGAGCTCAGCAAAACGATCACTGTTTGCTCTCTCCCACATGCACTTTCTCACACACAGCACTGGTTCTTCCTCTACAGCATGGGCGGTGACTGCCTAGCGCGTGTGGCCTGGAAATGGTGGATTTCCAATCCCATCTGGCACCCTTGTGCCCTTGAGCAAGGCACTTAACCCTAAGTTGCTGCAGGGGAGGTTAATAGGGGCATAATTGATAACTGTAGATGACAAATGTATGTTGCTTTGGATTAAACCATCTACTGAATATATATATATATATATATATATATATATATAATATATATGTACGGTTGATGAGTCCATGCCCACTATGTAGGCTACCAGAGAGATGCCTTACTGTACAGACGGCTGTGGATTACACATGGGCAGATATGTGCATTCTCATACACAGATTTCCATGACTGGTGCTATGATAGGGTAAACCATGGATGGCATACAAAGGTGTGTGTGTGTGTGTGTGTGTGTCATGCTATGATCCCTCTGTGAGCCATTGCAGGGTTGGCACTGTCTTGGTCTGTGAGCTCCAGCTGTGAGTGTCGTAGTGATGTGTTGATGGGATATAATTAAACAGATGGCCATCTCTGATGTGCTGTTCAGTCCTTCAGCAACAAACATGGCCATCTTTACAGCAAATGGAATGTGTGTGTGTGTGTGTGTGTGTTCATGTACGTGTGTGTCGTGTGTTTGAGCAGCTGCGCAGTGGAGACAAAAAAATCAAGTGAGGAGGTGGAGAAACATTTCAAAGTCATTAGTTGCCTCTAAGTGTGACATTTTAATGGAGTTTTTTATTTCTGTAACTGTGGCTATGATTCTCTCTCTCTCTCTCTCTCTCTCTCTCTCTCTCTCTCTCCCTTTGTTATCTTTCTCTCTTCCTGGCCCTCTATCTTCTTCACTCTCTCTGTCT
>JAGFZM010002190.1:625276-637553 GCA_017657215.1 Limnothrissa miodon
CTCTCTCTCTCTCACTCTCTCTCTCTCTGTGTTTGTGTGTCTGTGTGTGTGTGTTTGTGTGTGTGCTACACCTAGTGCTATACCTTCTTAATTGTCCTCGATCATCTATCTTTTTTTTTTTTTTTTTACAGCTCTTTGGCCTTTCAAGGTCTTGTTATGTGTCTAAGTTCTTTCAAGCAATACAAGAAAGGCATTATTCCCCTGCTGACTCCATTGTACCGTAAATCCAGTTTCCTGTCATGTAATATACTGTAATGTTGTATGCAGATCAATACTGCTTCAAGGATTTGAGCAACCTGCATATTTCTTTGCTTATTCTACTTCTATTGATTTCTTATCACATGCAAGACAATGTCAGAGCATGGTGCACTTTCAGTGTTTAGGGGGGAATTTGGTTTCACTGTATTGTATCTCTCTCTCTCTCTTTATCTCTGTCTCCCTCCCTCTCTCTTTCCCTCCTCCCCTCTCTCTCTCCCTCCATCTTTTTCTCCCTCTCTTTCTCATTCTCTCTCATGCATGTATGTTATTCTTTCACTCTTTCTTTCTCCCCCCCTCTCTCACCCTCTCTCTCTCATATTGTGCATATTGTTTGGCCTGTAACACTACCAAACTGATTGAATAAAGGAGTGTTAAGCCTCTCAATTCAATTCAATTCAATTCAAGTGGGCTTTATTGGCACGACAAACATTTTTGCATTGCAAAGCATGACAAATACTGTACATAAGCATCTAAAAAAAATGTAAAATACCAGCAAAACAATAGAGAAATGTGTGTGTGTACTCGGTGTGTGCATGTTTGTGGACGTGTATGTTTACAGGTATGTGATTTAACATGGGTGGAAGTTGTATGTTCTGGCGGTGTTACTAACCGCTTTCCCTTGTGTTTTGGCATTCAATTGTGTATCTGGCAGCTTTCAATGGCTAGGTTGTGGTCACTGAGTCTGTATTTGGTCAGGATCTGTCTCTGCTTTATATCTCTGACAGTAAAGAGATATTCTTCTAATTTGTATTCAGATTTTATGATTCAGTAGCATTCTAATTTGCTTTGGGATTTTGTCTCATTGTGCCAATGGTCCAATTTTTTCTCTTTAGATTCTTGGGTAATTTTGTTAATGTTAAATTTGAAAGCAGTGCTTGTCTGAGAGGAGTTTTGCATGCATTTATGTGTTCAGTGCACTCAGAGACTCGGAAAAGATAAATTTCAGCTGCAAAGCAGAGTTCATTGCCAAGTGATTCAGCATTGGTGTCACACAGCCTGTAATTGTACGTTCTCGCCCCGCCATTCTGAGGCCATCAGCCTGTGGAAATCAGCTCAGCAATGAGCACCAACCATACAGTGGACATTCTCCGCATGCCACCTTGACATGACATGAGAGACTTTTAGGCATTTTCAGAAAGTGTGGTATAACTACAGACAGAGAGGATCAAACACTTCTATTTAACTTATAGCCTGCCTTGACGGATCACATTCTACTGTAGTTCTGCATGTACAACCCTTCCCTCTGTGAGCTGATTGGATGCTGCAAAAATGCAACTGTTCAACAGGATCAAATCCAGAGTAGCACTGTAAGGAGATGATTACCAAGCAGAAGTGTGCACTGTAGGAATGAGGAGAACCAGGCTAAGACGTATCAGAAAGCTGCATCATCCCTAGCCTTAGGCATAATCACTCAGATCACAATACACAAAGGTCTTTTCAAATGCACTTACTACTGCTCAAACTGCTCATCAACAAACGTCTAAAGATTTGAACAAATGATTCCTGACTGAGTTTGGATGTACTGTATATCAGAGTCTCATTGAAATAAAAGTCTCAGCATCAGCCATCAAATGAATGTCCTGAATCTTCTGTTCTAAATACAATCCTTATTTTACTGTGCGGCACTTCATCTAAACATCAACATGAATGATTTTAACAAAGTCAAATATAACTTTTAGTTACGATTGAGCCAGGTGGGTTGTATAGAAGTCTGAATAAATGACTATAAATAGTGATGTACTTTCAGTTTGGAATGAGAAAGGTTGGTCAGGGCCGCTGAGGCGATTTACATGATTAAGGCTGATACCGTGTTATCATGTACAGTACGTTCCTACTAAATCACACCCGGGTCAATCAGACCTGCTATATTAGATACACTGACATTATTCCACTGTAAAGAAACGTCAGGAAGCGCCCTTGTTAAGTGGACACTTTTGGAAGGCCGTAATTGTGGCGTGCTAAGGACAAATGAC
The DNA here is from genome assembly GCA_017657215.1 of Limnothrissa miodon. NCBI lineage: Eukaryota > Metazoa > Chordata > Actinopteri > Clupeiformes > Clupeidae > Limnothrissa > Limnothrissa miodon. The sequence continues at coordinate 627,508 of JAGFZM010002190.1, forward strand.
CCCTTTTCCTGTGCGCTTTTTCTTTCTCAGAAACGGTGACTTTAAGTTGTTATTTAAATCTCCTGGGGTCCAGCTTAAAAACGCTTTTTTGAATATATGATGTGGGAAATGATAGTGTAAAACCTTTGCCAGGCTTAGGGAAATTGCTGATGATGGAGCAGAAGTATGCTTTTAGAGGTTTCAAGTAGTTACTGTCACAGTAGCAATTTTTACCCGTTCAATGTGTCTAAGAGGGCGAATATTTTCTTCCCCTGTGGAGACCAGAACTATAGATCAAATTCAGTCCATTACTCAAAGAAAGTAGCTTTGCCTTAATACATCATGAACAGCTTCTGAAGACAGCTGAAAGAACTTCAAAAGTTGACAAGAAAGTGCAGGTGCAAAGCGACACTTGAACTTTGACCACACCCTGCAAGCTGTAATATGGTGCTTACCAAACTTACCAACCAGTATAGTGAAATTGTGTTAATTGTAGTATTCGGCTAATGAAAGAGACAATAAGAGATACATAAGAGAGCAAAAGCAAAAATAGTCCATATGGGTTCAGGGTCCATGTAGCCTATACAGACTCAGATGTTGAGTCTTGCCGAACCTTCAGGTAGTTGAGGGGCTTGAATAGAATTGATTGGTTGGCAGCTGCAAAGAGGCAATTGTGAATCAAAGCAGTTTAGTTGTCCTGCTAAACCTGGAAATACAGATTTAAAAATATTGCTGCCATACCAATGCATACCAGTGTTTCAGTCTCTCAGTGTTTCAGTCTCATTTGTTCGCACCACTTTTCATGATTTAAGTATGGCAAATCCAGGCCTGTTTTGGCGTAGAATAATGAACATAAGGCTGTTTTTGAACCTGCAGCAGTGCACTGCACACCCTCAGAGTCTCCTTCATTTGCACACGCACGCACAAACACTGTGAAAGATGGAGCATCTGTGTGCCGCTCCAAAGCAGTCATCAATTACTTACAACACTACAAAAACATCTAGTTTATTCTCCAATTTACCAACAATCCCATTTTATTAAAACTGGTATAAATAATTACAGTTTTAGAGAAGGGAAGTATTTTACAGTCTTCCACTGCAATCTTTGCTGTTACAAGCATATTCAATATTTAGCTTGTTAATTAACTACAGAAAGTAGTCACTTAGAAAACTCATCTCTCTTATCTAAAATCAGTATTTTTGTACATGAGTTAGAATCTTCATTATAAGCCCGTTCAGTGAAGTTCATGTTGGCTGTGCAATAGCATTATAGCTACCTGTATATCAAAAAATGATATGAAAAGCCTGTCCAATACAGCTTATTAGTACATAGGTCTTAGACATAGGTATTAGTTTCTTTCCGAGGTAAACACTGATGACTGTAAAACATCCAGTCCTCTTTTAGCATGGCCAGGGGCCTAAACATAAGCTGTGCCCATGATATTTTAAATCTTTAAATAATATTAATATTTAAAGGAAAAAAATCCAGACTCCTAAAGGATTGAGCATGGCTCTCACAGGGAAATCGTGTCCTCTCCAACAGGCAAAGTGGCTTTGAAAGGCCATATAAACCTGAAGAACGGCCATAGTTTTAGGTGTTTACAGTATGGGCAGTCAGATCAGCTGTAAGCCAAATTATAGATGTTCAACGAGTTGGTGTTCTTAAACGGTTATATTTTATTGGAAATGTTGGCTCATATACAGTATAGGCATCGGCACCTTGGCTTCACTGCAAATCCTGAGTCTAATCTAAGTGCTGAGCCACACAGGTGAAAAGAACATACATACCCCTGTAAAGCATATTTTCATTTGCCAGAGATTTTCTTAGAATCATCCTCATAACTGACATGCTGTATCTATAGCTGTTCAATACCCTTTTTTCCAGAGTCTTTAATTTAAATACAAACTGCACACACACAAACACACACACCATCTGAAAAGCTTTGCCTGAATGTGTCAAGAGTCTGAAAGTGTGCAGAAGAAAAGTGTGATTAAACTCTGTATGTGTGGGGAATGGAGCTGACAACAAACTTAGGTACATCAGTAACCATGGAAACAACCACCGTTTTCCAGGGTGAGACCAAATTACATGCTTTTCATTTTTTTCTGTCTCCGTTCTTCCTCTCTGTTGTTCTCTTGTAAAAGACAGACCTACCTCTGTGGAAATGGTTTTCCTCCCTCTCTCTCTCTCTCTCTCTCTCTCTCTCTCTCACACACACACTCTCTCTCTCGTTGTTGAGACATAAGCTCCACTCAAGACAGACTATTGGCAGACGTGAGGGCGCGCTGTAAACAGCATCAAAGGCACAGGCTCTGTCCCATCTTCACCCTGCACTCGGCTCTCCCATCACCTCTTCAGCCCACTCCTCATTAAATACCTGACACACACACACACACACACACAGAGAAAAACACACACACACACAAACACACACACACACCTTCTTCTCATGTGACTTGGCTGACACAGATCCAGTACAGGTCCACATTCCCCTGTCTTTACAGCCCCCGACACCCCAACCACACACTCACCCACCTTCTTTTCCTCTCCCTTTACAAACATATACTGTAGCCAGCCTTCTTTTTCCCTATGACTAACTCATGAGATTCAGCAAGCTGGACAGCAGGATGTGTTAAGTGCTTTGGTAATTGGATGGTACTAGTAAACTACCTTCCAAGCACCTTCAGAACTTGCAACTGAGGGTTTTAGCTCACTCACTAACTCATATTTGATCAGCTAGTCAAGTGAAAATGCAGTAGCACCCGAAAATTTTAACCCACTTGCTAACTCATATTTGATAAGCTTGCTCAGTGAAATTAGCACCCAAGCGTTTTAGCTCATTCGCTAAACAAATAACTGATCAGCTAGTCAAATGAAACTAGCACCCTGGGGATTTAGCTCTTTTTCTGAATCACAACTGATTCCAGCCAGCTGAACCTACAGTATCCTGCTGGGGTAAAAGCTGTAAGTAGCAGTCAATTGATAATGGACTGGTGGGCCATGGCTAAATAGATTATATATGGAAGTAGTGGTAAAACTGAGACTAGTTCCTTATGTTCAACAGTTTCTACCATGGCTTACAGAAAAAAAAAGCTGAAGAAAAAACAGACACGGCATCACTGTTGGAAACATTTTGGCATGATTTTGGTCTTAGTGCTTGTCATGTTCAGTGTCATGCTTTCCTCTTCCTCATCATCCACATGGTCTTTTCATGTTCAATGTCTATCTAACACTCTATCTTGCCAACACACGACTGACCATTAGACACTCCCAAATCCAACCTGATGGGAGATTGTGGTGCTCGACTGTGTTGCTCTCTGCCGTGGAGTTTGTTTCAGCGCTATCCAGTTACGGTTAAATCATTTATGTGGTCTCAATAGGATTTTAGATTGCCCCTTTTGGAGAATCGATCTTGCGGTGTGCTAGGATGGGATGTTGTCCTCGTGATATGTCGCCTTGGAAACTCAGAAGCTTACTGTAACAGTCCAAACTAAAAAATGCAAGTTTATAGACGTCAACTGCAATGTTGACCTACGGTTGTTCTAGTCATATGATGGTTGATAAATAGCCTTCAACCTGGCCCCTCTCCATCTCTGTCTTCCTTTGTATTCGGTCTTCTAAAGTTAGATCCTCACTACGGTAGCAGTCTATGTGGCTTGGCCCAGCTGCAGTCCAGAGCTTTCAGGCTATGCTGGCTAGCTCAGCACAAAGAGCTCTGTGTGTTTTGTGTCCCCGTTTAAGTGGACAGAAAACAGGAGCAAAGCAAAACAGATGTTTGCTGCTCTTTGACTTCCCACAGTGTGGCCCTACTTAGCAGCCTACCAACAGACACATGAGTTTAAACAAGGCCTTACAGTAGGTAGCATATATAGTGTGTACACACATAAAAATACATACACACACACACACACACACACACACATTCAAAACAATCTCTAGAGAAAGGGCGTCAACTACGACGAGTGTGATGGTAAAGCTCTTACATCACCCTACTCGGAACAAACACCATGCTGGACACATTGTCTGTCTGTCTGTCTGTCTCTCTCTCTCTCTCTGTCTTATTCTTTCTCTCTCTCACGTAGGCACACACACTCACACACACATGCATGCCTTCTTTCTATTTTTCTAGGGACACACACATTCACAGACACATACACATGAGCGCACACACTCACACACACACACTTTATCCTCTCTTTTTTTCTCTCTATCACTCAGGCTCTCTCTCTCACACACACACACACACACACAAGCTTGGTGCAAAGAGAAAGAAAGAGAGAGAAACAGAAATGCTTGGTGCATTTTTTGGCCCTGTATCATTTCACCTTCATGGATTTTTATCCATGACTGCCCATGCACACAATCAGTGCAGCATTGCAGCCAGCCACATTTGGCAGTCCCACACAATCCCTTAATCTGCCGTGATTACAGATCATTTGGATGCCTCCTTTAAAGATCCATGGGCTGTCAGGCTCTACTGAAAGGAGATGAGGGATCCGTGTCTATAATCTCCTCTCAGTAGATTTCAAAAATGTGTTACGCTGGTTCCACTTGAAGTTATTTACCAATTAAAAGCCATCTAAAGTTCACATATTCTTCCTAGTCAGTAACAAGACTGAATGATTTATAGCAATTATAATTAGAAGAGGATGTTTTCTGTCCTGTGTGCTACATTTACATTGATGAAAAGTAATGTATCTGTCGTTTGAATCCTCATCACCTTTTGTTCTTAAACATGCTATTTGTCCTAGAAAACATCATCCCAATTTTCTCTTTTTCTCACTGAGAGAGGAAAGGTTCTAATTATCAGGTGTAATTACACCTACAAGTGTGAAAATGACAAGTCTACTTTTACTGGTGATAACCAGTACCTCCAGTGCATCCAGCAGCTTTCCAGAGATATGCAGGTCCCTTTGAAACCAGTCCCCCCCACATGCACACTCAGACAGACAGACACACACACACACACACACACACATACTTAGTGCTGCAGTGGCCACAGCTCTTTATACTTCATCCTTAAGAGCAGAGTCCTGACCAGGGCCTGAATAACCACCCTCATCCCCCAACACACACACACACACACACACGCTGGCCACAACTCTTCATTCTTCATACTTAAGAGTAGAGTCCTGACCCATTTCCTCAGTAAAAACTCTCGTTGCACCTTTTCCTTCCCTCATCCCTTTCTCTCAGTCCTCCATTCTCTGTGAGGCGAGGCTGTTGACCCAGCAGCTTTTGCAGAAGATTAAAAGAAGCCTGGGCACCTGCTTGTATTGGCACTTTAACAAATCAGCAGCAGCCATTGAAAATACAGGACTCACATCTTGTCTCATCAGCATGTTTTACATCTTCACACGCGACACGTTTGCGACAGAGAGAGAGAGAGAGAAAGAGAGAGAGAGAGAGAGCTGAGTGTCCTAGTACTCTTCCTCTGGTTAATCTTATATCCACTTGAACCCAGCAATATGCTACGTTGGCACTGCACTTCTAAGACTTAGCAGAGTTAGTAGCTTGTTGGGTAACACTTTGCCTTTGTAGCTGGAGCAGTATTATCATTAGGATATTTCCTCATGTTTGCTGCGCAAGAACACATTTCCTGACAATCCCCCAACTCCCCCTCCCTACGACATCCTGCCAAGCTCGAGTCAAACCAAATAGGCGTTTGTGAAAAGAACTAGCGATGAAATCTCAGGCGATTCTCTTCCACATCGTTCTCAGGCTCTCCTCTTCCGCACCATCCACATGGTTGCTGGGCCACTCTGTCATTTTGCAGCGTCGCTCTAACAAGGACACTGGAATATTTAACATCTGACTGAAGATTGGGGAGGAATTGGAAAGCAGTTGGTCTGAGAGTATTGTAATTATTTGTTCATCTGCTCGAAACAAATGGTGCCAGTCAATTAGCTTTGTGGGCATGGAACATATGGTTTATTAGCCGACCAGCTGAGAGCACAAAGTGATCCAGATTACAGCATGAGTTTTCTCTGAAGTGACAGTACAGTGGAAAAATGATGCGCACATTGGTGGGTTGCTATGAGGAGACGCCGGAGAATCAAAAACTTTGCGCTTCCCCTTCATCCGTTCGGAGTGTTTCATCTGAGAAGCAGGAAGTGGCACAGAACAAGTTCAAAGAATACCTCCCTATCTTCGACCCCTGTGTGACCTTTGTGATACAACAAGCGCTAGATAAATGGAAATATAAAATGGATTTAAAACTTTTTTCCCAACCAAGTAATATTAAAACTAAACTACATGTAGTTGCCATTATGCTATTTATTTCATGTTGTACTGTACAGTTGTTGTTTTTTTTTTTACAGAATCAGCACTAGGTGATCTTAAACAGGGCTTTGGGATGTGTTAAAATATCTTTCTAAAGCATAAAATGCTAATATATTGCTTTGAAAGATATGTTAGAACTGAATTCTGTATATTATGATATTTATATACAATTAAATTTTTCTTTTCTCTAATATCCAGGAATTTTTTTCTTAATGTTTCTACCACCGGCCATAGGTCTTTGTTTGTAGACTTGCCAGCAAAACATACACTAAAAATGCTGCACCGCACCTCAACCAATTACTGCTTACTGCTAACAAACTCTCCTATGAGACAGGGCAGCGAAGATCACTTGATCATTCTGAGCCACAGCCTACTGTATAGCCAGAAAATAAGGTGTGAAGTCCAGTGTTAATAGATTGATCAACCCAGTAGGTCATTAGGCTATTTCTTCATTACCAACTTATTCTGTTTTCTCAGAAATTAGGGTCTTATTAGTGAATGGCACAAAAGGATTGTGGATATCTCTCCAAAAAGACATACTGTATACATGTATTTTAGTTTTTGACTTATTTGTTGTTGACTTATTTGACTTGACTTTACTGTATTTTTGTTTTAACTGAAGAATTTCTGATTCTGATTTGGTGGAATGAATCAAACCCAGTTTTCATCTGAACAGGGCTTATTCTTGATTCATGTCCAGTGAATCATGAAATTTGATTTTGTGAGATTTTATTTAAGTCATTGCAGTTCATTAATTTAATTACACGCAACTGTGCTTCTCTTCTTGTATGATCACATAAGGATGTTGTATAGTTCAATCAAAACAATAATAATCAAATCAAAACAAACAGTGACGCTACAGAGACAAAAAAGACTGTGAATTATCAGTGTGATTACAACAGGGAGGCAGTGACCTGCTCCCTCACTTCACTGTCTGACAAGTCCTTTGTTGTAACACCGGATAATGAAAAATGTTTTGGATGATTTCTAAAATTTAACACCGTCTTTCGTTCATTTATTTGTTAAGAAACTGTCATAAACATGGAGGTACACCAAAGTACAGTAAATGAAATAGTAAATAGCAAAGGATGTTTACAAACATCATGATGGCCCTTATGCTAAAGAGTAGACCTCAGTTTCTGCTCTGAGGATTCCATATGTCTGAATCAGTGTTGAGCAGTAGCTTCACAACAAGTAGTGAAGCTACAAGTTAAACTACATTTTTGATTAGCGTGGCTGTAGTGAAGCTATATTGAAAACAGTCATATTGCAGAAGTCTATATACTAGTCAGCTACTATTGTATGGCTGTAGAGAGAGCTGGTAATTGAATCAATAAAAGAATCTTAGAAGAAGGTTGGATCATTTATTATTTATAGGCCTTTTTGTACATTAAAAAGTAACTCACGTGTAATGAAACTACTTCTGTCATTTTTTTGTAACTTAGCTTTCTACATTTGGTCTTAAGGCAGCTTTTGTGTGGTGAAGCTTCATCTGATGTTGAGTACTGTAACTGGTAGCTTAGTTAACTACATTTTTTGAGTAGCTTGCCCAATACTGGACTGAATTATGAATCAAGTATTTGCCTTTAAGCATATCCTTTATTTTTGAATGAAAGCAGAACGAAAAAAAATACTCCTTTTGAGTCAGTCCAGCTCTTTCCATATGCTACCAAAGGACTTCCTATTCCTAAACAGGAAGCTCAGAGCATCAAATTTCTCCTGATTAAAAAGTAATGAAGCAGAGTAAGGCTTTTTATGTGACGGGTGGGTATGGGCATAAAGAGAGATTGTGACTCTGGGTTGTCATGTCTCCCCCTCATGCATGCCATCTGAGCAAAGAGGGAGATTTAGCAAAAAAATGCATTTTTTGTGTTTTGACTCATTTTTACGCTATTAAATAATGGAGGAGAGACTCTCGCCTGCACCTCTCTCTAAATTCTGATCTGAATATCTGAGGTAGCATCCTGGTTTCTTAAAGGCCCACTATGCAACATTTTTCATTTAATTAATCCATGACATACTGTTTAGGATGCTAAAATGAATCATTACACAGCAAACGAACGGTGTAGAATGTGCCACCGTGGCCAATAGCGGTAGATACAACACTTCCAATGTTCAGCAGCGCGGACCACCTCCAATAGAATGCAGTGCAATACAATGCAATACAGCGGTCTTTAAAGGGAGCTTGTGAGAGAAAGAAACAGAACGTTGCTTAGCCCTTCTTTAAGAAGTGCTTTCCAACTTCAAAATGCATGCCACTACTTACATGCCTTTTAGTGAGCTTAGCAATAGCACCTCTCCAGATGTATGTAAAATCTCTTCAGCCAGACCCAGATTAAAGCAGACTGACTAGCACTGAAGCATTGGGATCTTTGCATGTTCCAAGATTGCATTGCATTGCTTTTATTGGCTTCTTCTTAATTAGGGTCTATATGCATGCCTCCTGTTAGTCCTGCCGTGTTGCTGGTAGAGAATGTGCCATCAACAGGAGTTGTCTTCCAAATGCTCTTGAGTCCGCTGGCCTAGAGTTGCCCACACACACACACACACATCATCATCACAGGCCCTCTGAAGATAAACATCTCCCTCAGTACCATTCATCTTCTGTCGTCATTTTCAATGACAACAATGATAAGAATAATGCCAGTTCTGGTTCACCATGACCATAAAATATCCTAACGACCCACTGCACTCAGCAGGGAGGGAGAACAGAGCAAAGAGGAGGGAGAGAGAGGGGGTGGGGTGGGGGTGGGAGTGTGGGTGAGAAAGAGTGAGAGAAGAAAATAGAAAGAGAGAGAGTGAGTGTGTGTGTGTGTGTGTGTGTGTGTGTGTGTATGAGAGAGAGAGAGGATCTGCTCACTGTATTACACAGCACAACCTTCATTGCCATGACATGTAATACACAGTTAAACCCTTTCCGTTGTTTCACTCTTTATCTTTTCCCAAACCTTTCCTCTGATTGGTGAACTGTCTATTGTAACACGCAGACAAATGTTGCTGGAACATGCTGGAAATCAAATGCCGATTAGCAGTGTTTTCTGAAGCTACAGTGGGGGCGTCACTACATTTGTCCGCTGTGTTTCTCTCTTCTATGGCCATTCATTCTCCTTATCTTTCCCCTCTCCTGCGTTTTACTTAAAGCCATCGATTTGGGCCACTTTCACCACATTACCAAGATCAATGGAGCTGATTTGTCAGCATGGGGAATGAGGGAGGTCAGCCACACTGCTGATGAATTATTTTCATTAATCGGACAAGTTTATCAGGCCGCGGCAATGCAAATAGATTACCCCACCCGAGATGGGGAGGGCAATTTACAAACACTTTCAAGGACAACGTCCACATTGGGATTTGATTAGACGGTGCATCGGATATTGAATGCGAATCCGGAAGCATTGGTACTGTATCTCATTCATGCAAGGGTGTAGAATTAGGGTGTCATAATATAAAAAAAAATGTAAGTTTTGTAATGTGTAAAACCAGTGGAGATGTTGAGACCAAACCTACCACACGCCGTTGAATTCGTGTCTGATGTGTTATTGTTTTTTTGTAGGAGCGAGGGAAGATCGGAGTCACGTTCAACATCGGGATGGCTGACATTCTCATCCAGGAGGCCAGCATCCCCGTCAATGACGGAAAGTACCACGTGGTGCGCTTCATCAGAAACGGGGGGAACGCTACACTGCAAGTGGACAACTGGGCTATCAATGAACACTTCCCAGCAGGTATGCATGTGCAACACACACACACACACACACACACACACACACACACACACACACACA
>JAGFZM010002190.1:643554-664848 GCA_017657215.1 Limnothrissa miodon
CACACACACACACACATAAAAAATACACACACCATCACCTACTTTCGCTCTCTTTCTCTCTATATCTCTCACCCCAAACCAACCCATACTTCCTTTCTCTCTCAACTTCTGTCACTATTTCTTTCTCTCTTGTTCTCCCCCTCTTTCTCTGACACACACACACACACACACACACACATAGAGAGAGAGAGAGAGAGAGAGAGAGAGAGACACACACGCACACACTCACACAAAAGAAAGGATAAACAAAATCTAACAACCACAACCCCCCCCTCCCCCCCCCATCTGTAAAATAAACTGTGCGAGACACAAAGCTGTTGGCGGGATTGTAAGGTAATGGGTTTTTCAGGTGTAAGATAAATACTTACAAGCCAAATAGAATTACCACTATCAAAGGCAGGAATCTGCCGTTCTTCTAAATCTCAGAGGGAGGAGGAAGACGAGGAGGAGGAGGAGGCAGTGGTGAAGATAAGCTTTCAGTAGAACAGGGCTCACAGGGCCTTAATCCGCTGATTAAACATGGGGAGAGCTGAGGATGCCCGCAGGAATGCTGGCAGTCTCATTGTCTCAGCTGATTGGCTCCAGGAAATCTGCAAGCTTCACAGATCCATTTCATGACCAGAGGCAGCAAGACACTGGCCAAAGAAGGCAGGAGAGAAGAGATAGAGAGAGTGAGGCGGAGAGAGAGAGAGGTGGGGTTGGGGGCAGACGGGTGAAGAGGGGAAGAGAATGGACAGATAAAGTGAAAAGCGAGAGAGATAAAGAAAGACAAGCTAAAGAGAAGCAGATAAAACAGAGGAAGAGGCTAGAAAGAGGAAGGTGATAGACAAAGGGAAATGTGTAGTACGGCTGAAAGGAAGATCAGTGAGGATGAAAGAGAAGAGAGAGATATGGATAGAAGGTATGGAAAAGTGATAAGAATTGAGAGAGGGAGATCATGTTCCCGAGCCACTTTAACCCGCCCTGATCATGTCCTCTAGAGGGTATCTCTGTCATGAGCTAGGGGACTGGCTCTCAAAATCAATCATAGCCATTCAAAGCTTTAGGCTAATGTAATGTGACACACACACACACACACACACACACACACACACACACATAAAGTGAGCTGAAGTCAAAGTGCAGTGAAATTATTTCATAATATAGTCATTCACAGGGCGTAGCATTACCTTTGATGCTAACAAGCAAAGCTCTCTTTCTCTCTGCCTCTCTCTCTCTGTCTCTTTCTGTTTCCTCTCTCTCTTTCTCGATCTCTCTTCTTGTGAGATTGTGCTCAAAATGTCACTCAGTGATTCATAGCGGTGGCTCTTGAAGAAACCCAAGGAGTGTGAGAGGCTAATGGGGTTCAGAGGCTTGTTCAGATGTGGTGTACATCTTAAGGGAAGAGTAGAGTCTCCCCTCAACCCTGCAGTATGATATCACTTTTTTAATAAATAAATGAAAAATAACAAAAGGGGCAAATTGTGTTACCAAAAGGTGAAGAAAAATAACCTAACAAAGGCATCATATTTATGAGAAAGCATAGTTAAGCAGCACAGAGTATTGTTACTGATGAAGATGAATGTCCCATTTATGCATACAGTAACTGTAGATAAACTAGCATGATTCAGCCGAGCTCTGGTGTTATCTCCATGGTGTCTTTAGAAAGGATTTAATCTAGTAGCATCTCAAACAAGTGTCTGAAACAGCCAAAGGATAGCCTTATCTACAGCAGCAAAGTCTGTCAATATCGTAACCTTTTCACATACTGTAAAGAACAGCCTATGACAAATTATCAGGCAAAAAAAAAAAACAGAGGATTGACATATTTCCAAAGAAAAGACATAGCAGCCACATGAAAGGCCATTGTGCCTGTCAATCATAATGTTTCTCTGCATCATAATGTTTCTTTCTTCCTCTCCCATCTTGCTGGAGCCGCAGCATTTGTTTAGTTCAGCAAGACAACTCTCAGTTATTCTTCAGACAACGGCAGACTCAATCTAGTGTCAGGCAACCAAACAGACGGCAGCCATGTTGGCCACCTTGAGCAGATGCAGCAGACTTCTTCCTCTGAGACTGGAGAGAGGGCAATGGAACATACATTTTAGATCCCTTTCATGGACAGACACACACACACACACACACATACACGTACACTCACACAAAGTACACACACAAACACACATACACACATACAACTCAGTCACACACAGGCACATACACACACTAAGTGCACTCACACACAGACACATATATGCACATGCACACATGTATGCAGGCACATACGCGTGAAGGAAAATTTTAGGCAGTTCTTTTAGGCAGTACTGACAGTACAGACTAGTCCCGTACAAAAATTGAACTTTTAGGTTTATTAGTATGTTGTAAGGATACAGCAATCATAAAGTCCAGAGTGCTGGAGAAAATGCATTTCCAACTAGACACAGGAACTCCTACCAGTTTTATACAACATGGTTGTGCACCTGCTGGGCATAAAATGTTCCCTTTAGGTTTGCCCTCTATCTGACCTGTCCATAACTTTAAGAACTGTCTACTTCAATCCCCACTTCCCCTTTTTTCATATCCCCTGGCCTTCTGCCTGCCCTTTGCCCTGTCTGTATATTGATAGTCTATTCTTTACCAAAAAAACACAGCATATTTTGCCTGACAACAGGCCAGACTTAGTCTGTTTCACAATATTTTTCTCACACAGGCACAAAGAAGGCTCTCTCACACAGACACACACACACACACACACACACACAAACACACACTTATGTGCGCAAGCAGGCACATGCATGCAGGCAAACACACACATACAGTTCTCAGACACACAAACACAAACACTCACACACACACACCTAAAGGCCCACTTAATCAGACCCCCATTATATTCTGCCGTGTAGCCACATGCAGGTGATTATACATTGCATTGACAGTAATAGTCTTATAAAAGTAGGAAACTAGACTAGACCGTTCCTTTACCTCCAACCTATAAAATCAGAGGACCACCGTGCAATCAGTCCTGACCCCCAGTAGGCTTGTAAAAAGCTAAGGCTACTAAGTGAGCGATCATGCTATTGGTCTGGTATCCTTCAGTAAACACACACAGACAGCAGCAGCTACTGAAGGAGGAGCAGCTACTGAAGATGTTTCATATCAAAAGGGGTGTTCATACATTCACAGGCGCCAGACAGAGGGTACCGTCCCCCCCCCCCCCCCCTCTCGTTTTCTCTCTCTCTCACTGGTGATCAAAGCACAAGGAATCTGCCAAACTGTCTTGCCCAGATGCTCTCGCCACCTTCCAGCACTTTCCGTGCACTGAAACCTCTCTTCGACATAATAATCTCTTAACATAGACTATTCTGTAATATGTCTTACATAACATTTTTACATTTCTGTTCCAAAAAAAAGTAAATTGGAGAGCTTGCAAGCACTTAACCACCTAGGTCTATATTTCTTCCTTCATGAAAATGTCACTTTTGAAAAAAATTATCAGGTTTGTGTGTGTGTGTGGGCAGTGTTAGCTGCCGTATAGCTGAGACAGCTTGCAGTTTTGATGGATGGCATTGTTGTACTTTGGCCAAGCTGTCAGACAACCAGAACCCAATGGTGTGTGTTTGTGTGTGTGTGTGTGTGCAGCTGTGTGTGTGTATGCCCTGTATATGTGTGTGTGTGTGGTCCATGGGTCTATGCCCTGGGGCTGCAGCACTCAGTGACCCCATAAACGTCCAGCAGCTTGCTTATTCGTTCGTTCTTTCCACCCTACTTGCTTCATACTGCTCTGTTCCAGTCTGACCGCTCTGGAACGACCTGACCGACCGAGCGACCGAACGCTTGAGCAACAGCCAGCCAAATGTCTCACTATAGCCTACACACTGACCAGGACTTTGCTTCTATTATGGCCTTCTACATATGGCCTCTTCCCCCAGGTCAACTGCATGTGCACGCTGCATGTGTAAAGGCAAAGTTAGGGAGACTAGACCGGATAGGCAGGAACCATATTCTCAAGTGTGATTAATTACACAAAGCCCCCCCACCCCCTAACATTTAACACAAAAATCCCCACACACCCATTACTTCCAGGTCCCTAGAATCATCACAATCTACAGAGACACACACAAACACACACATATGCATTCAGTGAGGAGAGATAGAAACACACACATTCACCATTCACACAGAGAGAGAGAGAAAGAGAGAGAGAGAGACACCCACAGAGCCCGAGAGGCCCAGAGAGAGAAAATAATCACACACACAGCTCCAGACCTGCTCAAGTATCCCAGTGGTTCATGACACCACTCCCAGACTTAGTTGTAAACAGACACACTGTGCCTTCCCACCAGAGATCATGGGGTTTTATCTACAAGATGTCCAACATTTTTGACATATAAACTGCTCTCTCTCTCTCTTTTTCTCTCTCTCTCTCTCTATGTTTGTGTCTGTGTGGGTGTGAGTGTGTGCATGTTTTGGATAAAAAAGATGAAAAATGATGCTGTCAAAAAAGCTTTTTTAAGTTTGAGTAATACACAAACTAGACGGTTAAAGCACCTTGAATGTTGAATGTGTTTTTTTTTTTAACGAATTCTATTTTTTATGAGCAACAAATAAGCATGATAATAGTAGCTACATAAAGTTTATGTTTTAATATTATTGTAAACATGTTTTAAAGGAACATTTATCATTTGTACCTGTGTTTAAAAAAACATAAAGTAATTTCATAAATGCAATAAACAGATTTAATTCCCTCTGATGTTTAGACTAAATAAGCTGTGTTTTAAACTTTGAAGGCAACAGCGATAATGAACGGATGCAAATGGTAAATAAGAAAATCCCGTTCAAAATTCAGAGAAATGTAGAGGAGTGGCTACAAGAAAAAGGTAAATATATTTTTGAAATATGTCACTTCATTGTGCTTGTTGACGTTTCTTTGTTTATGTTTACAATGTTCATAAAAACAACCATTCTAAAAGCTTAATAAACTCTTTTAAACATCTTATACAGATGTGTGTGTATCGCTACACTTCTGTATGTCAGTCACTCATATTCAGATTATTTTTGGTCAAGGCATAATCATAGAAGGGAATGTACCGTAACTCCAAGCATGCATGTTAAGGGGACCTTGTATTTATGCAAGTATGTGGTACACAAAGACTATGCTCCTGAAACAATCTTTGAGATTTTGAATTATTTGAAAATTCTGCTGGTGGTGCCTGCTGCATGGGTTTTCAAACTGCAAAATACAAATTAAAAAGCAATTAAAATGATATTAATGGTTATTTGTAAGTGCATTATAAAGTCCCTTTAACACTGTCTTAAAATGCCAAGTTGTGAGGCGGAGAGAATGGAGTGGCCTTGTGCATGACTTAATGTGTTTTTATTTGCCCGTAATATTATTTTTCATAGTAATCATTATGTTTTATGACCCTTGTTTTCCTCCAATTAGATTTTATGTGTTCCATTCTAAGGTCATTGCGTACCGTTTTTAAAGTGCTTGCCTCATGGAAATAATGACATAACCTTAAAGAAATGCTGGCAAGCTGTTTTTGGCCCTTTAAATGACATAACAAATGACTGGAAAGCTTTTGAGGGAGTGCTTTCTCAAGAGCAGACCAAAACTTCCTTTAAAATCTATGTAGCCCTGAAATCTATCGGCTATTTTATACAACTGCTTCGCCTGTCCTCCGCTACCGATTTATATTTCCAGTCTAACAGCCACAAACATGCATCTGTTATTAATCCTCAGTGAGATCCTCACAAAGTTCCAGCAGTTAACACAGTTGAGATTATGTTTGTCTACGCTACACTAGACAAACAATGGTTAACACAGTCAGGATTGTATATCTACACTACACTAGACAAACACTAGTAAAGACAGCTAGGATTATATAAATACGCTAGATTGGAAAACATTGGTTGACACTGCTAGGATTGTCCACTGTACCTATCCTACACTAGACAAACACAACTATGATTATACTGTATAATTACGCAACACTTGACAAACACTGTTTAACACAGTTAGGATTGTATAACTACACAACACTATAAAATGTTAGGAGGGCTATTTTCAACAAATGTAAAAGCTTTTGATGACATGATGCAGTTTCTATCCTCACCTCATGTCTCAGGGGTTGGAGAAAAGCATGTCCCAGACGGACAGTCGGTGATACCTGTGATTGCTGTTGTTCCTATTTATTTCTGTAGGCCGGCAGCTAACAATATTTAACACCCAGGCCACCATCACCATTGGTGGCACCGACCGCAAGCGGCCCTTCCAGGGGCAGCTGTCTGGGCTCTACTACAACGGCCTGAAGGTCCTCAACATGGCTGCCCAGGGCAACCCCAACATCCGCATCAACGGCAGCGTGCGTCTGGTTGGAGACGCTGGGGCAGCGCGCACCACCGCCCTCCCACCCGAGATGTCCACCACCTTCATCGAGACTACCACCACCATGTCCACCACCACCACCAGGAAGCATCGTTCACCTCCCACTATACAGGTAAGCACCGGTGCAACACCTGTCCCCACGACCATACAGGTAAACGTCTGTGCAACACCTGTCCCCACAACTATACAGGTAAGCACCGGTGCAACACCTGTCCCCACAACCATACAGGTAAGCACCGGTGCAACACCTGTCCCCACAACCATACAGGTAAGCGCCTGTGCAACACCTGTCCCCATGACCATTCAGGTAAGCGCCTGTGCAACACCTGTCCCCATGACCATACAGTTGGGCATCCATCCTGTACATTCATACACTATTGTATAGTGACTATAGAATTATATAATATACAGTCATATACTATACACTCATATAGTATCCAGTCATATACTGTACACTCATACTACACACTCAGCCTCATACACTATAGACTCATACAACACTTATATAAAGTCACTGGTCTCAGTCCTCTCCCACTCATTCACTGCACTCCAATACCAACCGTTGTCTTGGCACACAATCACCTTCCACATGCATAGCCACACCCATATAAGCACCACCCCCAAAGTGTTTAACTCCGCCCTCCTGTTTGCAACCTGCAGCCTAAGATTTAAATAGCATTAGCATTAGCATTATGCTCCACCTGTCATCTCCTAGTGGGAGGTGGCTACACGCTACCCCATATAGTAAGATCTGTCAGGTGCCAAGTTGCTGACTATAGCCACAGTCTTTGTTGTTACACCTGACGACTTTTATGTGGGTTAGCCGGTAATGCAAGAATCAAACTTCAGGTGTACAATTTGTCTTTGTCAACACAAATTCTGCCAAGTTATTCTCAAGCTGTGACAAGGATCTTTATGTTATTTTGTACTTGCACGTGCACAAATCCCAACAGAGAAGGCTAGAACTGAACTATATATATTTAGTCTGCCAAATATTAAAGACTTTATTGTTAAATTAGCATTTAGGGTGCCTAATTAAACTTGAATAAGTTTTACCCAAGTCCTAACTAAATGCATTGATACATTTCTATGAATGAACGACGACCACAACAGATACACACACACACACACACACACAATGCTAAAGTCTGAAGACAGCCAGCAGCTCCAGCAACCCACACTCACACAGATACAGAAACACAAATACATACATACACACACACACACACACACATCCACAGCCTACAGCTCTTCATCATCACTTCTGGAGCAGTCTGTCTCTCTCTATGCCGCAGATAACACACTCTCTCGCTCGCTCGTCCGTCCCAGATTTCCCTGTAGCCCTGCTGAATAAACGAGGACATGCCTTGTGGAAGCACCGCCCTGCCTCACAGTCAGAATGAGTCAGAGGAGAGACGCCAGAGGCCTCTGTGACAGCTGTTTCCACATCAAAGCCACACAAACGGCTGTTATTTACCCAGTTTACCTGCAACATATTCCCCACTCCCAAGACATTAAATATACAAGACAAGACATGACACATGCAATATTATTTCATTTTACAGCATTTAAAAACAGTGGATTGTTCTGACAACACATATAACAATTAATAGTTGGCGTGGCAGTTGTATACAGTATACAGTATTTACATAACATTTTCCATCAGGTAAACATAGCATATAATGAATGAAGGCATCTGTCGGGCCCTCAGAGTTGAGTGGCTATGAATATTAATCTCATATCATCATCCTCTAACATTTTGGCTACAGGGGCCATTTTCTGAACTTAGAACTTGGAACTTAAAATATGCCTTTCTGATTTTTGATTTATGCTGATGTAATGTGGAGCAATGCATTGGCAGTTGGAACCAGGTGTAAAATGATAGCCATATTCAAAGTAATGGCTCCCCCCGATACACAAACTACGACAAGCTCAGACAGGGTGTCCGCAAGAGTATTTGAATAGAGCCAGTGCTGAAATTTAAACTTCTGTTTTGTTTTGAGTTTGTGTGTGTGTGTGTGTGTGTATGTGTGTGTGTGTGTGTGTGTGTCTGTGTGTTTGTGTGTGTGTGTGTGTGTGTGTGTGTGTGTGTACAGTACGAGTGACTTCAATTAGCCGGGTGGTCACGACCTTGTGATTCACGGCACTCACAAATGCATTTGAAGGACAGCCCAAATCAATTCCCCCTGTCAGAAAAGCCAACAGCTCTCCAAATAAACTTTAACAAGCCCAGCCATACGAGAGGCTGTGATATGGCAAATATAATTATGCCAGCCATTCCGTATAGTCAGTAGGGCAGAACAGAATAGTCAGTAGGGTTTGGGTGGCCAGGATATTAACCCTTGGATGCACAGCCTACCAATACCTACACTCCTACACAAGTGGGGTCAAAAATGACCTCAATTAAAATCAATGCGTTTTTGCAATGACCTGTAGTTATTCTTCAAAATCTTTGAAACGAAGAGTTGTAATATTTTCATATTCTAGGTAGTCCTCATAAAACATGTTTGTGACATGAGGCAATTTGCATTTTTATTTTGTCATTAACTTCAAAAAAGATGTATGACCCACCAGTTATACACTCTCCTATGAGCGGGGTCAAAAATGACCCCAATTAAAATTAACCTAGAATTAATTAAAATCAATTAAAATCAACCTAGAGCGAAAAACTGTGGAGATGGTGGTGGACGTTAGGAAGCACCCCGTAGTACTGCTTCCATTTACAATATCCAACAGCCCATTGTCAAATGTGGGCTTTCTTCTGCTCATTCATCATGATCTGTTTTGGGGCAGCCACAGCTACCTAATGGGTTTGATTTTATTGCAAGAAGCTATAAATATCATCACAGTTGAAAAAAAAATGCCATTGGTAATGCCTGGGGTCATTTTTGACCCCACATGTGGAAAAGTGGGGCACTGATACAAAACGGGCAATAACTAAAGAAATATAAAAAATACATACATATCCCAATGGACTCATGTCTAAGACAACCTATTTGAGGAATACATGGAAAATTAAGCAATGCAAATTTAAAATGACAAAAATAAACAACATCCGCTGGGGTCATTTTTGACCCCACTTGTGCATCTAAGGGTTAAATTTATCACTCTTTCTGCAGTCTGTATGACATGTGCAAAGAAAACGTTATGTCCCTGATGCCCCACCCCACCCCCCAAACAACAACCAACACACACACACACACACACACACACACACACATACACACACACACATATTAAAGCTGGAGGGTCTCACTAGAGCAATACGTGTATGTTTTCAGTTTATCAGGGATGTTTTTTTTTATTTACTGTAGATGCCCAGATGTCAAATAAGTGTAACAGCTCATTCTCAGAGTAGCATTTATAGGCTTTTTTGGGTTGCTTTTTTTTTTGTTGGTTTTTTTTTTTGTCTGATCCCTGTAGGAAGTGTTAGTGTCAGATCATCCAGTCTACCAGTGCCATATCTGACAGCTGCAGGGCTTTCAAAAGACCTTTGCTCTCTCCAATACTGCTACGAGAGAATGTGTTTGTGTCTGTGTGAGTGTGTTTGTGTGTGTGCTTGTGTGCTTGTCTGTGTGTGTATGTGTGTGTGCATGTCTATGTATGTTTGTGTGTGCATGTCTATGTGGGTGTGTGTGTAGGTGTATGTGTCAGTTGTTCTCTATGGGAAGCTCCAGCTTCGCTCATCTGTGGGCGAAACTATTTCCTCCATGACTTCTGCCTCTATGTGTCCGGCAGTTTCTAGCTGGTGGAGGTGAAGAGACTAGGAGCTACAGTACATGTACGCGTCCTATTGCATCATGGGCCTTAAGGATTCAAAAGCTCGTGCACAGCATGCACACAGTTTTCGGTTAGATTTATTTTTTCCTCTCGCAGAGCCGTTGACAACACCAGGGAATTTTCACTCACCATCATATCCAGCAGGGTTATATACGTGTGTGTGTGTGTGTGTGTGTGTGTTTGTGTGTGTGTGTGCCGAGCTACACACTTGTGTTTCTCATAAAGCATTTGTGTGTCTGAGTCTGTGTGTGTACGTGTGTGTATGTACTGTATGTGTGTGTGTGTGTATGTGTGTGTTTGTGCTGTGGAGGGAGATGGGAGGAGAAGCATAGGGCCCAAATGCAGACATCTAACAGTTGTGAGTTGTTGTGAGAAAATTCACTAGGTGAGCAGCAAACCTGTGTTTCCCAAAACACCCAACTGTGTGTGTGTGTGTGTGTGTGTGTGTCTGCGTGTCTGTGTGTGTTTGTGCCTGTGTGTGTGTGTGTTTGCGTGTGTCTGTGTGTGTATGTTTGTATTTGTGTTTGAATGTCTATCTCTGTGTGCATGTGTGTGTGTGTTGTTGGGGGCTGGTTGAGATGTCAAAACCCAGACACAGACGGCTAACGAGGAGCAGTGTCTGCACACCTGCACCTGTGTGCTCCTGTGGTTGAGCATGCTGTTTGTTTTTGCTCCTCCTCAGAGAAAACACCACCAACTGCTCCTCAGCACAAAGGGCTGATAAATAGTGTACAACTTGGACAACCCACGCAAGCATATTTACCAGATCACATCGGTGGCGGGTTGGGGGTGGGGGGCTGTAGGGGCTTGATCTTGATAAGATTTTGAGTAGCGTTTGAAAGCATCATTTCATGATGGTCACCATGATCACACAGCCTTATCTCTTATTGTTTCAACTCAGTGAGCATGAACCTGAGTTATAATTTTATAAACTACTATCCTCAGTATTTAGCAGTGTTGTATGAAGTCTATGTCAACTACCTTTTCATATATTTTATGTGTGTGTGTTTGTGTCTGTGTGTGTGTGTGTGTGTGTGTGTGTGTGTGTGTGTGTGTATGTAGTATTGAATGACGTATCCAAAAGTCGGTAGTGCGGTAGTGCGGTAGTGAAATATTTTTACTTAGTTACTATACTGTATACTTTTCTGGTAAGGGCCAAGTGTTGTGTGGTGTGTCTGGTGTGTCTGGTGTCTGGGGAGGCTTGTTTGTCTTTTGGCCCTCTTTTGAAGACTGTTGTTTGCATCCCGGATTAAGTGAGTCTTTAGAGAAAAGGGCTCCACTCTCTCCAGTCCACTCATTGGACAGACTGCTGGCTGATTTAGCAGAATTGGCAACAGGGGTTGGGGTGGGGTTGGTTCTCATTAAGTCGCACGCCGACAAGTTGGGTCAACAAGCTGACAGCCATGTTTGCACTCTGGTCTTAATTTGAGCAAACAATATCTGTAAACAAGCTGTCCATCACAGCCGGCAAATCATATAATCACAGTGCTACAATTGCATGCGCCGCAGGGACAGGGAAGCTTGCAGAATGTAAAAACTATATATCTATTTATATTTAAATCTTTTTTCAGCAAATATAGACTCTACATTTTTTAAGAATTAGTTATTTAATTTACTTATTTGTCTGTCTGTCCTTCACTTTTGTGGAAACGATTGGAGGTTCTGTTTGCTGTGTTCAACTGTTCAACAGTAGTAAAGGCAGTAAAGAACAATGAAATGCAAAGGCTTGTGGGAACTTTGCTCCTCTGTGGCCAACCTGAAGGCTCTTTCTGCACAAGCAGCACTGGTGCTGAGTGAACCCCAATACTCAGTCCTAAATCATAATCAGGGATCAGATTAAAATCATGGCAGGTTGCAAGGATGCAAAAGAGACCAGCAAATTAGAATGTACTTGCAGAAACTAATGGCGAAATGAGCAGAGTCAACAATATTGCGTCCCTTTCCAGCAAAGATTCACTTAATCAGCAATGCAAACAACAGGCTGAGGGCCTTGAGACAAAATCTCTTTAGACACCCACGACACGACACAACACACAACTTGGCCCTTACCTGATAAGTAATGTAACAATGAGAAGTATTAAATCTTTCTTTGAAAGACACACTTAGTCTGCATTGCAAACAACGGGCTTTAGAGGAGGGCCACGAGACAAACAACCCTCCCCGTCACAACACACACCTTGGTCCCTACCAGAGCAGTATAGTAACCATATGAAGAGTTAAAACTATTGCAGTTTTTACCATGACAAGCAGTGAGAAACTACTGCACAGTTGCTGCACAGCATAGATGACTTTGGCCACAGGCACTCTTATTCTTTGTTGGATTATAAAGTGAGCCTCAAATCAAGTCAGCTTATTTTATCCACAATTTCTAATTATTTGACATTGTTGTCTCTAAATAATTACATTTTCATACTCCGTTGTTTTATAAGATCCAAGTATAGTCCGCTTATTTTCTTCATAACAAAGGAAATGCTCTCTCTAAACATTAGTCAGATAGTCTCTAAATAATCTTTAAATAATACATTCCAAATACTGATTGTGCATTAAACAGTATAGATAAAGTATAATGTTATTCTGTCATTATATTCCCAGCTTTAATATTTATTTACCAACATCTCTCTTAAAGTGATATTAAATAGTGTCTTCGCTTTTTGTCAGACAGGCATCATTGTGTGTGTGTGTTTGTGTGTGTGTGTGTGTGTGTGTGTGTCTATCTTCATGTGCCTACATTTCTTTGGGAAACAGTTACCCCGGAGCGAAATGTGTTGATGAAGATGAGCTCACAGACACTCTCTCAACTCCTTGTCTTGCTAATGGCTAGGATGTGCTCACAGAGGCCGATGGAGTCATCGTCTCAAAGACAAGACAGACGACCGAAACACTGGTCCCTCATACAGGGTTTTTATCACAGGCTATAAAAACGATACCTTGTGAATTTATTGCCCACTTAAAACTGAGGAGTGGCCATATATCTTAAGTTAACAGGAGTGGTCGAGGAAGCTGGATTTTTTATTTTTTTTATTTTGACAAATCTAAAAGGTCTCGGTGCAGATTAAACGACACAAAGGTCATTTGTGTAACGTTTGTGAGACACAGAGCTCCCGCATTCTCACCTCAAACTCTTCGGGGATCCACTTTGGGTTGTAATCACTTCACTGAAACGTCAATAACTAATTAAGATTCCATTACACCAAGTCCAAATCAGATTGATTCCCTCCATTGTGGAAATGGCAGCGAAGATGTGACAAGCGTTGAGGGAGGCCAAAGGCTGTATCTGTCTGCGTTGTTGGTGATAGGAAAGGTACTTAGGAACATACTTTTCTTTTGGCTTGTGTTACAAACTCAATTTTAAAAATAGATAGATAGATAGATAAATATTTTTATTAATCTTTAGGATATTCTGGAAGATGGGTGTTTTCTTACAATATTACAGTGTTATTGTCATGTTAGTAATTCAAATGTCACGACCACAACAAAAAACACAAAGCCAAAGTACTTTATGTTATTACAATATGTGAATGATTGCGCTGTTCATTTTTCTTGGTTTCAAAAACATTACTCTAATGAGGTGATTTGCAAGTCCAGTATTTCACATCCGCACCAGTCTGTGGTAGAAGGCCAGAGGATCAATCTGAAAACACTTCTTTCAATGTCATATTCCAGCATAAAGGTCAGCTGCTCCTCTGACAGCCATAAAGGACTGCTCATTAACAGTTTTAAAGACATAAAATATCCCAAAATGGCAGCAGTCCCCCCTTCAGCTGAAACCACTAAATGTCACCAATAATGGCGTCAAGTTCTCGTGTGGCATAGGTTAGTGCCAGTTCAGTAGGGACACTCATAACAGAACACTCATAACTCCTTAAAAAGCATCTGTGTCTGAAAGGAAAATAGTGAAGTGTGTGTGTGAGTGTGAGTGTGTGTGCCAGTAGATTGAGCTGGTTCCTGTAGCTGATGGCTCTGAGTCTGAGGAGTAGCATTTCTCTGGAGTCGTGTTGCAAATCCCATTACATGGTGAAGGAAGAGTCCAGAGGGGCTGCACTGGTGTTGAGGACTGATACATTTCACTAGGTACCCATGAGTCACTGGGGCCAGGGAGTGGGCCCCCGCACACGCGCCGCTAACCTTAGGAGACGCCAGATTCACCGGCCGCTTCTTTCAGTGCGACTTCAGAAATCTGTATCTTAGCGCTACGCTACTCATGCCACCGTAGGCAAAAGTGCATCCAATTTGTTACCCTCTCTGGTGCGGAAAAGGGCACGGTGAGGTCTAGTTTTGGCGGGTTATTTGCAGCAGTATTTATTTATATATCACATTTTACAAAGGAGTGTCAATGTGCTATAAAAAAAATAAAAGCAAAGCACAGTATATGAGGGTAGAAAATACATTGAAAATTCAATTCAGTTTTATTTGTAAGGCAAATTATACAAAAGTCATATCTCAAAGACATGATAACAAACATATAGCAAGAATAAAATAAATGAACAAATGAAATGATATACAAGTTAAAATGTACAGAATATTATTATCAGAAAAGAAAAATAAGCGAATCATCAGGCGAAAGCATCTGAGAACAGTTTGGTCACAGTGAAAAAAAACAGTGCAACCTGTGATTTAAATGACAGAAAAAGAGCCTATCAGGCTGCATTCTTAATAAGTGTTCTATAAGAGCCCTAGCATTCTTATAGAGCACTAGCATAGGGCACTACCTTTTTTATTGAGCACTAGCATCCTTATAGAAGACTAGCATTTGTATAGAGCATTTGCATAGGGCACTAGCATTCTTATAGAGCATTAGCATCCTTATAGAGCACTAGCATCCTTATAGAGCATTAGCATCCTTATAGAGCATTAGCATAGAACATTAGCATTCTTATAGAGCACCAGCATCCTTATAGAGCACTAACATCCTTATTGAGCACTAGCACTCAATAGCTTTTCTATCATCTGACACCTTTCACTGGATCTACAGGATACTACAGTAGATCAGGACATTCACCAGCTACCAAATTGATCAAATGTCCAGTGCACAGATTAGGTTAATTACCAAGTTATATCACAGTTATAAAAGCGTAGTTTCATTTCTTGTCATCTTACTAACTCATTTATAATACAGTTAGATGACGAATATGGCCATTGTATAAACTGAGTTAATGCATCTCATCAGACAGTTGTGAAAAGCCAGCCACATTCATCCTGAGAAATTAGCCTATTAGTCTTTTAATGAAGAATAGCTTTTTTGAAGGCATCAATATTAATTGCTCATAATGATGTCCAGAAAAAAAAGCTTACTATTAACTTTTTTGTAATATCTTGTTATATTCCAGACTATTGTGTCTTGTTATTAGCTTGTCACTGAGAGCAACCATCTAATGAACTCTTCAGGCATCACACTTAATAAAAAAATAAAAAAAAAAACTGTGGAGGAAGACCCACTAATATATGCTTCCATTACACAATAACAACATCCCAACATGCAATATCTGCATGTGATTTAAATTCTAATTCACTTATTTATCAGATAGCTCTGAACAGATTTTCAATTTACCATTACCATCAAGTGTGTGTGTGTGTGAGAGAGAGAGAGAGAGAGAGAGAGAGTCTGTTGTTTAATCATGTAACCTATCCACTGGCAGACAGTGATGAACTGAGCATTAGTGTCCATTTGTCAGTCATGGCATTGACAGGACACATAATAGTGAAATAGTCTCGGGGGGGTCAGAGAGCAGAGGAACGTTGCCTAACCTTGATGCATAAGCGTCAGAGCTTCGTTTTTTTCAGTCATTCTTCTTTACACACGCACACACACACACACACCAGAATAGGTGTTTTTTTTCTCTCTTACACACACACACACACACACACGACACAGGTATTTCAACACACACACACACACACACACCTCTTTATCTCCTCTCTCCATTCCCCTGCCCTTCCCTCCCCACTGTTGAATTAGACAGGGTAATGAAAGACGCTCTTTTAGATTTGAATCTGTAATTGAAACAAACTGTGGATGGTGTTTCTAATTTTAGCCCCAACCACAGTGGGCTGGATGGTCCTCTGTCGACTGTTTATCACGCCGTGCCCTTACCGACCTTGCTCTCTCAGTCGGGAAAGATGATTAAAGATCAAGACCGAATAACGTTTCCTTTTTAAATAAGACGAATGGGTAGCTGTCAAAAGCGGGCCTGGTCTGTAGACTTGTGCGGACCCCCTAATACACACAAAAAGGCCTTGAAAGAGTTGTTTGGCCGCGGGGCTGAGTGCAGTAGTAGGAGTGCTGTGAAAGATGCATTCACAAAAGATGCATGGCATGACCTGAAATAGAAACTAATATGACTGGGTTTTATTTTGTGGTAGTGATGAGAAACACAAGTGTGTTTATGTGCTCACGGGTGAGTGTTTGTGTGTGTGTGTGTGTGTGTGTGTGCGTGTGTGTATTTGAGAGGATTTTAGTGACTGATCGCTCTTTCTGTGTACTGACTGAGACACACAACTGTGTGTGTGTGTGTGTGTGTGTGTGTGTGTGTGTGTGTGTCTGTTTGTCTCCAGAGAGTTTTAGTGGCTGATATTGTTCTGAGTTTCCCATCTCTGTTTCTAATGGGTGTCATGTAAACTGTGCATCATAGCTCTGATAAGATCGTATCAACATTATATTTGTCCGTGGGTGCCAAGGTTATGATGATCCCTGAAACCACTCTTTGAAATGGATCTGCCGGTCCTGGTCCTATTGATTCTGCTTGTAACAAAACCAGCTGCTTCTTGTTCTGTCAAAGCTGAGATCAGGAATGATGATAACATCAGTGCCCAGTGAGCTCTATGGAGTGGGCTGGGTCTGCCTTTCAATAGACAAGCCAAGAATCACTTCCAGTCTTTGCTGTTTCTGGAGAACCAAATTGACAGGCTTGACATTTAACCCCATGAAAGAGATGACCACTTCCCATTGATTAGATTCATAGCTCAGTCTTTTTGTGTTTTCAAATGATATATCACGTTGCATAGAAACACTATAGCTTCAGAAATAAGCCACATATTTTGAATCCAGGAAATAGGTATTAAAGCAATAATTATAATTAATAATGAAATAATTGTATTACAGTTGAAGTTTATTTTTAATTTAATTATAGTTAAATGTAAGTAATTTGTTGTCATATCATTCTAACAGTGTCAGATGGATATAAAAAAGAAAATACTAAATCCTATCAGCTGATCATGCTGATATGTTACACATAACAAACATAAACAAACAATGCAACAAAAAAAAAACTTTCAGGGTTGATTTAGGCTGTTTTATACATAACATATTACATGTATTTTCAAATCCAGCCATCTTGAATTTACAGTAAATCCATAACCCTTCATCCGCCATGTCCATTTCCACATCTTAATTTTCCAGCCAGTATTAAATCATGACAGAGGGAACTTCCTAAATCTCTTGGGTTATTCCAGTGTCAGCACTTTCTCTTGTGCTCGGTAATCGATTAACATGCCTGGCTGGGCTAAAACGTACAGCTCAGCCTCCGCCTCAGCTGTAAATCAAGCCTGAGATGGTATATCTGCATGATGTACATCTGAGTGCCTTTGGCAGAGAGATAGACTTATGTATAGACACCCTAGCATTTTAGCTTAGGGCTGCATTTCCACTAAACCCATTGCTTGAGATGCAGAGGTTTTGGGGGATTTAAAAATAATTACCGTATCATGCATATTGTTGATCACAAAGTTGTCCTCTTTTTTCCTTCTTCTATCTCTCTCTCCTTCTCTCTCTCCTTTTCTTGTTTAGGTTCTGAACGGGAAAGATAAGCAAACGGGTATCAAACAGGTATTAATTATCTTTTTTTTTTATTTAAATACTTATGTATAATTTTTTTTCTCAAAAAGGTGGTAACGCTGTAAATTAATTGCTAAAAAAGAGTTCTTGGTCATTTAAAAGGAAAGGGACATTTGTAAGACTACAATTTCTGACTATGACCGACCAGATCAGGCACAAATCAGAATCAGAATGGTTTTATTGGCCAAGTACACTTGCAAGGAATTTGTTTCCGGTGGGTGTTTTGCTCTCTAGAAGTACCAAGGACATTCATCAGTATACATACAGTGCAAGAAGTACTATGAACACATGATGGGCATCAAAACAATAGACAATGTACACTATAGAATATACATAGGCAACTATCAACATTATATACAGGAAACAAATTATAAATTAATTTTGAAAAAAAAAAAACCTTGCCAGTGCAAATAACAAATATTGTTCAGGTATAAAAGACCTATCCTTAAAAGACTTATCTACGTACTATATGGTATGTCTAGATTTCTAGGCTAGCACATTGACACTGACACTCACACTGGCACTTTCTTTTTAATGTCATTGCTTCATTTGTTGTCACCTCTTGCATGGATGCAAATAATAATGTTAGAAAATTGCAGGTTTGCATTTATGCATTCAGCATTTAACAGATGCCATTATCCAAAGCGTCTTAAATATTGACAACTATCAAGTACTTCAGGGTCAGTCTCCCCAAGAGGGCAACCTGGAGTTAAGTTCCTTGTCCCTGGATTTGGAACCCACAATATCAAGGCCATTAGCGTGCTAGCCGGGTTCGTTAACCGCTACACCACCACCACCTCTGGTTTAACAGAAGGTGGATGCACGTGGAGGTGAAAACTAAGAAAAAGCATATAAAGAAATGTACTGTGATGCCCCCACCACCTCCACCACCCTAAAATGTGGCCCAGTCAGGGATAGGACCTGGCTGTTCCAAAAGCTGCCGTCTGACCTCCATCAAGTGCAGAAAGCATGCCAGGAGAGATTTAAAGGATATGATTTATTTTGGAAGGTAGGACTTCAGGGAATTGTGTTTGCTGTCACCATCTCTGGCATATCATTTCTCTTTAGAGTTATTTAAATCACCAGGGAGATTTCTTTTCTTTTTTTTGCCATCCCAAACTCACACACTCTCTCACACACACTCACTCACACACACATACACACACACACACACACACACAGTCAGTGTATGGGTGGCTCAGCTAAAGAGAGATGAAGGTTCTTTAGGGAGGTTTTGAAAGTTTGGCATCATTTCTGAGCTAGAGGCTTTTTTCAGTCATTTCCGTCAGCCAGCCCTCCTCTCAGATGGCTCTAACCTCCGTTGCCCTTGTCTTCAGCCGTGATAACTGTAGTCCTTCTCGTTTACATAATATGCTATCAGCTCCTTATCTGCCGGTGAGAAAAATGCTCACATAGAGAGAGCAGGCTCGCCACAGCACTGCACAGCACAGCACAGCAGAGAACACTCGCTGCAACCCCTCATTATAGGGAAAATATTCTGTTATTGCCTCCTGAGCTTTTACTTTTATTTTATTATTACTTTTTTTGCCTCTTGGCCCCTCTGACATTTCTGTTCTGCTTTCCAACTGTTTGCTATTATTGATTATTCCATCCCACTGAATCGTCTCCATCCTCCGCAGCTGCCACACGGCCAAAAAAATAAATAAAAATAGACTGGGGCTGGACTGGACTGCTGCCTCCGAAGCCAGTCACATGTCCCTGCAGCTACCTTATCGGGCTAGGCTATTTAGGCTTGGGAGTTGTTCTGTGAGATTCAAGGATTCAAGGAGTTTATTTGTCACATACATTGAGTTACTAACGTAAAACCATGTAGTGAAATTGCATTGAAGAGAAAAAGATGGATAAAGGGAAAGAAGAAGAAAAATAATAATAATAACAATAATAATAGTAATAATAATAATAATAAGCCATTGCCATTAGTAGCTACTGTACATGAATAGTCCATAGGATTCAGGATCCATGTAGAAGAGATGTTTTGAGGTCATGGATTTGTGGCTGAAGTCGGGACGCAGGAGTGACATCAAGTAGGCTATAGGGGATGATCAACATTGCGTCGGAGATCACAGGATAGCAGCCGACACGCAGGCAGCGCCGTCCTCCTCCAAACACGGCCCCCCTGTGAGCTGTCCTCCACTCCACAGGCAACCTCCGCAGCCCTCCACATCCAGCACTCACAACAGGTCCCTGCCCGACCTCATCCAAGCTCCGCAGATTAAGACGGTAGGGTAGACAGTGAAAATGACGGTCGGTCGGAATGCATCATTTAAAGTATAGGCTTCACTTCGCAAAAAATGTCCAAACCAATAAGCTCATCCAAACTCACAGAGACTTTGCCGAAAACTAAACAGAAGTGACAACCATATTCAAAGCTACTTGTAGGCTACAGCACAGTGTTAGAAATGAAAAAGAAAAACGTAAAAAAGCCCAGAAAGGGTGAAAAATAAAATGGAGGTACGGTCAACGGCAGCCATCGTACAGCGCCATCACCATAGCAACCATAAGTCCATTGTTTTCTGTTCCGACAATGTTCTTATCTGAACTGACACAATAATGGAATACGAAACAGTTTTTTTGTGTGTGTGTGTGAGTTACAGAGTTGTTCTCATCTTAAAGCATGATTTATTAACTAGCTCCCTAATTCAGATGCCAACTCTTTGTCTCTCTCACTCTCTCTCTCTCTCTCTCTCTCTCTCTCTCTCTCATTCTTTCTCTGACAGTTTTGTGGCTCTTGGCATCTCCCTCTGCAGTCAGAAAGATAGGAATCTTCCCTAACATTGCTGGCTGGGCCTTGGAGTTATCTTATGCCGACTCTCACATAGGGGCGGCCTGCACGTCATTGATTAGGCCGAATAGCATTTGCAGTGTTAACCTCAAGGCAAAGAGGAGAATGCTAACTAGCTAACTAACTGAAATGAAGGCAAGAAGGAGAATGCTAACTGGGTAACTAAATGTAATATAGGTTAAGCGGATAATGCTAACTAGCTAAATAACTTTAAAGGAGAAGTCCGGTGTTTTTTGGACCTGGGCTGTACTGGAAGATGTTAACGAGTACAAACATATATCAAATTCCCACCTCCGTTCACCCCCCGCATTCCGCAGTCAACCGTTTTTAGCCGAAGCTTTCATTAGCCTTACACTGCTAGCTATAAGGGCATGACTGTACCTATGCAGCTAAATCGCTATTTTTACACCATTAAAAAGGTTCAAAGTAACTCCACACTTCATTGGTAGACTTCTGAGGGCCCTGACATTTAAAACGAGACAATGATAACTTTGAAAGTACACCGGTACTTTA
>JAGFZM010002190.1:664858-686946 GCA_017657215.1 Limnothrissa miodon
TAAAGTACCGGTGTACTTTCAAAGTTATCATTGTCTCGTTTTAAATGTCAGGGCCCTCAGAAGTCTACCAATGAAGTGTGGAGTTACTTTGAACCTTTTTAATGGTGTAAAAATAGCGATTTAGCTGCATAGGTACAGTCATGCCCTTATAGCTAGCAGTGTAAGGCTAATGAAAGCTTCGGCTAAAAACGGTTGACAGCGGAATTCGGGGGGTGAACGGAGGTGGGAATTTGATAAATGTTCTCGGTAACATCTTCCAGTACAGCCCAGGTCCAAAAAACACCGGACTTCTCCTTTAAGAAAGGCAAAGAAGGGAATGCAAACTAGCTAACTAACTGCAATAAAGGCTTCATGGTAGAGAAATCTGGGCCTTATATTGTCCGGTAGTATTTGGACTAAACACCCCATCGTTAAAGCAAACTCCTCTCTCTCTCTCTCTCTCTCTCTCTCTCTCTCTCTCTCGCTCTCTCTCTCTCTCTCTCTCTCTCTCTCTCTCTCTCTCTCTCTCTCTCTCTCTGTTTCTCAAAGCACCTGCATTTTGAAAGTCCTGTCCGAGTTAGATTTCTTTTTAAACAAATGTTCTTTCAAAAGCAGGAATTTGATGTCAGAAAAAATATGGGAGCTCTCTCTCTCTCTCAATCACTCTCTGATGTGGCAGTGGTGTGATTAAAGTGTGTTATCTGTGTGTGTGTGTGTGTGTGTGTGTGTGTGTGTGTGAGAGAGTGTGTGTGTGAATCCCTGTGTGGTCATGTGATTGAAGCATGGTGTTATCTCGAGAGCAGCCGCTGCACATACCTGCTCTTCAAAACGATCGTCAGCTCTGCAGGGCTGGCAAATTCCTGGTGCGCTTGGCATCTTTGTTTGGTGGGTGAAGCAGACTTATCTCCACGGGGACACTCTTCGAGATCCGAAAAAGCCCCTCGACCCCCCACCCCCTAACATACACACACACACACACACACACACACACACAGCTCAGCTCACACACATTACTTCACACACACACAACTTCACTCTACGTCTCTCTCATTACGGTCCATTTTTCACACCATATGTGCCGCACCAGCGCAGAACATTCTGGTGTGAAGTACAGAACAAATATCCATTGAATTTGCTCCGTGGAAGTCTAACAAACCTAAAATATGTTGAACATACATTTTTTTTCCTTATTCAATTTGACAGCAATGGAGAAAAAAACTATGGGGAGATATGAATATCATGATCAAGAAAGCAGGTGGGCCATTTTACCAATCCCCACCCTTTTGTCCTGCTGCTTGAGCCAATCAATGAGAATAAACTAACCCACTGAATGAGCTGCTCTTGATGCTAGGCTAGGGGAGGGGAAAACATTTGTGCCTTAAATAATGCCTAATAAGAGCTTAGGAAGTGAATTGAAAGGATTCTGATGGATTTGCTTATCTGTCGGACACCATGAAGCATTACACTCTTAGGGGCTGGAGCCGCAGCTTGTGGAAACAGACTAATCTGCCCACGGACTTCAATATTAAGTTTCCGCCGTCACCATCAGCCAGCTAGTTTCAGTGAGGCAGGGAGATTAATCCCCTGAGCTGCTATGAATGTTGAAGGCTTATGCTCCACGGAAACATACTCTGTCATTGTTAAATATGTGGATTAGACACTTCACTGTTGCCTGGCAAAAAAGCATCAATGGATGGTTATAGAATATCATAATGTGACCAGGCAAAGAAAAGCAGCCTGTTGCTGGGGACCTGGCAGGTGTTGCTGTGATACGGACTGAGCAAAACAATCAAAGTGGAGGGAAAAACTATTCGGTGCCATTCAAAAGCACTCTAAACAAATAGTCTTTGTACGGGGACAGAGAGAGGAAGTCCCTCATCTGGGTAAAAGAGAAATCGGAGGGCTTGTGCGCAACCTCCAGAAACTAGTTATTCCAGTCAGGTGGTGTCCATGACATTTAAACACTGAATGGCAATTGAGAGGCCAGGCCTGGACTTGTTTACCATATTAAGCAACCCTCCTCCCTGCCATTCACTGAGAAATCGGGGGATAATTTTAAAATTTTCTCTGGAATCAGTCAATTACTTTTCTCATTGCCTGCGCATCTGTGATCATCCCACTCTTTTCAGACACCGAGATGAGCCTTTCTGCCACACTAAATAGAAATTCAATGAATAATTTCATATTTACCCTGAGACGTATGCCAATGAACACTCGGAAGTGGAGGGCCACTCTGTCTGCTTTGTAAGTAGCGTGTGACCAATTTTACCCCATTTAAACCCCCTCCCTCCTCCCCTCTAAGATCTGCACACCCACCTCCCCACCCAACCTCAGCCCCCACCCCCCCACCTCAGCCCCTACGCCCTCCCCCCTACCTCCGACTCCTTCTCCACAGGAAGTCCATCAGACAGTGCGATGGGTGTTGCGGGGCGTTTTATTAGTCCATCACGCTCGGGGAGATTTACGTCTCCTGCCGCCGGTTGTGAGGAGCGTCCACTGTTATTTATAATTTCATAAACCTGTTCTATGACAGTGCTTATTTTTCCCCCATTCTAATGGCTTTACTAATAAAGCCATGGCGAGCCAGGTCCAGTGAAAAACGGCTCGTGTGGCCGCGTGTCGGCGAATGAGAGAGTGAAGGGGGAGGGGGGGGGGCGTGTAAATCACAGCTCTGGACCAGCGCAGCCAACAGATAATCTCTGAAATCTTCGGCCTGATCGGGACCGGGCCTCTCGATAGCCATGATCTATAGTAATGGAAATCCATGCAAACCGTTCAAGGGGGAAGATTGAGTTGACTCCCAGAAATTAAAGAGTGTAAGCCACGGAGATCAAAACAACAGCATAAAAAAGAGTGATGCACCACCGCACACAGACACACACACACACACACACACACTTTCTCTCTCGCTCTATCTCTCACACACACACACACAAATAAAATAGGATATATTAATTTGAGAATACCAGGTGAAGGTTGGAATTGCAGTGTGAATGAGGCTGTGGAATTCACTGGCTGGAGGGCAGACAGAATGTTAAGTACCTGGGCTATAGAGAACACAAAACCTACTGCAGGTCGATTTCAGTCCACAAAAAGCCTCTAAAAATCACTTCTATCTCTCCCCTGTGTGTGTGTGTGTGTGTGTGTGTGTGTCCCAACATAGACCCCGGAGGACATTGGGTCTTCAGCAGAATGTTCCAGTGACGACGAGGACCTGGAGGAGTGCGATGGCCAAGCAGGTGGGCTAGGTTAGTTTCCCTTTTGCTTGTTCCAACTTTTTTTTCTTAAATTCACACACACACACACAGACACAGCTGAGGACCCAAGGTTCTCAAAGCATCACTCCCCATGGTCTCTCTGAGTGTAACTTCCACAGCCTAAACTAAACCCCTGCATGCCTGTGGGCTTCACCATGTGAGCGTTTCATACTACACGTACTGTTAGCAGGCAAGCAAGCTCCTCCAGCAGGACGCAATCAATCAGGAAGACTGAGACAGTAGAAATGAACCTGCTGTGATCATGTCATAACCATTAGCCATTTTAACCACATCAGTATTTTTAAGCTACACTTGCCCATGGGGTTTTCCGAAGTGGTTAACATGCTCACAGATTTCGACTGATTTTGTACTTGGAGCATTGCATTTAATGACATGGTGAGACATGTACAAAATGAGTCCAAAGAGGTGGCATGTTCTCTGCATTGATGCTTCAAAATGTATCATTTTTATGTACCACAGGAAAGGTTCTTTTTACAGTGTTCGATAGTAGTGCATTTTGACATGATACATTTTGAGATATACTTCTATGAAACTGCTATCTACAAATTGATAATATTAATACACAACAAGATAAGTGGTGATAGGATCAATAGGCTGCTTTAATTTCATTTACTTTTCCTCCCATTCTTCCAAAGCTTGTACTAAACTAAGTTTAACATTTAATAGAGAACAGATATCATTGAATTTCTGTGTACATTTTTTTTGTTTTGTTTTATTCTAGATAAGCTGCTCAAAATGAAATGACTAAAAATCCAAAGTAGATAATAAATCCTTACTTTGAGTCTTTGGGAGAACTTGGGTATTGGCCATTGTCCTTCATCAAAGGTTTGATAATAAATTGTCTAAATGCAGTTTTGTACTCAATTGGCACCAGCAAGTTATTGAACATCCCAGGGCCCTCCTTTTGCGCACCTGATAGCTTGGCCACCTTCCATTTTAATTGATGTGTTTGTAGAATTGGGGCACGATCAATGAAAGAGCACACAGAATGTGTTTTTGATTAGAAACAGAGTGGAAGACCACTGGACCATAGAGGCGTTGAGCCCGTCTATTGTGGCCTCACGCCGCCACCTCTTCAGCGTTCCTGGAGCCCTGAAAGAGCTAAATGAATTTCCCCGACTGAAAGGTCAATCCCAATTTCCCCCAAAGCAGCAGCCACAGCAGCACATGCAGCAGCAGCAACACTGAGCAGTGAGAAGTGTGAGAGGGTTTTTGAAATTGGTTCTCCGTCCCTCTAACTTGGTGCGTCGGAGCAGACAGACACTGACAGAGCCCCCGTGCCACCCGAGCACGTTTACACAGAAATTCACACCATTCTAACCTCCAACATCAGTAGATGTGTGAATCATAAAAACTGCATGAGTGTATGTGTGTGTGTTTGGGTGTGTGTGTGTGTGTGACTGCGTCAGATGTGACTACTTCTCGAGCTGGATCATGGTGAAGCATGCTGCCAAGCTTCGCTCTTTTCTTACTGTTTTATTTGTTTTTGTTTGTAAATATATGTGTGTGTGTGGGTATATGTGTGTGTAGGTGTGTGTTTTGGGAACTGTGTTACAGTTTTTGGTCAGTTTGATTCATTTATATGCCTCCATTTTGTCAACAAACAAGCTGTTGTCATTGCTCTCCCGGCCTGAGCGTTCCTTGTCGTCTCTCGCTTCATCTTGTGCCGCATGATTTTTGGTGTTGAAGTCATTTTTTTCAAATTCATTTTTCAACCTCATTTTCTGGCAAACATCCGTGCCATGACACTTTAACGACATTTCCATTCTTTAGATTTACAAAAGCGAAAAAACTCTATTCCGGGGCAACAAAATCTTTTCTTGCCATCAAAAAAAAAATTCAGGACCACAAAATACTGACAGTAAACTTTTTTTTTTAAAAAGTTGTGTTTTATAAAGACGATAGTTCAGTACCTTAATCCTCCTTACATTGTCCCCAATCCTCATTTCTCCCTGGTTTTCCTCAACAGTGTAGTCCTCCCTCCCCCAGTCCAAAGCCAGTCTGTACATAGAGTCGATGTGTAAGATGCAGATGGCATAAAAAGATTTTTATTGCCATAAAGCGTACCTGTTGGTGTCAGTCTCATCCTTACTTGCGTGATCATATGTTACGTGTTTTGAGGTACATTCATCCACAGTTAACACCTATACTGCCGTGCATGAAATTCACTTCAACAAGGCTGCTTCTGTACCATAGCCTCAGCTTCTCAATTGCATACTACTGTTTGTGTGCATGTGTGTGTGTGTGTGTGTGTTTGTGTGTTTGTAAGTAAGAAAGTAAGAGAGAAAGAGTGAGCGAGTGTCCATGTTTTTAGTCTGGCACATCACCCTACCTATGATTGCAGTCGCAAATACGCAGACTTCAGCTGCATAGATAAATAAAAAAACACACACACACACTCACGAGCACACCCATATGCACTCTCTGTCTCTTTGTGTCTCTCTGTCTGTCTCTCTCGCACTCACATCACATACCGCCGGCGTGTGTATCTGTCCGTCTGACCGTGCGCCTGTTTGGTGGTTGGTGTGTGGCCGCATCATCCTGTGATTCTGTTCTCTGGTTGTTAAAGTGCTGTACAGTGCTGTTCTCCTCCCTTGCCTATGAAGGAATTCCATATGAGGGGAACTAGTGAACGCAAAAAAATGCCAAAGCACCCACTGCGTCCCACCGCAGTTTCCAGACTCCGTGCAGTCGTGCCATGGAGATCATTAAACTCCAAAAAGTGTTTAACGGAAAATTATGGCTCATTTCAACACGTCATCCTGCTGTTTGAGATCACTGCGTGTTGTCAGTAGGAGAACAAAAATGAAAACATTTGCTACACTACCTAATTTCTAAACCTCACAGCTAAATCGAATTGACGGTAGCAAGAGAAATAACACTGAAGGCTCGAGCTCTTATTACTCAGCTTTAGCTGTCCATTAGCTATACGGTCTATGTTATAGCCAACTTTTGTTTTCAAACAACAGTAACTATAATTATGGTAATGAATAAATAGGGCTCTAATTACCTGTAATAAGGGGTCACATTGTCCACATTGCATATTTACAGACCATTTTGGCGGCCAAAAAAAGGCTAACAGCCTATCAGAAACAATACACTGCATTACAGCAATATACTGTATATAGTTCCTGTGGTGAACGTCCCTTTATTCCTTTTATTTTTCCTACTGACAACACAGGGACTCTAAACACTTGGCTAAAGTTGGCCAGAATGTCCCTTTAACCATAGCATGCATCAGACCAGTATGGGCATGACTACATACAGGTTTGATGCTGTTGAAACAGTCCCGTTGTCATGCAAAGGCTGTTTCTCTGTTTTTGAGCAGACCTGAACAACCCCCCACAACCCCACTCCCCATCCCCACCTCCCCTTTTGTCTCCATCCCTCGCTCCCTGCTGTACCTTAGTCAATTAGATCCCTAAGTGTTCTCCTGTAGGATGAATAGGTGGAGACTATACTGAATTAAGTGGTAAAAGTCCCCCGCGGGCTAATTAGAGAACCAACAGGAACATAATTTTACATAATAACTGCTGGCTAGAGCTTAATTTAGCTGGATGCTCGAGTGCTCAACCCACAGGCGTGTTGTCTCAACAGTGCTTACACTAATCAACGACTGTGTGTGTGTGTGTGTGTGTGACTAAAGAGAACATATCTTTACCTAACTGTCAAATGTAATCTTAAAAGAAACAAAGCAACATTTTACTCCATTGGCCTAAATGAAACACAGTGGCAAATTCAGATCAGCTTCAGAATGCAGTGCATTACCAGAAAGTGTCCTGTGTCTAACATGTTAGTTCAGATTGCTCTATTGACATGGACTGCCGATCTATTCCAAAAGAGGAAAGTAACACTTACTTTCCTATTGAATAAACTCGACATGAGAGAAAAATCACAGTTTTTATTAATCAAGCTTTATGGGAGAGATTCTTTCTGGGTATATCACTGCCAGAAAGAAAATGTGCTTTTTGCATGTTTCATTACTAGTACAATATACAATGACTGATATTTAATATAATGCTTTTCTCAAAAGCAACATGGACTCACAGAATGGGAGTCATGTGGTGACATTTTGTTTTAGCATTATGTTTAAGACATCTTTAAAACTCATATTCATGGTAAATTGCACAATATAACGAATATCACATCTACTGCAGGTTCTGAGACAAACTGTGAACTTGAGGGACAGATTTTTCGAAAGAAACAGTTGGATCTTTAAAACAAAAACTTTTGTAGAAGCTTTTGAAATTTCAAAACATTAGTTAATCAGACTATGCAGTGTCGCATGTAAACAGGCATATAAACAGGCATATAAACAGAATATTCAACTAATAATCCATGTAAACACCATTACCACAATCTATGTATCTATTGTCTATTCAGTGTAAGACCAATGTCTATTTAGTGTTAGGGTCTTATTACCTGGACTGCATTTATTAGTTTGCCTTTTGCCCTAAAAAGAAAAATCAAAAGTTAACAAAATCGAATAAAACTACTGTTTTAACGTTCGCCATCAAATGCTTCATTAACATTGCCAGTCTTGAAATTGCAGTGATTACATGGTGAATGTACAAATCAACAAAAAACTACAAGAAGGAAACATCTGATTGGCGTGGTTTCCAAGTGTTATAAGGTTTTAAATGTCTTTTAAAACAAAAAACTCAAAACAAACTCATTATCATCAAAACTAAAATTCTTAATCGCTCACAGTATGTTATTTCCCCTCTTGTGGAATTCCTCAAAACAGACTGACTGTTGAACCAAAGTCTGTAGGTTTATTCTGTTGTCAGTGTGCAAACACACAAAACATAAACAATCAAGAAAATTGAACTTTAAATTCATTCGAAGTCATAATGTGCCTCATTTGGAGATGAAATTGTAGCAATTCAAAATCAGAAAAACTGAAGCTCGCACTCTGAGTGGGAGCTTCAGTTTTTCTGATTTTGAATTGCTCTAAATTCAAAGCCAACGCACCACCACACGACTAAAGCTACCTTTAAAGGCACAGGCCCTCTTTTTGATTATTGAGATGAAATTGTAGACATGTTGACAACCTACAGCCCTTGGTGGAGTGGACTTACAGAGGTGTGACCTTTTACGTCGTCTCGCGTCCTCTCATTCACCAGCCTGACACCTCACAGACCCCCCCCCCCCCCTTCCCTCTACTCTCCCTAAATGCAACTTACTTTAAGCATGCATCAACATCTGCAGTTAAAGATTAACCCCATTTCTCAGCCAATTTTCTCCTCTTCTCTGACATACATCCAGACTGCACGCATCTTTTACATGTTTTAAAGAAAAGAAACTAACAAAAACAGACCTATTTGTCAGCGTCACATGACAGAGGTGACAGTTACCCAATAACTGTCCTTCTCGAGTGTGTCTTTGACTCTTTAATGTGTGCATCTGGTTGTACTGTGTGGAAATTCAAATTGTTTTGTTCTTTCGTCTTTGGGAGTTTTGTTTCATAGTATATACGTACTATATGCACACCCTTAAACCAATTTTGTTTT
Organism: Limnothrissa miodon; assembly: GCA_017657215.1. Lineage (NCBI taxonomy): Eukaryota > Metazoa > Chordata > Actinopteri > Clupeiformes > Clupeidae > Limnothrissa > Limnothrissa miodon. The sequence goes on from JAGFZM010002190.1 coordinate 673,629, forward strand.
TTATTTGCTAGTATAATTTTGAAATTGCTCACATTTTGGGTTCCCTTTTTTCTTTTAAAGAAAAAAAACTTTGTAGCATTGAGAACAACACTACATGTGATTTTATAAAGATAATGACCTATTTGATAATGTTTTTGATTTTGATTCTTATTTTTCAGTCTGGAACCATTTCAGCGAATATTCTATGTGCTTGAAATCCTGATACTACTTGATGAATTGTAGTAGTTTAATGTGTGAAAGTGCAGCTAATTTTAATGAAGGTGCTATTATACCCATCCCTTCCCATTTTTATGTCACAAAAAGAAGCACATATTATTGTTGGTGAAAAGGTTCCAGATTTTCTGATATAATGTCCTCTTGTTTTAAGCTATACTGATGAACAATTGATTAATGAATGGTTGCCAAAAAGAAAAAAAATCAGACCTGCATGGCGAAGAAGTTGCAGTTTAGGGTTTGTCAGATTGTCAGTGTTAGAGTTTTGTTCTTTTCCGTAGATGGGCATGTATATGCTCATTGTGTGTATATCCCCGTCCCTTCCTTACAGCTAAAAGCTCTAATGCTGCTCGACCGCTTCGTTCTGCCTTTACATGGACATGGCCACTGACTTACTCAATCACCCCCATCATTGTCATTTCCTATGTAGTATGTTCATAGACCCCCCGTCATTGTCATTTCCTAGTATGTTTATAGCCCCCCACCCCTCTCCCTCCCTCCAACGGAACCCCTCCCCTCCTCCTTGGCCCCTCCCCCTCCCCTCACTGCCTCAACCCCCCTTCTCCCTCTCTCTAGTTACAGTAAAATATGTACAGTCATTCATCCATTAAACCTAAAGAATAAATGAATTTAAGCAAAAACTTATCAGATTATTAGAATGTAGATATTTATTGAGATATATCAAGATCCCAAACTCAAATATGTACAGTTTTGTATTCAGACTGGGTTATTTATTGAAGATAAAACAAAACTGAATTATGGTGAATTTTATTTTTGCCATGGTCTGTGGTGTGAATGTATGTGATGTTGCCACCTGGTCACTCATGTCTAGAGATATATCTAATGAAAAATATACTGGCTAAAATATTTTTTTTCTATGAGAAACTTGTCCAAGAACATTCTTACACAACTTTCTTTTGTAAACTTTTTTCTTCATGCCAAAATCATGCGGGCAATTTGATGATGTAAGTGAACCTACTGTGTCTATTGTGTCTCATGTGTTATGAAACCATGTTTTGATGATTCTGCTCATTGAACTTGTGAATCCCTTCTGTGATGCTACTCATATACTGAGTTATAATTTATTTTATTTGTGTTGTCGCTCTTTTGTACAGACATTTCCCCTTTTTTCGTGTTATTTTCATATTTATCTCATTATATCCATATCTCTACTTGAATTGGCATGTGAGTTGCCATATATTTCTGTGTATAACTACTGATAGATAGATAGATAGATAGATAGATAGATACTTTATTGATCCCCAAGGGGAAATTCAAGATTGGGTTGGATTATTCAAGATTGGGTTATTTACTTAAAGGGAAACATCCATAATCAATCATCTCACACCCCTGTACTTCTAGAATGCTGATAGCAAGTATGAGAATGATGGCATTTAGGACAACGTACACAGAATTTGCAAACTGGCAACTAACTGGGACCTTCTGATGGGGACCTTGGAAAGCTACTTTTCCTTGCCCAAATCTGTTGTTTGTTAGTTTGCTATTTGGTCTAGGTTGTAAATCCATAGGGCTGTGAGTTGATTCCCTCTGTATAATCCCTTTAACCAGACTCATACTACAATGGCATGAGTTTACACAAATCTAGTGCAAAACCCGACAAATGAACTGTAAAAGTCCTTCAGGCGTGAATACCCTAAATATCCATCTAGGAGGCTTCTCAAAGAGTGAGTCTTCTAGGAGGAAGGTAGGACATTATGTAGAGGAAGGTTATTACAGTATGTATATTATAGTTCACTCAATCAGCTTGGTCTTGCTGCTCACATGGATTAAGGTTTTTTAAGGGTCCAGCCTAGTACTCCTGGCCAACTGAATTGCTTAAGCACCCAAGGCAACAAGTAGAAGGCAGTGCATCCCTGCCTTGTAGATGAGAGGGAGTGTATGGAGATTTGAGATTAAAAAATAGTCTGAAGTAAATCATTTTAACCTTATTATTCAAGGAGTGAATTTCAAGAATTGAAAAAGAAATTTTGTATTGAAAATAACATTGACCAAATAGTGAACTAGCACCAAAAGTTAACTTAGAAACTCTCTGTTTCATATCCCATGGTCCCTTCTCTAAGTGTTGACCATTAGATCTTTATGCCCAGTTCAATTGCTCCTCTTACTGAAAGAACGAGGGTGAGCTCCGTCAACCTGCCTCCAACTGGAAGTGTTCCAGAATGTTGCTTAAAATACGGACTATGATGTGTATGAGTGTTTAGACCAGGGAAATATAGGTATTTAAGACCGAGCTCCACGCTTTCAGTTACCAGTGGCTTTTTCTGGTACAAATACCTTGAGGTGTGATTTAGTGTCTTTAAAAACACAGTACAGTCTATCTGAGATTCTTCTCTGTTAGTCTGAAAGTTAGTCTCCCTCTCTCATGTACACAAAGGGTCATTTAAGGATCAACCTTGTAAGCCTTGAGAGGCCATTTGATGTTTGTTGTTTGATGAGTACTTTTGTTTTCGCTCTTTTGAGTTCTAATTCCGCCATATCCTTATTTTGTTTGTTGATACATCCTATACTCATGAACACATTACTGGCTGAATCCCAATGCCCCTCACACACACACACACACACACACACACACACACACACAGACACACACACACACACAATCAATCCTTAACCCCTGAAACCCCTATAAGATGCAACTGGCAGGAATCAATCTCATGATTGGCTGATTCAAGCCAGTTAAGTCTGAAGGTTCAGGGTATAGGTTAGGGTATAGGGGTGCATTGAGATTCAGTCATTATTTGTCAAGTAAAAGCTGTTGTTTTTGAGGTATTCCGTGCAAATGGGGTGCCGCTCCGCCTGCCTTAACTGTTGCCTCTTTTGTCTCTGTTCTGCCCTCCAGGAGAATTCAGTATCCCAGTGCTAGTTGAGGATCCCTTAGAGTTCCCCTACTTAGCTACTCGTGCACCCTCCATCCCCCTCCCCCCAACCCTCCGCCCCCTCCCTACCATTCCGGAGACCACCAAAGAGTCCCTGTCCATGGCAACTGAGGCGGGGGTACCTTGCTTGTCGGACGGAGGCAGCGATGCTTGTGATGATGGCTTGGTGATATCTGGGTATGGCTCTGGGGAAGCATTCGACTCTAAACTCCCCCCCACTGATGATGAAGATTTTTACACCACCTTCTCCTTGGTAACAGATAAGACCTTGTCCACGTCGGCCTTTGAAGGTGGCTACAAAGTTCACGCACCTAAGTGGGACGCCAAGGACTTTAGACCTAAGAAAGCCTTCGAATCTGGTAGGACTACTACTACAACCACTACCGCGTCTCTAAGCCCCAAGCTGAATCGCGGCGCAGGTGCACCCGCGCCCCCTCCTCCACCCGAAAAGCGACCCAAGCTGCCTGCGGGCAAAATGAATAACCGAGAGTTTAAGCCCCTGCCAGACCTAGTCTTGCTTCCGTTGCCAACATCCTATGAGGTAGACAGCACCAAGCTGAGGAACCCGCTAATAACCACCCCCATGTTCCGCACTGTGCCCACAGCAATCCCCACCGAGCCTGGCGTCAGGAAGGTTCCGGGGGCTTCCGAGGTGGTCCGTGAATCTAGCAGCACCACTGGGATGGTCGTCGGGATAGTAGCTGCTGCCGCGTTATGCATCCTTATCCTCCTGTACGCCATGTACAAATACCGAAATAGGGATGAGGGATCTTACCAAGTGGATGAGACAAGAAACTACATAACTAACTCAGCACAGTCGAACGGAGCTGTCATGAAGGACAAACAGTCGAGTTCAAAAAGCAGCAACAAGAAGCAAAAGAACAAGGACAAGGAGTATTACGTGTGAATAGCAAAGTGTTGCACACAAGAGAGAAAGAGAAAGAAAGAAAGAGAGCGAGAAAAATAGAGCAAAGACATTTTAAAAGAAATTTATCCAATCGGGAATGAGTTGCAATTTTATGAAAGGAGTGAAGTTTGTGCCAGGGCTGTGCTGAGACATTGAACTTATTCCATGAACTGTAATATAAAGCACACTTACTACTGTAAGCATACCGAGACGGTACAGTACATAGAAACATTAGTGACCTTATTCTTCTATATGGTCGGAGACGTTATCAGTGTAGAATATTTCACGGCTACATCATAATCCTAAGTGACTTTTAGAGGTATGTGATCCATGGCGTAATTCTTGTTTTTGTAATCCTGTACAAAAAAAAGGAGAAATTGATTTTTGGCCATTTCAAGCATGTACGCGACACATAGTGCTGGCAATTTTACAAGTGTGGGATGAAAAAAAGAGCAATTACATGGACTCCTGCCAAAAAAAATCTAATGAAACTTTGTATCGTTTATACATTATGTGTGATGTCTGATATTATTTTTTTGCTCTCTGCAAAGTTAAGAGAAAAAAAATATGTATGAAAAGTATGAAAAGGACAGATTAGCAGATCACTGTCACCTAAAAGAGATTCTCTTAATTGTATGACGACTGTGACTTTGGCCATGTTGGTGGAGAGATCTGATTGGTTTCTCTCTTGTCTCAGTAAAGCAAGTGATTGTAATGCATGTCATCATTAAGCTACAGTATGCCGTGTTTAACTGGGCTTAAACACGTCCACCAGGCCAAACCGTGAATCATCCGATGACTCTTTCACCCCTCAAAGTGACAATGAGGAAAAAAATGAAAAAGAAAAGAAAACGTCCCTGGGAAATCTATTTTTCTTTGCTAGCAGTGCTGGTCCTTTCTCAGTCGTATGTGTGTTGGTCCATTTTATCTTGTTCTCTTTTTTATGAAGCTGTGTGGTGCAGGACTGGTGCAGAGTTATACTACTGTTAAGGATGTCTATTCAGAAATAAATCCAATGTGAAAAGTGTGAATTCTATCTGTTGTCAACTGCGTCAAGAAAGATAAAGCTGAACAAATTTGTTTACATTTTTTTCTGAAATTACAGCAGTTGTACCTTGTAGGTAAATATTATACATAAAACCTATGTTGCATTTTTTTAGTAGTTTGACTGAAAGAACAGATCTATGAGCTTACTGTCTCTGTGTATTTCATGACAAAACTTGTATTTCCAGTGAAAAGATTTGAGGAATGCTAAGTTAGACGGCAGAGTTTTCTAGCAGACATGTCTGACATGCATGAATATAAATTTGACTCCTGACGTCAAACACGAAACACCCATCCTAATGATGAAAAGTCACTGGTATTGCTTGTTATTTTTATTCTAAGAAGAATTGAAAATATAAATACTGGCAAGAATTGAAGAATTCAAACTAGCCAACAAGCAAAGTATTTGGGATGAAAGTTGATTTTCACACATATTATTGTTCTGCTCAATGGCAGTGCTTATTACCTCAAAACAAAACAAACCTCCTGCTTCCTGCATTCTCTTGTTGTTCATATCATCTCATGACAACTCATTCTTTTAAAAAATAATTTATAAATATGCTTATAAATATACATATCTTCATATGGATCTTATGTATGGCCATTACATTGCCATTTGACATGGTGATATTTGTTTTTTACTGTTAATTTAATTTGTACTGAGTTTGAATTTTTATGTTTGTTTATCATATCTGTTTGTGTTGCATTCCAAAAAAGGGGTATTATAATAAAGCATTCCACATAAATTGTTTACAAGTTTGCCATCATGTTTTAGCCAGAGTTTGTATTAGTTAGTATTGTTGTTTGATTTCTTTAACATAGGTTTTTCTGTTTGTTTACTTGTTTTTATTTTCTTTTTGTGTGTTTGTTTGTCCACAGTATTCACTCTAATTTTTTATATACCCATATCAACCTATAGCTGCAGTTTACATTCAAATTTAAAATTTGCAGGTGTAGAGTGTCAGAAACAAGATGCAGAAATTTTATTTTATTATTTTTCTCAGCGAATGTGATGTGTTAGAGAGACAGAGACCTTCACAGGGTGGACGTGGCATGAGAGGAGCAGTTCTCGGACATTTGAGTTGTCAGGCCAGAAATTTCGCTGCCCGATCAAACATACTGTGATTTCCCGAAGGGACAAGCACACACACATTAAAAAAGTATGTTACTACATAATACAGTCTTACCTCGAGAGATCACCTCATTTCCCATGCGTTACTGAAGACGACAGGAGAGAACTTCAGCCAAACAGACACTAGTTTTCTTTCACAGGAAACAGACAGACTGAAATGGGAGTTTTGGCCTTACTAAGGTTAGAGGGCACCAAGCCCAAGCCTCTAGCTGATGACTGTTATTTTTATATACTTCACAATCCAGAGTATTTAGAGAAAAATCAAAGAGATAACTAGCTGTGTAGATATAAATGAATCACCATGCATTATTAAATTCCATGCTATGCTATTAGGTCTTCTGTGATCATTTCTGTTTAGGGCTTTGTGCTGATAATCCGATAACTTGCTTTTATTGAATTTCTTTATGAAACAGTAGTTGCTAATAACTGTACCATTCTCTGCGTGGTGAATTATTGACAATCATGGCATTATTCCTTGAATATCTCTAAAGAAATGGTCAGAGTTTTTATTTTCACTGCTGTCATTCTTTTGTATTGTTGGTGCGGTCATTGTATTCAGTTTTCTGGGCTGGTATAGTAACTATGTTAAAAACTTGCGCTTGCAGCTTTGCGTGGGTCAGCAAAACTATATCCTTGTCAAGTGAATGTCACATGTTATAAAAGGCAAGTATTAAATGCATGTGCAATATGCTTAATGCCGTGCTCTTACATGGAAACAAATCAAGATGAACTATAATAAATATGTTTATTCTTTCATCTGATCGGTCAGTTACCACGTTTTGACTTTGGGGGAAAAGCCAAACATTGCGTCTGTGTTGTTTGGTATCTGTGTTCTACACCTCACCACAGAATAACAGGGAGGGGAGAGGATGTCTCTCCACGTTATGGTCACTGACTGGTCCGGACATTGTACTGTAATGCCACTGAGAAGTACCCTTCAACGAGATAGCCCTTCAACATATCTATTGCCCAGTGGAAGTCACACACAGCCCATGGTATGTAATAGTTTCCATTTTTAAAAACTCCAAGAGTTTTGTCGCTGCTTAAAAGAACTTCCTCCTTCATCCACTCCTGTCTTGTCTGAAGTGTAGATGAATAAAAGGTGAATTTTTCAGGTCTGGAGGATTGTGAAAGTGGCATTTAGTATGCCAAGGCAGGCCCTGGCTTCATGTTAGCAGGCAGACACCGTTTCAGCTGAAACCCATTTGTGGGGTGTAGGATTTCCAAATGAACATCATATTATATGGGTGGCTGGCTTATTGAGTGCCATTGACCAAGGTATGCTTTTTTCTGTGCAGCAGGAGGGTACATTAAAATTCAAAAAAGGCTCAAATTCAATAATCCCCCAACCATTTCCAGATGAGCTCAACTGATTATTTCGAATGATTTTTTCATTCTTTCTTGCTTTCTTTCTTTTTCTCTCTTTTTGCTGTTCACTGAAGTCAACCTATGCCAAGTAAAAAAGGAAAGAAAAGAAAAAAAATATGGTGAGGGAAACTAAAGTCACTCAGCCTCATCACTGTGCTCTCAGTGAGGAAATTCAGATAATCTTAGAAAAAATACTAATTCAGCTTTAGTTCAGTCATCTAAAACTGCATTGCAGATTATTCTCTTTTCACACTGATATAATTGTGGTACAGTATAATTATCCTTTAAACTTTCTCACACTGAGTTTTGGCCAGAAATTTCACAAAGGAGTGTGGATCTTCAATTCTGAACCGTAGCGTTCATGCAGATTAAAGTTAATTGGATTTTGGGTTATCTAAAAATAATTTCATATGTTTCCATGGATGCAAATTCAAATAAGGAATAATAGCTGTTTATAATTATAAACAATACAAATAATATTCAGGAGACTTTCTGTGGTACAGTATTGCAAATGAAATGCTATTATTTCATTACCACTAGATGGATTACAAATTCTAGAAAGTGTTTCTAGGTAAAGTGGTTCATCTGGATGATTCTACTTCAGCCATGTCCCCACATTACATTAGAGCACAACATGCCCCAGCATATCTCACCTGCAAAAACTACACTTCACTGCATGACAGAGAACAGTGTGTTAATAGTATTTGATCAATTATTTCAGGACATAAGTCCTTATGTGAGGGTGGATGTGTGAATCACTATTTAAAAACATGTTTGAGATTTTCAAGCTCATAAACAACAATGGCATCACACATTACTTTTTGACACTGTATGTGGACTATAGTCGTTTCCATGACGTTTCAATGCATTGCAAAAGGTGACTATAAGAATAACATTCAAGGACACTCAGGTTGTATAGTTTTACTTTTTAAGCTTTGAATGAACACATTACCTGCCATGACTCTGTGTTTATACACTGTGTCTGGAATAAACAGCATAGAATCAGCTGCAGCAGCTTTCATGAAGCCCAACGGGTGGCGCTAAAGAGCAACGTTCCGCGTGTCGAGAATGCAGAGTCTATGTCCAACTTTGATTTGCTGTTTCCAACATCACATTCAAGTTGTCAGCCACAGATTCCTCTGTGTTAGTTCTGTGATATGGGACCACTTAAACGGCCTTTCAATGTAAATACAAACCGCTCCTGCCATGCAATCTAAACTATGATGTTAAATCAAGTTAGGGGAGTACTTTATTCACAGCCAACTCTGACTAGTACTCAGAAGGAAGGCCAAGCAGAGAGGAAAAATCTGGCATACCACTGTTTCTTTTAAAATAAAGCTTTTGTGTGTTTCATATGTTCAGCACATGAAGATGGTTTTCACAAGTGCTGACCACTTCCAGTTGAAGGGAGATTTTTTTTCAAGGTGCCTTAAGCCAGATTCTCAGATTTTGACTCACATAAACAAAATAACTGCCCATGTTATTAACTCAATTTAGTTTCTCTCTCTCTCTCTCTCTCTCTCTCACTCTCTCTCTCTCACACACACACACACACACACACACACACACACATACATAGCCTACTCACTCACTCTCCCAAACATTGAACACCAATCAGGTGTCACGCATGTTTGTGTTGGTGTGTTGTTCTACTTCCCATTTCAGACATAAAGGGCAGAAAGTAAATCCTACAGGGGTGTCGTCATGGTTACTCCTCACATGAGTCACCCAAAACCCAAGACAGTATCTGGCCTGACACTGGCTTGCCAATCTTGCAGATGATGTATCTTGTATTTGTGATTGGATGGTGACTAGACTTTTCAGGCACAGCCATTAAATGAATAAACAGATGCACAGCTTGGGTACGGAGATCTATACGGCAGTGCATTCATCCTGAATGGTTCCAACACACACACACAAATGCACACACATACACATACGCACACAAATACACACTCATACACACACACACACACACACACACAAACGTGGTTCTGTACTGCTAAAGGCTGGACCCGTTAACCCCGGGGAACGAAGGGAGAGGAGAGTCTCAGTGACCCAGTTCTCTGCTGACCTGATACAATGTGCGTAATGTTATGTGAAATAGAAAATAAGGTTACATAACAGGGCCGACCACACAAAAGCCACTGTCTACAAAACCACAATCTAAACTGTCGGAATTAAACATTGCCCGCTTCCAAGTTTTTCTACTCTGAGAGAGAGCTTAAGCGACGCCACAGTTTATGAAAGCCCTACAGCTGGCGAGATCGAGCTTGGTCAGCAGGTCAAGCGATTGCCATCCTGCCCACAACTGCGCTAAAGCCAAAATATGACCATGCTTTTGTTTTTTTTAAATGATCTGAATACATTGCGGTCAGTCAGTTAGCCTGTCTTAACCAGCCTAATGGCATTACCGCACAGATACAGTGAGTGTGGCGGAGAATGGGGGACATTGTAAGAGAAAACAATGTGTGATGAATATATATGTTAATAAAACAATATCTGAAGCCAAAAATTCATTTTTATATTAAATCATAGTGAAACATGTTTGAAAAATATAGACTCTACTGGTTTGGCAACCAGAAGACTGGTAGTCACAACAGAACATTTAGTCACAACAGCAAGAACAAGGGTCAACATGAGAGTAACACACTTTGCACAAATACACACAGATATGCACAAACACACACACAATCATAGGCAAACACTGTATAAACACACAATATCACAACTACATTAAACACACACACAGAGACATACACACAGTTTAGAGTTTAGATGCAAAGCCCCTTTCCAATAATTTCCAAATAATCAAACTTCATTTTGAGTGTTCTTATCAAGTCAAAACAAAAAGTCAAATCAATCCACTATGAATTTAATTAATCAGAAAGTTAATCCAAACTATATAAATATGTTAATGTAAGTACACTTTGATGGATTTGCCTCTGAAACTCTTGAAATGCAATCACACACATACACTCAGGTGGTCACACACACACACAAACATACACATCCACCCTTCAATATACATATTTAATATACACGTCCACCCTTGTGGCTTCACCTTTGAGTCTGCTTTGATGCCTGTGTGCTTCGCTGATGAAGACATGTCAGCCCAACCCGACCCGGTCCAGTCTTCGCTGATGCCAGCCCGACCCGACCCAACCTGACCCAGTTCAGTCCAGTCTGTCTGTGCTGTACCGGCCATGAGTGACATGTGCCTGAGCCAGCTAGCAGCCCAGAGACAGCCAAAGCCATATGATAAAGGGCCTCCTGCCTTCTCTATCCTCCCCTTTACAACCTACACAGGAGAGAAGAGGACAGGAGAAGAGAGGAGAAAGGAGGAAAAGCCTTATAAATCCTCCCCTTTGCAAATAACACATAAGAGGAGAGGAGAGAGGAAGAAGTGGAGAGAAGTGAAGAGGAGTGAGGAGAGAGAGGATAGAAGAGAAGAGAGGAGTGAGGAGGGAGAGGATGGAGAAGAGAAGAGGGGAGAAGAAGGGGGAGATGAGAGAAGGGAGAGAGAAGTAAAGAGAAGATAAAAGGTGTGGAGAGAAGAGGAGGCGATGAGAAAAAAGAGAGGAGATAAGATGTGTTGCAAGGAGAGAAGGAGATGAGAAGAGAAGAGAAGAAAGGAGCTGTGGGGGGGGGGGGGGGGGGAAAAGGAGAAGAGGAGAGGAGAGGAGAGGGGGGGGGGGGGGGGGGTTAGAATGTGCAGAAGCAGGGGTTAGAAGGAGGTACGGAGGTAGGGGCTAAGATAGGGGTAAGTAGAGAGCCAGAGGTGATGGGGGGGGGGGGGTTGCAGAAGCTACGGTAAGTAGAACCAGAAGGGGCAAACAGAGGTAAGGGGTAGAAGAAGGGGCACAAGACATGGGGGCAGAGTGGAGGGCAGTTGAAGCAGGCTGATAGGTAGGAGCTAGAGCAGAGGCAGTGGCAGAAGAAGGGGCAGAGGCAGGGGTATGTAGAGAACCAGAGGTAGGGAGCAAGAGGGGCAGAAGAGAGGGCAGGGCAGGCAGAAGAAGGGGGCAAGGATCAGAGGCAACTGAGGGAGGGGCATCAGAAGGGGATAAGGGCCAGCACAGGGGCATCATCAGCAGAAATAATGTAATAGGGGTAACAAGGGCAGTAGAACTAGAGTCAAGAGCAGAGAGGGGCAAAAAAGTCTGTGTAAGAACTGGAACTGGAGTAGAGCGCCATACATACACACACACATCACTGAGTCTATCAAACACAGACACACAGTACTGATTCTACCAAACACAGACACACACACACACACAGCACTGAGTCTACCAGACACACTGAGCCTGACAAACACACATAGACACATATTAATCTGAAGTGCAGGAATAGTGGAGTCATGAACATTTAGTGCTTGTGATGTGAAGTGTTGAATTGTCCACTTAATTCTAAGTCTTTTTACTTAAATATTTACTTAAATATGACTTTTATTATTTCATCTTATGTTTTTATTCACTCTCTCACAAACTCCCTCATTCTTTTCTTCATTCGTTACAGAAGCATACATGACAAGCATACATTAAAGTGTTAGTCCCACAAAGATAACACCAAGGATATACTGTAGCTTTACTGCAATTACCATTTATTTAGGTAATCACCATGTGATTAAGTCTATTCATTTAGTTCATTATTCATCAAGCAAATTAGTTTGTATGTATCCAACGTCACTCATTTTCTTTGTTTTATTTTTTTTCTTTTTTCTTTTCACTGAGTCTTTTGATTCCTTGTGGCCATCTCCCCCACTGCTATCTGGACGACGGCTCTCATTTATTAGATTCAGTCCTGTGTTTATTTTCCCTGAGTTCGCCTTGGTTCTGCTGCAGTGCAAGATTCAGCTTGTGTGTGTGTGTGTGTGTGTGTGTGTGTGTGCGCGCGCGTGTGTGTCGGCTTTAGCTTTTGTGTGGTACAGAAGTCTGACCATCAGTATGGACGGGGACACATTTGAAGGGGTACTGTCTGAAAAGAAGGGGAGTCCAGTGCCTACTCTCTCCCGTCCCCTCACACCCCAACCCACCCCCCTCGGCCTGCCATCTCAGGACAACAGCCTCGCGTTGCCAAGACCAAAATGAGGACCACAAAGTGTTTCTTGTATGGGTCTCTTTGGGTCCTCATAGACACAAGAGCATCTGAATTAATATCTCATTTGATAACTTAAATACCATGCTGTGATGCATGTCACAGGCACATGTACACACTTCATTCAGCGTTCGTTCATTCATTCAGCACAATACTTCAATCCATGTTTATGCGATCAGGGGTCTCCTGCCACTGGCCTCTCCTATCAGTGTCATTGATTCATTGATAGACTGATTAATTGTTGTGGTTCGCCGGGTGGATAGGCAATTGATTGAGTGGCCTGTTCTTTCACACATTTGTGTATTGATTAGCTCCCATGAGTGTGCTAGTAGATGCCCTGAAGGAGAATACTGGCGAAACCCGAAGGAGTCACCTAAGGACACCAACCCCACAGTGGCAAATTGGCACAAACCCCCTGGCACACTGTGTGTATGTATGTGTATGTGTGTGTGTTTGTGTCTCCCTTTGTGTCTATGTGTCACTGTCTGTGTTTGTGCTCTCTCTCTCTCTCTCTCTCTCTCTGTCTGTCGATCTTTCTCTCTGTGTGTATGTTTGTGTTTGTGTCTGTCTCTCTCCCTTTGTGTCTGTGCATCTCTCTCTCTCTCTCTCACTCTGTGTGTGTGTGTGTGTGGGAGGGGTTATCTGTATCTGTGTGTTTTT